>CM077447.1:6597473-7197473 GCA_039654765.1 Mylopharyngodon piceus
AAGAGCTGTTAAATTAAAATTTATTAGGACCTGTGATGTAATACACGTCGAAATGTAAAAAAGATAATCTGATCTTCACGGATGTAAGTGAAGTGAACGATTCTAAAGATATTTTTCTAAAGAAAATGTGAAATCAGAAATGTATCTAGGTAAAAATCATAATAATAATAAAAAAACAAGTAGTGATGTGGAATATTCCTCTTTTTAAACTAGCAAAATGTGAGGAATGTCAAAATATAGGGAACAAAATCATAATGTGGCTTAACTTTTTACGAGAGGTGTGCTTTTCACCGAGACTGGCTCATGAATGATGTATGATATGATGTCACAATGACCAGCATTATTTGTTATCAATATGCAAGGAAAAATTTGTTAAATATTGTACAAAAAAAAAAAAAACATTTTTTGATTACATTTTTTTTTTTAAATATATTTTATTAAAATTGTATTTTTGTATTATTTATTTTAAATAAATAAATAAATAAATAAATAAGTGAGAAATATGTATTTATATTTTAAAGATACACTAAAGATTCTTAGTGTATCATATTTTAAGATATGTCAGTGCAAGTTGCTTTCAGTTAAAACAGCTCAAACATGCATTTTAGTCTGGGACTAGGCATAAGCCTTGTCTGTGAAACCAGGGGTTAAAATATTTGAAAGAAGGCCGCATTTAGAGTAATATTTTTGAATATTCTTACAATTTAAAAATAACTGTTTTTTATTTTAATATTTTAAAATAGTCAGTGTAGATTTTTGTGGAAATCATGATTCATTTTCTTTAGGATTCTTTATGCATACGTTCAAAAACAGGATTAACTTGAAATAGTTTTATAACATAAATATCTTTACTGTCACTTGTGATTAATTAAGTGAATCCTTGAGGAATAAAAGTATTAATTTCTTTTAAAAGATCGTTTGAATGGCTGTTTATATAAGTATATTCATAAAAAAATCATTGTGCCACTGAAAGGATCAAGGTTTTATATATAACGTGCAAGTAAACTATCATTTAGTAGACGCTTTCATCCAAAGGTCATATGTTCAAGGACATGAAAATGATAGCTTATGGCCTGTTGTTTGTGAGACTTGAACCAACAACTTTGTGGTTGCCAACCCTGACCTTTACTCACAGCACTACACCACCATCTAAATACAGTAGATAGGTCCAGGGCTTGACATTAACACCCACCAACCTGCCAAATGTGGGTAGATTTCAGCAGTGGCGTGTAACGCAGTCACTTCTACTAGCCACTTTGGCAGGTTTAATTTATACATTTTTCAACCGTAGTCTTTTAAAAAGGCATCTGATAGATACACAATACCAGCTGCGCTTTCTCGCTCTCTCATCTCTCCGACAGTGAGTTGACACACAATCCCGCCTCCCCTCACTCACTTGTTTCATTTGCTCCAGATGAATACTGTTAGTGTTACAGGGTTTGAATTTCGCCGTGGGATTGTGTGTATTGCTCATAATTTTAATCATTCCCGCAGATTTTGTTCTCACACCCAAAGTGCGCACATAAAGCCGCCTCTCAGTATTAAATTTAGTTCTATTTTGTGCTTAAACAGTCAAATACATGCAAAAAAAATGTCAAAATGCTGGTCTTGGCGAGTATTCACATAAACACAATCAGTTATGTCGTAAGTGAACGTAAACAGTTGAGAAAGAAAACGCATGTGTAACAGTATAATGGATCCGCGCGTCAGGTCTTAAAGTGACAGCAGCCTAATTTACCTGCTGCTAAATTATGAGATAATATTAAAAATATCTCATTGGAGCCACAGATGGATGCAATCAGGTCTCACCTGCTTTGACACGGATGCTAGGGCTGCGGATCTTGCCGGCCTGGTTCTCGGCAGTGCAGAAGTAGTCATTATCATGAATGAAGCTGTTGAAGGCAGAGGGGGAGAAGGGGTAGAGCTGGAGCGTGCCGTTGGCGTGAACGTGGCGGATGTGTGGCACGTCGTAGATGTCGTCGCCGGTGGCCAGGTACCAGCGGAGGACGGCATGGGGGGCGCCACCCGCAGGACAGGGCAGGGACACCCCCACTGAGCTGGAGAAGGTCACTCTCTGCAGGGAAGCATTCACAAAGTACAGCCGCGTCGAGACCACATCCTCGCTGTGCACTGGAAGAGAGACAACATGGTCAGTCACAAAGTGACCAAAGAGTTTTATTCTTCAAATCAACACCTGGACAGGTAAAGGGGCCAAGACATGCTTGTTCCTTTGGGTTACTGTACTTTGAAATGAGTAGCACATCATAAAATAAGCTTGGTGTGTCATTCTGGCAAACTTCCACCTCACATTCACATCTGGTAAAGTGTCTGCCCTCCCGTCCTCTGATTGGATTATCCCAGAGACGTTCCCATTGGGTCAGCACAACTCAATTCAAATTTAGAAATCAATCACTGGATTAAGAAGATGATGTAACCAAAAATTTGATTATTTGTCTGTCATTTTCCAAGTGCACAATCTATATGAAAACTAAAGGAAGTTAGCACAATGCTAAGCTGGGTTGCATTGCCTGTATAACAATGTAACTAGCTGCATACAGTAACTACCATAGCATGATACATTGTTGGAGAAATTAACTACTGTAGCTAGTCATGACTGTTTCCAGAAACCGTAGTAACTTTGATGTTGACGTCACAGTTGACATCACAGATGGTGGAGTACCAACTTGTGCTAATTAATCAGTTTGAGATCGAAATAATGTCAGATTATTGCCAGTAAATAAAAAAACATGGCATTTGAAGACAACTTCATTGTTTTGCTTTATTTACAGATGTTTGATTCAATCACAGGCTCCCTCTTGTGTCATATTCTGGGGTTCCCTGGGTGTCTAGAGCGCATTTGCAATTGAAATGGAATAAAAGATACAGATTGTACTGCATGTAAGCTTGGTTATTTACAGTATATGTTCACAGGTCGTACTAACAAAAAAACTATGCTTCTAACCAGTGTTGGGGGTAACGCATTACAAGTAACTTGAGTTACCTAATCAGATTACTTTTTTCAAGTAACTAGTAAAGTACTTTTTCATTTTACAACAAAATATCTAAGTTACTTTTTCAAATAAGTAATGCAAGTTACTTTGTTTTCACATTTATTGACTGACACCTCTCCTGTCCCCATGTTGAGAGAAATAAAGTGCAGAGGTGTTGTGTGTGCTGTTTAAACATGATGTTATTGTAGTTCTAGACTAAATGTGGACATACATTTACTCATCTCACTGGCACAAAAACATTCAGTATTCCTCAAAATGAATAAAAACAGAACGAAATGCAGTCACAGAATTATACGCAAACATGTAATAAGTAACTATATCAAATGACACAAATATACTTTAGGTATTTAATCTCACTTTATTAACCAATGTCTTTGCTGCTTACCTTCGATGATCTAATTCAACCATACTAATAAGCAAAATTTACTTTAGATTAGATTTAGAAATAAGAGTGTTGAACTTCCTTTTCCTGTATCCCATTCTTCTTGAATCGAGAATGGCAGCACAGCTAAAAGGTTTGTTTGAGCTGCGCCCTCTACTGTACAGGTGTAAATATGCATTTTCTTCAGCAGCTTGAGGCTTACTCATTTCACTTTTGGTGTGAAAGGGCCTTAACATTTGCCAAAAATATAACTTTTTTGTTGTTATTAAAAAACAAACAAGCAAGCCCAGCCCAGGTGAGGAAAAGTAACGCAAAAGTAATGTAACATTACTTTTCATAAAAAGTAAGGCAATTAGTTACTTTTTTAGGGAGTAACGCAATATTGTAATGCATTACTTAAAATATCTTTCCCCAACACTGCTTCTAACCATAGGTCAAGAACTGTAGTTCAAACCAAACAACTTGCAAATGTTTGGTGGAACTATGGTTTCGGGAAACACCAAATTATTGCTAACGACAGAACTTATGACTATAGTTGGCTAAAGCTTTTGGGAAACACACTCCAGATTCTTTTCATCAATAGAAAGTGTTCATTTAAAATGACTCATTGTAAAACTGAAAATGCTGCAATTTTCACAGAAGCCAACACAGATGTAAATGAACAAAGCAAGATGCAGGCATCAGCAAGGTTTCCAAACAAAAGCCGACTTTGTCCACAGCAAGAGTGGATCTTTACTCTCCATTCACATCTTTTTATAATATAGGCCTATGTGTGTTCTTGGCAGATGCTTCCTTACCAAAGGAACCTTACTTATCCAACCTTAACCTAAATGACAGTGATAACAAGCAGTTGTAGGGCAGGCATTAAAGAATATCACTAATCTAATATGTGTGCGGTGTGAGCCGTGCTGAATGCTGCCATCTGATAGGAGAATAAATAGGTCATAGAACCCCCGCTATGTATCTACAAACCTCTCTGACAGCTAATGTGGATCAGACAATCATTTGCTCTTGGTGTATTACCAAACCCGGACTACTGTGAGAAAAGAGGAAAAAAGATGGTTGCGTAAATTAACGCGTGTTAATTTAGCAGCGTAGCTAATGATGTCCTTCAAAGGCGGCGTTTTAGTGATTTACCATTCCAGCGTCTCTATTATCTGCAGGCTCTATTACGGATTACATGGTTCTGGTGGGATGGCTCTGTATCTTTTTGTATTCTGAGAATTGCTTAGCTCAGCTCTGGCTTCGAGCCAAGGGAGACACAAGCCCAAAGCAAGAGAATTTTCTTCTAAGGCAATTACATTTAATTAATGCCCCCCACCAGGTTTATGTCAACAATGCCTGGATTAACCCCTATTCTTGTGATTCTCATTGTGTTCGAAAGAATAATGGTGACATGCTACCATGCCATTAAAGTCAATGGGGTGCCATAGATAAGTAAACTATAAGCTTCCATGCACTGAAGAGACCATCATAATGTATAAAAATAAATATGAAATTGGAATTTATACCCAATAACGTTGAATATTAAAGGATTAGTTCACCTAAAAATGAAAATGCTGCTTGTTTTAATGTAATGAAACCACGGCTGTGCCAAGTTCCCATTCACTTTCATTGTATGGAAAAGAGCAGCTTAGACATTCTATAAAATATCTTCTTTTGTGTTCCTCGCAAAAAAATTAAAAAAGCAAGTTAAATGGGTTTGGAAAGACACAAGAGGTGTGTAAATGGTGATATCCTATTCTTTTAATGACTAAAATTATGTTATTAATACTTTTGACAGTTATAGGCTACTCCTTTTAAAGGTCTCGAGAAACAAGGGGCAATAATAATATTCATTTTGAATAAGAAAAAAACATGCAAAGCATAAACAGAATGAAAAACATGAAAAAAGTGATGCTAGAGAATTGAAAGGCTGAGATTAGAGCTAAAGCTTTTACTGGGCAAGGTGGGGGTTTGGATTCTTTCTCTCTCCATCCATCACTCTCTCTCCCTCTCTTTTTATATTCCCATAGAACATGAAGGGATATGTTATGTGATTGGAATTTGTACGCCAGACGCAGAGAGTTAAATCCATATAATCTCCTTTCACATTTAACACACACAGAGCCTTCCTGGCCTGATAATCGCAGCACGGTGGAGGGCCTCTATCGCTTCCCCTCTCACTCTGCCCAGTGGGGAGGGCAGATTATGGAGGTGGGTGCGAGCCAGGGGGCATGAGTCCAGACAGGACCGGGTCTAGAGTGAGCAGAGGAGTAGGTTAGATGGGGGGCTGAAGTGAACGGTTTTGTGGCGTCAGGAGTCACAGGTTGCAAGGGAATGAAATAAAATGACTTTCGTTGTTCACGCTTCACATGAAATAAAAATGTGCTGGATTACATTAGTATAAGGTCTAGACTGGCAGTTTTCAACCTTTGTAACTCAAAAGTCCCCTACAGTCAAGGTTATTTTTCAAAGACTGCCAGCTATGAAACTGACACAAGTATTTTATTTCCTAACTACTTTTAACAGAAACTAGGGCTGTCAATATATGTAAAAATGTGATTAATGTCAAGATTTTTTTTAAACATATTAATACATTGTTCCATTTTAAAAAAAGAAAACAAAAGCTCTGGGGCCAGTTGCATAAACATAGCCATTATGTTAAGACTGTGCCTTAAGAACTATTATGACCAACAGTTTGGGGTAATTAGTCTTACTTTTTGGTATCAAATTAGACCAGTCTATGCTTTTTATGTAACTGATTTTAAAAAGTTATGAAAGGCCTTAAAGAAAAAAGTTGATGACTAACTTGTAAGACTAGGCTTAGCAGTTTATGCAATTGGCCACTGTTTATAACATGTTTATAATCTGTTTATAACAGTTTGAAAGAAACACAGCATGAGTATCTCTTAGAAAGTGGAAATGCAAATTTTTTAGATCCAATTGAGATCCAGTAGATGTCAGTTTTTGAGTGGACGAATTAAAAAGTTGTCAATTTTGTTTGTCAAGGTCATATGCTGCAATAAATAAATAAAAAGCTCAGTGGTGCAATCAGTTGCACTGTAGCATTTCAAAACATTATTTTAAATATATAAAGATTTCTTTTTTTACAATTATTTAAACAATAATTAATTTTTAATTTTATTTATTTATTTATAAATAATTAGAGAATGTTTTAGCCCCCTTAGATGTTCACGACTCCCTCACCCCCATTTGAGAACCGCTGGACTAGACTGAGCTTTGCTGTGCATGCGAAGTCAGCACCTAATGTAGTGCCACAGTTGCACTGACAAATCTAGGGTTTGAAGCAAATGTTTTGACCCACGTTTTTGTGTAAAGAACCTCTGGGATCCAGCATTACAGTTAAACAGCAAAGATCCCTGACATGCTCAAAATGGACTCAGTCCCTGGCTGCCGTCAGCCTTAAGTGCTATTTGGGACGAGAGCAGAGTGCACTCTATCCTGGTTTCTGAGCTGTGTCAAATATAATTCCGAGAGCTCTTTTCAGGACCATGGACAGTGACTGAATGGTCCCTAAACACATTTCAGCACTATAGACAGTGCCAATCTCCTCTCGGTGGAAATTCAACTTAAAACTTATCAAATACAAACGGCCGTTAATCTGTAATAGTTCTTTCAAAGATATAAAAACATCTCTCTCTTATCAATGAACAAACAAGAGCATACACCACCCTGTGCATGGCACCAGAAAATATAGACAATAGCGGAAAGCCTGCATGACAACACATCAGTTCACAGTAGATCTGAACAAAACACAGCGACACTGGGAAATATGGTCATGGTCATACTGAAATGGGATGAAAAACAGGTCAACTGGTTAGTCCCCCTGCCCCCCACCCCTTTTGCCTTTGCAGATTATAGCCTAAAGCATAAACCCCCATAATAAAGATTGCAATATCTATAATCTCACAGTGGGGTTCTGGGTAAGGGGTTGTGGATCCAAAAGGGAGGGCCTGAGGATATCCCCCACCCCCACCCCCACTGTCTGGGTCTGAGGTAAGGGAGGAGGACAGGGAAAAGCTTGAAAGCAGGACAGCTGCAGTTTGTCCTCCACACCAACAGGTGTCCCTATTGGGATGCTATCATAGAATTTTACCTGGAGAAAGCATTCCCTCTGCTCAAGGGACCACAAAACTTTTTGAGCCAATAACCTGAGCTGTAAATGGCATGTGATGAATTACTCTAAAAGTACGGAATTCCAGTTTTTGCGACAGGAATCATTGCGATTGGGAGTTTCGCACATGGGCAAAAAAGTTCCCCATGCAGATTTCGCTCATGTTCAAGTTGGTCATGAGAATTCGCCATGCCGAACAACAGAAAGCTGCTTAGTTTTAAAGTGACTTGTGAGTAAGTAGTACTTTATACATCTCAACACTATTGACAATGGAAAACTGTTTTGCAAAATTCCACCTAAATTTTGCTAATGTGACCGCACCTTAAAGCTACAGGAAATTACATCATGACAATGCTGATTGGCTGATTGCCACAAAAACATGCACAGTCCTAAACTCTTCTGAGCTGTCAATTTCACGCTTTTAAGAGCCAATAAATAAATAAAGTCACTAATAAAACTTACACTATATTATAACGAAATATTAGCGATATATATGTGACCCGTGCTGGCAAAATGAGTCGGAATGCGCACGGGCTAATTACGAGCTACAGGCAAATCAAGTCAAAAATGTCGATTTTGGTCGAATTTGAAGTTTTCACAAAAATAAGTTAGTTAAGCCCTCGTCTAGCCATCCAAATGCTTCAAATAGCAATTAAACATATAAAAATCTTTATTTGTATGTTTTCTGAGAGGAGTACCTTTCCTTTGTCCACGAAAAATGCCGTTTTTCTCTACTCGCATCACCATTCGCGTTTCCTCTCAGCACAAGTTTGGTATCGTTTTAAAGCGCAGCATTCCAACTTTGTGAATATTCATAGCGAATTTTTGATGGCAAGAGTCTGAACCAATGAAATGTGATTTTCAAACTCATGCTGAATTAAACAAATCGAACTTACTCGCGCTGACTGACAGATTCGAAGCGTGCGCACAAAGACGCCTCAGACAGCGCGTGATCCCAAAATACACATATAAACAGAATTACAGTACTTCAAAATATTGAAAAATAGAACATATATTTTTTCCTCTAGATATTTGGTGTTGATGAGGTGTGTGCGTCAAATTAGTTGTTATTAACAGGGATTTTAAGATTTGGTTTTTAGGTGATTTTGTTTTGGAACCTTCAGAAAACTTTAACTCGATTTTTCTCAAAATTGACTTTATCTGACTTTATCGACTTCAAACAGGTGTAGCTCATGCATTTGTTCTCTGATTCCAACAAATCACTTTGAAGGTTTTTTAATAGAGATTAAAGATGACAATAACTAATTTTTGAAAGTTTGCTCATTGCGACTCATTGCCAGCAAGTGTCACATACACTGTATGTTGCTTACGAAAAAATGTAATGAATGAAAAAGATATTTAGAATCAATGGTGTAGTTTCAGCATCTAGAAATGTATTGAACATAAATCAATTTAGTGTGGGGATTTGTTGATAAAAAGGGAAGAAAAAAAGATGGAAACACATCAACAGCAGCACCACACAAAGCACGCAACAATGGTCTACCACTATGTCCAAGGACTTCATATGTCCATAGACAATTGTTGAGACGTTTAAGGTAGATGATCAGTAATTTAGGGGAGTCTTAAGGAGAGAAAAGAGAAAGGGCAATGGGATAACCCAATTTCTTCTCTCTTTGTTCTGAGATGACTTCCGTGTGAGGGCTAACGAAGCCCTGCAGCTCCTTGCTATTCTCGTTGCCATATGCCAAACGAGGGAAAGGGCTGCATGGGAATGCTGAAACGCTCCATTAATGATGCCCGTTTTCCCTATCTATCTGTCTAACTCTCAAGATGGACGCGTTATTCTCCACCCACTTCCTCGAACCGAAAAAATTCCTGCTCAAAAATGTCTTTGCTCATCATTTCATGTTGTTTTCCCTTCCTTCTCGCCATCTCTCCCTGTTAATCGCCTTCCATTTTGCTCTTTCTCAGCTTCCACTTTATGTGGTTCTTCTTGCTTTTGCACTTTTGCACAACATATATACATATATTTTTTTGTTCAGTCGCTATGAAAATGCCGTTTGAATATGTATTGCGGATAGCTTAGGCTATTGCCAATGGTGAGCCGCTATGCATAATGCAGCTCTCTCAGTCGCTCATCTGCATTTGCTTAGACACACACTCTCTCGCATGCACACGCATAGATCTTCACACCCTGTCCCCAAAGAAATCTGCACACAATCTCTCTTCCGATCACTCTGTCTCACCTACATAAACATGTCTAAATGCAGACGCATATTTTTGGGAAGCGCAACTGTTCGACAACAACGCAATTCAACCATCCATTTGCCTCAGAGCCTTCCAATTAATTTATTCGCAGATTGTTCAAGGGCCATTTCCGCTGTCAAGCCTGTCTGTATCGCGCTACAACGCTGCATATTTTTTTAACAGCTTCCAGTGTCATAATGTTTTCTTTAACCTTTTAAAATGACTCATGAGATTAAAAGAGAGAGGGGCTGACTTTCTTTCTCCTTTGTTTTTTATACCTTTTACTCAGACAAGCCACTTATCAAACCGATAATCATTTATGCACGGCGCAGTCAAGGAAAAATCAATACTACAGGTGCTGAGTAACTTCCAGCTGAATCTAAAGTCAGCCCTACACTGCATCCAGTTATAAATGGGTTTACAATAGCAAGAATGAGGCGTGTGTGTGTGTGTGTGTGTGTGTGTGTTGGGCATTTCTTCATAGCTAGGCTGAGGAGGACACATGTACACTTGGTGTTTAGATTACATTTGTTCTGGTATATTAGAGTAAATCTTGCCTGCCACTGTTGTCCCTGTGATTGTTCAGTGCTTTGCGTGAGTGAGCTAGAGTGGATTGGAAACCAGTCACATGTAACCTCCCACATTTGTATGGCAGTCTCTTTGAGAAGAGGGAGAGAGAAAAGTGTGAGACAAATCTATACATTTGGTTAAATAATTAGCATTTCGCATACATCTATCTTGTTCACATTATATATAATGAATCAAATATATGATGTGATCATGATCATGTAAGAGACTGAGGTTGATGAGTCTCTTCCTTTCTAATCTCAGTTTGAAGGGGTTGGATTTTTAAATGGGTAAGGGATCTCTACCCCCTTATTTTCGCGGTACTGCAGCGTCAGGGAAAAAAGAAAACATTTTCAGCATTTGCCGAAGTAGCTCAGACTTCAAAGGGATGATTTTGGAGGTTTGGTGTCTGTAACAAATTTGACAGAATCTCGTGTGTTTCAGGTAGTTTATAAACTATAGTTTGAATAGTTTATAAACTGCCCATTTTCTGGCCATTCTTTACCTCTAAGTGAGATGTAGGTATATTAAAAAGTAAATCGTCCTTGTCATTCTTAAAAATAAAGGTTCTTTATTGGTATCTATGGATCAGTGAAGAAACTTTACCATCCAAAGTACCTTTCCACTGAACAAAAAGTCCTTTAAAGTGGAAAAAGGTTATTTGGATGTTCAAAATCTAAGAAAAAAAAACACTAGGAACCCTTTACTTTTTATCATTATTATTTTTTAAACTGCTCTAAAGTTGCTTTGATACTAATATGACAGTGAAATTTACTCCACTCTGTGGGTGGATGTAACAATATCAGAGATAAATCATGTCCACACACATAATTTACTAATAGGAGAGAACAGGAGTGTTGTAACACAAGGTGACTAACACCATCAGGTTAGCAATTATAAAGAGGTAGGCTACATGAATAAAATCACTAGCCACCACCCTCCTGGAGTGCAGTGAGAAAGTCTCTGTGTAAAATATATATAAAGGATTTACAAGACAAAGGAAAGTAGAATAGCACATCTGATTTATAATTTGATTCGTGAACATTTTAATGGATGTTGACATTATATGACAGAAATAGGCTAGGCTAATCTTAATCAAATCATAAGTTTCTTGTATATTCATACACTTTAACTACTTTCATTTGTAAAGTACATAAGAACATACTATATCAAAGTTTGAGACACACAGCACCAAAAAAAGAGGGGGAAAAAGGACACTCGAGGGTGGCAACACTCCACATTTGCGTTCAAAAACATCTAGACGTACCGCAAAGAAAGTAAACAAAAAGCAAGAGACCTTATTTCTATTAGTGAAACACCGAATGGAATCCAAAGAGGTGAAGAGCTGGTTTCACATTGCAGTGAACAACTTCTAACATGACACGCCGACTTAAATAGAAAGTCAGAACTTACCAGACAAAGACGTTTGACGAATTGATCGTAAAACGTAGGCTACGTACGCCTCTTTAGTGTGGCACTGGACAGTAACGTTACGCGAAATAAACAACTTTCAGAGGTGTCGAATTTTTTGCTAGTAATTTTCAGGGCGCAATATTTCGAGGACCTCTCGCCACTTGCATATTTTTATATCCACCATCTTAAAGAAATAGTTGACATAAAAAAAAGAATAAAAAAAAATAAAAAAAAATTGTCATTACTCTTGTCTCACAAACCCATATCACTTTTTTTCTTCTATCGAACTGAAAAAAGACGTTTAACAGATTGTTGACGCTAGTCATACAATCTTTTCCATACAATTAAAGTGAATGATAATCAACCGTAGTAGGCTACACTATGTTATTAGAGACGTTTTATACAAAGCAGTACATTTGTTGTGTTGTGTTGGTGATTATATTCGTGATATTTAAATATATAATAAAAGGATATTGACAGCTGTGTTGTTTTCCCATCCACATTGATCGTAAGGTAACGGAAAGCGCTCGAGCAGTGTACTGTTGCTATGGTTACCGCTACTTCTGTTCCTGAGCGAATTTATAGTAGCCTAGCTAACTTTTATTGTTACTAAAGAGTTCACTGAAAACGATTTTGAAACATACAATATATGTACTTGGATTATAAAAAGAACAGCTTACATAGTTTTAAGACCTCCAACCTTTTGATTGGATGTTTTGGGAGGGTTCAAGCCAAGGCAAGCTTTAAAGGGATAGTTCACCCAAAAATGAAAGTTCTGTCATTATTTTACACACCCTTGAGTTGTTCCAAACCTGTATGAATTTATTTCTTCTGCTGAACACAAAGGAAGATATTTTGAAGAAATGTCAGTAACCATTGACTTCCATAGTATTTATTTTACATACTATGGAAGTCAATGGTGCCCATCAACTGTTTGGTTACCCATATTCTTCAAAATATATTCTTTTGAGTTCAGCAGAAGAAAGAACTTCATACGTTTGGGACAACTTGAGAGAGTGAGTAGCCTAAATGATGACAGATGATTTTCATTTTTGGGTGAACTATCCCTTTAAATAAGGGAGTCAGACCCCCAACGATTCGCGCCCTGATACTGCATGTCACATTATTCTGACTCTTGATAGAACGGATGCTTTGCGCACGGTGTCCGATTGGACGGACAAGTGGCCCCGATGTGTCGCGTGCAGCAGGTGCTCCAGAGGCAAGAAGTGTTTGTTCACGCGCTTAACTCACCGGCACACGAGCTCTGAAAGGAGAACAGCGGTCACCTGTCGAAGCGGAACGCGAGAGTGACACAAAGATTTTTATTTTGACCGCACTTCAGCTTAAATGGCAGGTGGAGCGGCGGGTGTGATTTTAGGTGGAGGGAAAAAATAGCACGGCGCTTAACCCAGTAAATCTCACCGGTTACGTTTGTGACATCAATTTTCTTTTGAGTTTGAAGGGTCTAAAAAAAAGTTAATGATGTATTTTACACCGAGTACAGACTGTCTTGATGTTACATGGATATTTTAGCTACATGACTGGTGTAAATAGTCACATGACCAGAGCTGTTTAATTCCATAAAAGGAAGCATGCCATTAGAAACAATTTGCTAATGTATTGATACATATATTTCAAGAGTCTATTATTAAACAACAACAAATTAAAAAGAAATATAGATTGATTAGCCTATTAGCTATGTCTTTATCCCCACAATTGCCTATAAAATATTAAAATTGTTACTTTATTGATCAACTGAGCAATTTTTGACTCTGTATGTTTCCCATCGGTTACAGGTATAAAACACATTCTTTGACTAACTTTTTTGTAGGGAAAAATACGTTTTTTTTTCATTGGACTTTCCAGTGAGTGAAATAATTTGACTGGGTTTTTTTTTTTTTTTTTTTTTTTTTTTTTCAATTAGGAACATTCATAATTCGTGGGGGGTAAAAAAAAAAATCACTGAGGGGACAAACCTGTTCAATATAAACCATCTTGTTTTCAAGTAGAAAAGTTCAAGTACAGATTACACAGTTTATGAGAGTAACATGTGTTTATAACTGTGACTCATGCTGCTATCACACGAGGCTTTACTCTTTATTTTTATAGAGGAAGTATCGTATTATAATGAATACTGTGTCATGGAAAGAAGAGAGGAACAGGTGTATATGACGAGTATAGCGAAATAGAGAGACAGATCCACAATGAGAGAGAGAGAGAGAGAGAGAGAGAGAGAGAGAGAGAGAGAGAGAGAGAAATAAATGGAGTCCTTATGGCCAATGACCTGATTTACTTTTGGAGTGGGGGATGCGGCAGATCTCCTACTAATTGCGCAGCTGGGAAGAACAGGGGATTTGATGGGGGGAAAAGAGAAAGGAAACCAATTTTGCATATTTCTATGAGGGGGAGACCGGGTGGGATGGAGGTGTCCTGATGTGAGGAGCAGGTTTGACATTGCGAGCAGTTTGGAGGTGAAATCGCATGAAAGTGGGCAAATATTTTTTATTTTTTAAAATGCTCAGATATTTCTGTTATGGTTGATGTTAGACATACACATGGTAATTATTATTATTAATAATAATATGTTTCACTCTGAAAGGGTTTGATGTGTTGGACGTGGCAAGCTCCTTTCAATCACATTTTAATTTAGGCAAATGTTCAGGAAATCGGATCAGACCGGATAATATCGCAGCCACCACACAAATATGACGACCTGACGACTGCTGATCCTTAAAATAAATATTGGACAGACACAGATACACACACACGAACACACCATCTCTTTATTCATCATTTAATATCCAAGCAAATATCTCATAAATAAAATTATTAAAGCTACAAAAAAAAAAAAAAAAAAAAATTGTTTGGATTTGTTTGATATTTAAAAAAAAAAAAAAAAAAAAAAAAAAAGTGACCTATCACAAAGAGTGTACAACATCTGGATATTAAGGGATTAATTCTAAAATTTTATATTCTATAAGGCCTGCTAAAGCCAACACAATTAAAAGCCTTCCAATAAACTTAGTCTTTCTTAATCAGTTTAATAATAATATTTGCTATTATTGTTGTTCATAATAATAATATACTAATTGTTATTATTTTTATCAAATTATAACTTCCATGCAAATAACAACATATATTTCCACATACAATACTGCAGCATCCCTCGGTGCCTTTTTCATCTCATTTAGTTTTTCCATAAAAAGACAAGCTGACCCTCGAGACGACAATTTACCCTGGATCCGGTTTCCCAGCTTGGGGTTCAGGTGTGAAGGCAGGGGGGGTAATATGCTACAACTTGCCCGGGTCACGATAATGCATAATAATACATTTAAAATGGCTGATCATTTCTAAACAAAAACGACTAAAATATGTTCGTATGACAACATACAATTATTTCGGGAAACGTGGAAAAAAGGTTTTTAAGGAGAAACGTTTCTACATTCCTTGAAAGTGAAAAAGATGGAGGCGCGGCCCTCTCGGAAAAATACGCAGTCCTAATGCATATGCATGTATGATAATTGATGTGCGTTTTACATCTCCTATCGACCGTGTCATCAGAGCTTAAGATACATGATAAGAAATATATTGTGGGAATTACAGAAAACACATAACTATGAGAATGAGAAAATAAAAGGAAAACATAACAAAAATAAGTTTGTTTGCGACCTCCATATCCCGTTTTTACGCACTTTACGCCCTACTGCACCCTTCCTCCCCCATACAAGAACACACACAAACATACACAAACACACATTAATACACACCACAGTTCTCTTTCACAAACCCACACACACACACACACTGGAAGAGAGGCAGAATAATTCTGACCTTACATCCCCGTTAAAATGACATTGTAAATTAAAATATATACAAATCAAAATGTCTTTTCAAGCATCAAAACTCAAGCATTTGCATTTGAATTGTTTGTGGGCAAATAAAAAGCCACACTTGACGAAGCAATATCAGATAAAGAACACTTCAAAACAGGCGCACACGTTTTGAAAAGTGGTTTCATCCAAAAAATATTTTTAGGGAAAAAAATATGAGCAAAAACTGAAAGCATATCTCCAAGGCTGGAGGGTGAGGAAAGGAGGGGTGTATGTGCTGTGAGGTGTCAAAAACAAAATTGTTGAGAAGACATCATGACAGAAATTGATGCGTAAAACTAAATGAATGAGCAAATAAACAAAATAAATTATGATCAAAATAAACCACACCTTCGTTTCGCATTTATACAAATTCAAATGTGCCATATCAAACCCACCATCAGCACAGTCAAACCAGGAATCTGTTGGCATAGAAAATGGAGGACCACTAATTGCACCAGTGCTAATTGGAAATGAGGCTGCATAAGCCATTCTATTTTTCACAAGATCTATGCAGATATATTCACCTTCTACCACAGACGCATGCACTTTTACTACAAAATACCTATTATTATTTTCCCTAAAGCATAAAACAGCATGTTACTACAGTATAAACAACGAACAGACCTATTCAAATCCAGGGAAAATTACATTCTTATTCTAGCGCAGTAAAAAAAAAAAAAAAAAAAGTACCAAGAAAAAAAAATTACACCTCACTTTGTACAACTCTACTTTTTTCCAACAACAGAAGGCCAAACGTGTATGGCAAATGCACACGACCGATCTAAAAATCTGCTCCCGTTCTACATATTCATAACTCAACAGCATATTCATATCTTGCATACAAATCATGCTATCTCCCCCATCTTTGCGCACGGGAACATGCAGATCCTACAGCCTCATAATCTTCTGTTCGTCGACTAGAGAAACAATTTTCCACATTTTACTGAACTAAAAACATTTTGAACGAAGTTGTATATTAGTTTTGGAGGGAAAGAAACTTCCTAAAACCCAGATATGTGCGCGCACAATAAAATAACATTGAAACTCCCTGCACTGAACTTGGAACAGTGCAATTTTAGTGCAGACAAATTACCACTTAATTTAATTCAATTAATTGTGCAGTTATTTTTCCACAAGTCAAAAAGCAGCAATAAAAAATAAACTGACTACGTACCTTCTTGAAAAGAATACAGCAGGAGTAAAGTTACCAGCCACATGCCATAAATAGCAGGTATATTTCTCAGGAATGTTTTGCAATCCCGACGTGTGCACTGTGCAGTATTCGGCCAGGCGAGGCTCCGTGCAGGAGTGGTGACGATGCTCCCCGGCGATCTCTCCAGCCCTAGTCCCGTACTCGTCAGCGCCGAGAAGCGGGGAAGACTTTGGTCCCGCCTCTCGTACCCTCCCCTCCGCGGGACCGTCATCCGAACGGCCCCTCCTTCGGTAGTCTAATGGTACGGCGAGATGGAGAGGTGCTGGTGCGGGGCCAGAGAGAGACGCGGCGAGGACGGCGCGCGGAGTTTTGTTGGTGGGGGTGGGATGAGTGCATCAGAGAGGACAGGACTTAACATGTTGTTGTTGTTGTTGTTGTTGTTGTGAGCGGTCCACGTGGCTGGAGTCAGCCGGGGCATTCTGTGGCGCACCTGGGAACTAAACGACTGCTTTTTTACGCACGGCGGATCACTTTTCGCGAATGCAACGGCTTACCTTTTATCGTCAGAAATCTTGCATTGACGCTGAGAAAACAGCTTAAACCTTGTGTGGTCTCCCAGCCAGATCTTAGGCACTTTTTAACAGGACGGAAAACCAGCATGACCAAGTCTGGGAGACCACCTTACACCAGTCAAGACCCGCAAATCAAACCCTGTTTTTTTTCGGTAGGGCTGAGAGTTATTTTAAAGTAAAGTTCGTGTAAATGTTGTGCGCAAAACGCTCCGCGTATGTTCTTTATGTCACTAATCTTTGAGTGACACGCGTGCGTCCTCAGAGACACAGCACGAGACCCTGTCACGCTCTCTCCATACATTAACGTACGTGAATGAGGGAGAACGCGTGCTTCAGAGGCGCACCGAAGAATGTCTGAATCGCCGGCATTGTTCCGCGCTCAAAATGAGAGGAATGACATGCGAAGGGCGTATCGTGTATTGTCTAGAGTGGTGGATAATGCTTACAGACCACCCCGGCTTTATCGTGTGGTGACTATAGCGGCTTTCTTCTACAATATCAAAGTCTGTAAAAACAAGTATGTATATGAATAGATTTTACTAAACAGTGGGAATTGTAATTATACAGCATCATTAAACCCTTATAATTCAAATTAAGCAAAAAATCTGTTTGACATTTGAGAGTTTTTGTATATGGAAATTCACAAACCCTTCATCTTAAAGGGTTAGTTCACCCAAAAATGAAATTTCTGTCATTAATTACTCAACCTCATGTCGTTCAACACCCTTAAGACCTTCATCTTCGGAACAAGAATTAAGATATTTTTGATGAAATACAAGAGGCTTTTTATCCTCAGTAGAAAGCAACGAAATTACCACATTAAAGTAGTAAAAACATCGTTAAAATAGTCAACGTGACTACAGTGGTTCAAGCTTAATGTTATGAAGCGACAAGAATAATTTTTGTGCGCAAAAACAAAGCAAAAATAACGACTTTATTTTACAAATTCGTCTCTCCCCTGCCATTCTCCTACGCTATTTTCATTGCAGGCTTCCAGGTTCTACATCAGAACGTGACTCAGTATTGGCCGACGCCTGTTCACGTGGGCAGCACCATGCATGCGTGTGTCTATGTGCATGTGATGCTGACCGGAGTCGGCCAACAATGAGCCGGCGCGGAACTGCGTTCACTGAGTCAACTGCGTATGAGTTTGTCTGACAGGGCAGAGACGAATTTGTTGAATAAAGTCTTTATTTTTGTTTTGTTTTTGCACACAAAAAGTATTCTATTTCACTTCATAAGATTAGGGTTGAACCACTGTAGTCCCGTTGACCATTTTAACAATGTTTTTACTACTTTTCTGGACCTTGAATGTGGTAATTTCGTTGCTTTCTATTGAGGATAAAAAAAACCCTTTGGATTTCATCAAAAATACCTTAATTTGTGTTCCGAAGATGAACGAAGTTCTTATGGGTTTGGAACGTCATTTCTGGGTGAACTAACCCTTTATAAGGAAGAAAGCAGTGTGATGTATTTCTATGGATTAATTGGACAATGATATGTAACAATGCACATGTACATGTCTGGGTGTAAAATTACAGTATGGCACACTACCCCCACCCACCCGGGAAGACTTAAGAAATGACAACAATGTGTATAGAGTGATTGTCTGCAACCATTGGTTACAGTGTTTGGCTTGATGGTTCCGCTCCAGCGCTCTGGCTTCACACTCCCACATCCTCTTCGGGTAATTATTGAACTGTAACATGCTGTGCTGCTATTGATTATAGGCTATGTGCAGCCCTGTCAGAGAATAAACCAATACAGAAATCCATCACACCGACATGTGATTCTATCTGACAGCAACGCATCCTTACCTAGCCCCAGACAATGCTGGGCCAGTCAGCAACAGACCAGTTCATCTCATGTCATTTCACATCATTTAAATGGAATAATCATTAGTGAACTTATGTTCTCATGGCAGAATCCTCCATCCTGGGATTAAGCATATACATCATATGTAAATTATGACTACTCTAGATAATGTAAGTTGTGCCCATAGAATTCAGCAGAAATCTCTTTAGAACAGTAATCATTTACAAAGTTGTGTATTGCATATTTTGATTAATTTCATGCTTTCAGCTACCAATACGAGTATATTTTCAGCTTAGTTTAACAAATCACATGTTAAATCCAAAGGTTTTTATTTTATTTATTTATTTGTGACAACAATTCACAGCATTAAAATAGTTAAAGCAGTAGAGAACAGTACATTTCGGTATGGACAGAGAACGGTAAATTTCCGGACAAAGCCAGATACCTCACATGGACATTTTTGGGAATCTGAAAGCTGTAAAGGTTTTGAGTGGGATAAATTTGAAGTCTAAACAATTAAAAATACTTTTGAGGAAAACTAATGCGTCCAGCATCCCAACTGCAGTCTGCTTTAAGACTACCAGGGCCTGAGATAACATTTTTATGGGTCAGCCCCTTCTGAAATATTACCCAATGACTATGATGTGCCATAAAGGATCTTTGCAGGCACCCAACATTATCACTGTCGGGGAAAAGAAAAAAAAAATGAACTTGAACTTGAACTTGTCCCTGGGGCACTGGGTTCACATTAGTACCTTAAAGGGATAGTTCACCCAAAAATGAAAATTCTGTCATTATTTACTTGCCCTCATGTCGTTCCAAAACGGTAAGACGTTTGTTCATTTTCGGAACACAAATTAAGATATTTTTGATGAAATCTGAGACCTTTCCATCCCTAGAAAGTTATACGCAACTGACACTTTGACACTTAAAAAAGTTCATAAAGAGATTGTAAAACGAATCCATATGAATTAAGCAGTTTAGTCCAAATTTTCTGAAGAGACTCGATTGCTTTATAAGATGAACAGATTGAATTTAGGCTTTTATTCTCATATAAACATTGATCAGTGAACATAAACAGAAGCTCAGCTAAACCTGCTTGACGCTCGAGAACAAACCTCTTGCGGAAGCTCAAACGTGCTGCGTAAACACACGAGAATGAACCTCATTGGTTCTCGCGTGTCAAACATGCTTGAGCTTCTGTTTACCACAACTATATATGAGTTGATGAATGTTTATATATGAATATAAGCATAAATTCAATCTTTTCATCAAATAAATCTTCAGAAAATTTGGACTAAACCACTCTGGATTGGTTTTATGATTTCTTTATGAACTTTTTGAGTTAATAGCTGTCTATGGAGGGACAGAAAGCTCTCAGATTTCATTAAAAAGATCTTCATTTGTGTTCCGAAGATGAACGAAAGTCTTACGGGTTTGGAACGACATGAGGGTGAGTAATTAATGACATAATTTTCATTTTTGGGTGAACTATCCCTTTAAGAGTACCTTAACATAATAATATGTAACTTTTAGGGTAGATAAGGCACAAAGGTGTATTTTTGAAGGTATTGCACCAAAACAAGCTAAACAATTTTTACACATTTGCTCTGAGAGTGATGTGTCTGGGACAACGTTCCTGGTTGTCCTCACCTGAAAATGGCCCTAGTTTTGGGTTGAGTTAAGCTTAAGAGCAACCAATCCAGTTTGAAGTGAATGACCAATAGGGTCAAGCACAAAGATGTGAAATTCATATGACTCTTTGGTGTCAAGGGGGATGACCCCTGATAACCTTAGGAGGTCACTTGGCCAGTGTTGTAGTCGAGACCAGCTAATTCGAGTCTAAGTCAAGACAGAGTCATGATGCTTCTGAGTCCACGACAGGACCAAGACCATGGTTTTGGACTCTTGACTAAAATAAGCTAGTCTTGACTATGACTCTACGCTTGGCCATAACGCGGAAGTGGTCGCACACTGGAATTATCCCACCAGTAAGCTCCTGGATATTTCTGAAATTCACTGGTCCGGATCCACACCTATTTTCCTGTAGTGGTTTCTATGGAAAAGAACAAGCAGAGAAACGAGCAGTTGAGCAGATAAGCCCGATTCTTTGTTTCCTACAGAGGCCTCTCTCTACCTCTCCTCTCAACTCAGTTATGTAACAAGTGGAAATATAGAAGAAGGAATGCTGCCCTTGCCCTCCCACACACTTATGGCGATACACAAACACTCGGAAAGAAAGTACAAGCCACACTGGCTGAAAGAAATCTAGAACTGTGTATGTATCTAAACAATGTGCATCAGAGAGGAAGTGACCACTGACTTGCAGGCAGGCAGCTACTGTTGAAATCATTGCTAATACAAATCATCTGCATCACTCTCTCTCATCTGTTGCCTGGAGAAAAGCAAAGAACGAGACAGAGAGAGAGAGAGTACGCCACTGAGGAGAAGGAAGGAGAGAGAGAGAGCAGAGAAGGCAGAAGCGGGTGGGCTAATGAGAACGGTAATGCTAATACGCAGACAATCAGAGTCCCCCTCAGGCCATGGCTACATGGTAGAATCATATTAACGCTAATGTATCTGGTATTAATGCGGAGAGCCCCCCTCCCCAACCAAATGCCTGCAAGGTCACTGAGGGTAGAGGGTGGTAGCAGAGTGGAAAGGAGGGGGCAAGGGTTGGTGCCTACCCACCTCAGCCACACGCAGGTAACGGGAGGGCGCTAAACGCTAGCTTTCCGTAATGGTGGCTAACATGCCCTGTTTCTCCCAGCTCCCCCTGCAGTATGGCCGCCTATTAGAGTGCTCTATGCAAACTAGCGCCATGCAGATCCAAAATGGCGGCCGAAGAGGCCCAGATGGTGAGCTGCTTTGGTTTAGCATGGCGGCGCACGACTTGCCCAGTTTCGCTGGAGCTGCACTGGCGCTAATTAGCCAGCCTGATACAGAACTGTACGCCATGTTACGCTCGCCAGCATTAGTCAAATGAGTCAGTGAGCTGCACCAAGTCAGTCAGCTGAGGGAGGGACCCGAAGTCTGCGCCTGCGCGCCAGTCTGTTTTTTACAAGACCAAATGTTTTATTTCGTAATTTATGATTTTTTTTTCTTCTCTTTTTGCAGTCTGAGGAGGGGGTTTGTTTTACGTTAGTGGAGACGAGACTGTTGAACCCGAGCTTCCGGGATGAATTTGTTGTGTTAGAGGGTGGGTGTGATTGTGTCTATGTGCATGAGGGAGTAAGTGAATGAACGTGTGTGGAAACAGGAGGATATTTCTGGAGCTCTCGCTCTCCCTGCAGCCTGTTGAGGGGGGAGAAATCGGGGGGAAGAGGAAGGTGGTGAAGCGAGACGTCAGGGGGGTGTTAATTTATTCAAATGAGCAGGGGAGGATAATGAAAGAGAGAGGGAAAGAAAAAGAGGAAGAGAGAAATGGGGGGTTGGTTGTTTCGCTTTGCAAATCTCTCATCTCCTGATCTTACTCTTTTTTTTTTTTCATGTGTTTATCTTATGAGAATCTCTCGCCATTATGGACGGCAGAAATAGTGGAGCAGGAACTGGAGAGAGGAGAAAAGTCGGGAAAAGGTGAAACAGGGAATTTATGGATAAGCAATCAGTGAAGGGCTAAGAAGGATGTGAATGTGACAAGTATCACAGTATAAAAATAATTTTTATGTTGGTTTATAAATTCTAAAGTATATATATATATATATATATATATATATATACTGTATACAGTATATATACTGTATATATTTGATTATATATATGATTAAACTGTGTATTCCTAAAGACTTAATTTATCAGCAGAAAATGGGATGATTGTACCTTGACAAATTCTTCATAATTTGACAGGAATGAGTGATTGTACATACTTTTTTGACCACAGAGGACATAGTGTATGATCTTTTATATTTTTGTAACTCAATTCAATCCACATTTTCCTATCACAAAATGGAATCTTTCTCTTAAACGCTCATGAGGTAAAAACTGGATGATTTTTTTCTCCTGGACATGGGTGTGTACATATGTATATGAGAGTGTGATAACGATATGCAGTGCATTTGAATCAATTAGAATACTTACTGACATCTAGTGGGAAGATCTTACAATGCAGACAAGGGTTAAAAAACAGTTCACACAAAATAATACTATTAATTATTTACTCACCCTCATTTTATTTCTTACATGGAGAACATCCCAGCCACTTTTCTATAATGAAAGTGAATGGAGGCAAGCTTCTGTTTAAGGATAGATAGATAGATAGATAGATAGATAGATATATAGATAGATAGATAGATAGATAGATATATAGATAGATAGATAGATAGATAGACTCTAGTCCACTTTTGCAGTACAATGTTGTTTGTTCTGTTCAGTGGCGTGCAGTGGTGTTCTGAAATGAGGAGGCACATTTTTTATTTATTTATGAATCAAATGTAAATTCATGTGCATTACTCTTAACGTTGACACATCTTCTTTGTTAAATGAACATTACTTTACATTACATCAAAAAAGAAAAAAAAAAAAAAGAAACCAAATACAGTTCTATTTTGTAATTTTACATTAACAATGTAATGTAATAAATGTTCTATTTATCAAAACCAAGTCAATCTCATCAAGTTAGTGTTTTAAGCATTTCTACATTCATTCCAAAAAAATAACTAAAGGCTGTAACAATTTAAACAATATATTTTATTTGTGTATTGATGTTTTTCTTTTTAATAGTCAACTTTTGGATCATCAGTCATGCTCCGTAAACACCGTCTGTCACAGACACGAAGATGTATTTTTAATTTCACCAAGCTGATTGCACTAAAAATCATGTTTTCAGTCCATTTCAAGTTTGATTTTGACATGACAAAGTGGTGATATCTAACTGGGTGATCTGTTTACTTACTTTTCAATAAGTCTTCCCATTGACGCCATCATTTGTTCATTCAAACTGACGCGCAGAACGTGCACATAAACAAGATGCGGGATTTATCACACAAACCAGTCATATCCAATCATAACCAATTACATCCAATCATAGCGCGATGGAGACATTGCCTCCTCTCATGTGACTTTCCCCCATTCATTCTCAATTACCCCCCACAAAACCCACCGCACACTATAGGGGGTCTAATGGTTTTCTATGAGTGGAAAGGGAGGCATGACTCCTGCTGTAACTTTACCTGCGGGTGTCGCTGTTGGGAAATGTTCCTTTAGAAATACGAGAGACTTGCGCTCTTTTTAATGTCGTAATTTGTAATATTTGTGTTGTTTTATATGTAATATGAATTATTTTCTCATCCTATTTTTTTTTTTTTTTTTTGAGGAGGCACTGCCTCCCTTGCCTCCTCGGAGGAAACGCCCCTGGTTCTGTTCTAAAGTTGAAGTTTCCATCCAGACCTGTGATTTTATCTTGATTCCCACACTATAGTCACCCCCCTCCAAATTAACAAAGCCAAACAAGCGGATTTATTTTCACGACAAGTTAAACCAGTATATCCTTAAGCTCTAAGCAGGGGTATTAAAATGCTGACCAACTGCAACAAGACCCAGTGCACTCATGTATACCCTACAGGCCTAAACACTTGTCCATGTGTGGGAACCTACAGGTACTGACCCTCTCACCATTAAGTGCACCTGTTAGCAGACCACTATTTACACTTTATTCTGCAAGCTTATTGAGATTCTATCACATTAACACCACAGCACAAGGTTATATATACTTGCTTCTTCTTATTTCCATATGCAAAAAAGAAAGATAACTTAAATATATGTTTTAAATTATGATAACCTCATTAATTGTCTATTGTATCCTTGATATTTAATGAGCTGAATGGTATTAAATTAAAAACAAACAAACAAAAAAAAAAAAACCTGTGCACATCAAAGTCTGGTTTTAAGCCTAAATCTACATAAATTCTGTTTTGCTCAGGTTCCATCTTAGATTTACATGGGGGAGAGAAGAGTAAGATGAGGTATTTCTGATTAATATTAAATCAAAATTTAAATTTGAACCAAACCATAATTTCAGAACTAATAAATATGGCTGGAACAAATTTGTCTAAGTTGTCCTTTGGGCAAAGAGAAATAACACCTCAATATATTTCAGAATAAATTAAAATTATAGAAAGCTAAATGTTAAATAAATATGAATAAAATAATATAAGTGAGGAGATTAGAAGACTTGGAACTAACTGTTGCATAATGAAAAACAATTGTATTAATAATTATTTAAAAATACTTCAAATATTTTGAATGCTTTGTAGACTTAAAATTAGGCCTACTTGAAAAAAAAAAAAACTATGTAAAAATGTTGAACTCTTTATGCACATTCATATACAGTTTTCTGAAGGAAACCCATTTATGGGGACAAACATCGCAGTTCTCTTTTGTGTTAATGAAATATATGAAGAAACAAGCAAGAGAGAATGAGAGAGGGGAAAGTGAAGTAAAAAGATGAAGGTGTCGCTAGCAGAGCGCTTCAGCTCATGAGTGCGGCTGACAGGCCCTGTCTCTGCCTTTAATGACTTATTTATTCAAGCATAATTAAGCTCAGGCCTGGAGCGGTGATTAATGCTCTTTGTCAGCTTGCAGAACAATACCTCAAACTTCCTGAGCCCCGGCTCTTCTCCAGCTCTCAGTTTCTTTCTGTTCGTCTAACCGTGCAGTTTGTTAGTTCTGTAGAGGCAATGACCAAGACTTTGATATACAGTATGGCTACGTTCACACTGCAGGTAAATGTGGCCCAAATCTGATTTTTTTGCCCACATGTAACTCATATCTGTTTTCCCCATGACAGTGTGAACAGTACAAACCACATGGAATCTGATCTTTTCAATTCCGATTTATGCCACTTCAGCCTCGTTCAGACTGTCAGTCCAAATCCGATTTTTGTGCATATCCGATTGAAATCCGATCAGATTCCGAACGGCCAAAAACCACATGAAAAGCGATTTTTGCAAATCCGTTTCGAGCTACATTCATATGTGGTTTGGAATCCTATTCAAATCGCATTTCTGGAAATCCGTTTCAGTCTGACTGCTCTGATCGGATTTCACGTGGTTTATGTGACTTTCTCACGCAACGTAAAACGTACGTCAGACGTTGTTATAGGAAACATGCTGAAAGTAGCTACAGAAACAAGGCTGTGTTGTTGCAAAGTGCCGGACGAGCAGAAATTAGCAATAGGCTATAACTGAGACATGTTTTGAGACCAGGGGAGATGACAGCACGGAATAAAGCCGCTCATACCTGCCTCCTATTCTGCCGTTGTCTCATCATAACGCAGTAGTCCAGCGCTGGCGGCTACACATTGTCATGATGTAAATAAGACAACATCTGTATTGCAAACCCCTCCATGTTGAGGTTGTTGTTGTTTTTTTTGGCGTATACCTACGAACGCAACGTCATTGCCATAGAAACCAATGCAGATATCCCGGAAAACGAAAAAGCGCCATGGACACACAAATCGGATCTGAACACTTGCGATACACAGTGTGGACATTAAAATTTTTAGATCAGATACACAAATAATCGGATTTGGACTGACAGTCTGAACGAGGCTTTCCATATGTGGAACTAATCCGATACAGGTCAGATGTTTTGTAATGCGACCACAGTGTGAACAGTCATATCGGAATTCATGCGATTTTTACGTCACTCGAGATCAACATTCGTCACGATTCTGCGCTCATGTGAGTCTATTCAAAGATTGTACATACTCAACGTTATCAAGACAGTTGCGAAAGGTAGTCAGTAGAAAGACAGTGGTGTGTCAGAACTCCTAAGTATTACAGAGACAGCTCTATAATACAAGAAAAACATTAAGGCTCGTATCATAAAAGTTTCAAAACTCAGCTCTCTTTTGTCACATCATTGTCTTTATTTTTCATATTGCCTGCGCATAATTTCGCTGGCTTCCGCGGTAGATCACATTATAAATAAACGCGTAATGGCTTACTTTAATGCTGCCTTCACGTGTTATCGGAAATTTGATAATTCCCATTTCTTAAGTCGTGATTACAAGCTCATCGCATTCAAGTTTCGAAATGAGAGGGCGTTCATGTGCAATTTTTTATCAAGGAAACTGTATTTAGAATAATTCCGAGAACACGTGAAGGCAACATAATCCCCTCCGTGTTTACTTCCGTATGACAGCGCGCGGTGTGTAAGTCCGCGATTTTCTCGCAGAATTGTGTTACTTTTTCACTGTTGCTGCTGGTTGTTTTGCAACTCTGTGGGTTGAAGCGACCGCACTAACGCGATATTTAACCCCCGAAACACGATTTTTTACCGGGATACCCCACGAAACGTGATTGGGCTAGTTTTGGACTAGTTTTGAGAAGCAATTTGAGTGGATTTTGTGGTAAAAACCTGGCAACCCCGTTTGTATCGTTCTTTTGCGCATGCAGGTCAGTTCAGAACCATGATCTGTTCTGTTCACACTGGAAATCTGATATTGACCACATTTAAAACAACAGCGTGAACAGCTATACAAAAAAAAAAAAATCAGATCTGAACAAAAGTCAGAATTGAGCATTAAGGCTCGCAGTGTGAACGTAGCCTATGTGATGTAGGAAAGTGTGTGGTAAGACGAGTATATATATATATATATATATATATATATATAATTTATCATGTATGTATCAGAGGTGTAAAACCATACTGAAGTAAAAGCAGAGATACTTTACAGTGAAAATGACTCCATTACGAATTAAAAGTCACCAATTCCAATATGACTTAATTAAAAGTCTTAGAGTATCTGATTTTAACAGTACTTAAGTATTTTACTCTTACTAAATGTAGGCTCAAAGATGTGCTAGCTCAACGCCAAAGTGAAAAACAAAAAACAGGTGATTTCACTTTAAAGAAAATCCACATTTCTCAATTTTATGGCGATGACATGAAAAATATGCCATGGTTTAGTGGAAGATTGCTGCCATCAACTGGAAAACCAACACTTTTAAAATTAAAATAACATGAAATTATAGCCACTAGATGGCTGCAGAAGATTACTCAATGGTTCATTTGCCATTTCCAAGTTTTTAATTTAGATTTGTTTAGACATTATAAAATCATTATAACAATAAAAAATGACTTTGTCAAAGTTTAATTTTTTTTTTTGTACTGGGATTCTTTGCAATTATGAGCTTGAATGTTCCACTTTGTGAAAGTGTTATAGTGTTGCCACTTCATTTGTATTTGTGTTCTGAAAAAAGTATTGGTTTTATCGCCCCCACATTCATTTCCTATGCAGGGTCTACTGAACGTCCTGAGTGTGACATTTTTTGTGTCACACTAACGTTCAAACAGATAACATTTCTTCATTTTTTTTTTTCTGTGTAGATAAAAAAACACTTCTGACTATGACAGTTCTGTGAAAGAGAAAAGTGATCTAGACAACTCAAACCTGTTAGCTGGTGAATTTATTAGGGAACTTTGCAAGCAAATACAGAGAATATCAATACACTTGCTTAAGCACAGTTAAGAAACAGGCAGATTTCTTTGAAGAATCCAAGGGTACATTACTTTTAAGAAACCAGCCTTTGCTTTCAAAGAAATTCATGTAGGGGTTTTTCCATGAACTTGCATGCTTTAAAAAAAAAAAAAAAATCTTCCATCACTGGAGAGATGCAAGTAGATGAAATGTTTCACAACCTCAAATCTGCTGACTATTTTGTCCTTTTTGGATTTTTTTTTTCTTTTCATTTTGTAATTTATTTGTTGATATTGGTTATTCATATACAGTAGTGGCCAAAAGTAATGTCCAGAGAGGATATGTGTTTTTAATGACCCTATACAAGCTTGATTAAACCACCAAAATATGAGGAAAATATTTTATATATATATATATATTTTAAAATATTAAATAATTTTTATATTATTTAATATTTTAAAAAGGAAGGAAGAACAAAACACTAAACTTGGTTAAAGGAATTTATCTGACAAAATTATTTGGAAAAAAGGCAAACTACAGCTACAGGTTTTATTTTACCACACAAAAAAGTGCATAGAAAAATAAAAGGCTCACAGGAAAAAGTATACATTGACTACAACATAATCAGTTATTAATATATCATTGTTCTCTCTTGTTTTTGCATGTGTTCATAATTTCTTTGTATGACACCCAGGCCAAAAATTATGTCTGCACAATTTAGCATGTTTCATTGCGTTATCACAAATAAAACAATGGACTCCAAGCACAACTATGTAATATGCTTACAAATTCTGTACACATTTTTAATAGTATTTGAATAAAGGGTAAAGATGTCAGTTTTTCTAGGCTGGACATCACTTTTGGTCACTACTGTATATACACATATAGTTTTATACACATATAGTTTTCAGTGATAATAATAATAGTTACGTTTAGTGATTATTTTAGTATTAAATTTTATCATTTATTTCCATTAAGTAAATATGATGCTGCTGTTCTTTTTTTATTTTTCAGTAGTCTTATGTCATGTTGTATGTGTGTTATAGATGCTTTCTAATAATTTCAGTTGATAGGAGCCATCCTGAAATGTATTCAATGCTTGACTTTTATTTTTATTTGTCTTATTTGCGGACAGCCTAAATGACTAAGCCATCATAGCCCTCTGTCCCCTATGTAAGTAGTAGACAGGAACCTGAGAGAAGCAGAATTGAGCCAGTCATTCCGAGTTTATCTCTGATCTTTGCACAGGATGCAGGTTTTAATCTTGAGAAATGATCGTTCAGGATTAGTGAATACGCACAGATCTGCATAAATCTGTGTTTGCTCAGGTTAAACAAACCTCAAGATGTTTCCTGGAACTCCACTGAAGCAAAACATTATAAATTAAGTGGAAACGTATCGGTTTTACAGAAGTGACGTTTTGAAAGAAGATGAGGTAATTAAAATGCTAGGATGTAGTAACATGGTTAAAAAAAGAATAGCCACATTAGTTACAATATATCAACAATAATTAATTTTACTGCTATTATTTTATATAATTGTATTTATGCTTTTATTTATGAAGTACAATACACATAAAAATATGCCAATATAACATTTTCTTCTTTATTTGTTATTGTATTAGCCTTGCATTCAGACCTGAGAAGCAATTTAATGCTAATTTTTAAAATTAAAAACCGAGTACTCATTACATCAAGTATAATTCCACATAAAACACTCAACACAAGTTCTAATGTGCAACAACTGAATTTGAGTTGAAGGTTGAATCCCAAAAGCTGACATTTACTGCCCTCTAGTGTGTAATATTTGATATTATCAGAAGGTTATAAGGTAGAAGCTCCTTCATGTATTAATAAGGTAAATTAATAAAAAGTTTCATGCTGTATATATATATATATATATATACACACACACACACACATACTGTACATACATACATACAATTCTACTAATAATGAAATGCTTTCTCAATAAAACTTTAAAACTATTCTTTATTAGTATCCAACACCATAAACTGTTTTTCCAAACCAATGTTTTTAATGAAGCAAATCAATTAAATCAGTTTTTTTTTTTTAAAAAGTGTTAAGTTAAATGTAGGCTAATAATATGACTTTCAGTTCACAGGCTATTCACATCCCAAAACCATCCAGTACAGACAGGAGCCATCTTAAATTTCTTCGTCCCCTTGCTTTGCCTGACAGACACACAAATACACACACATTTAAAGACTGTCAGTTCATTAAAGTCAAGCACAATATATAGAAATGTGTTATTTTTTCAATGTTTCAGTAACATGTTGACAAATTAATTGCAGACCCAGAAGTAAGTCTCTCAGGGAAGTTCGTCACAAAAAACAAAACAAAACAGTAAAATCAACGTGTTCTCACGACAAGGGTAGCCTATTTTTCATTAATGTTTAATATGTATTTTTCTTTTATATGTTGTAAGCTTTTTTTGTGATTAAGATTTTAAGGTAAATTCCTACAAATAAAAGTAAACCTACTCTGAGACATACACTGGAGTAAAAAGTGACAACTAACACCAGTCTCCCTTCTTTGGAATTACAACATTTGTACTATACGCTGACCACTAGATGTCACCAGAAACACATTAGTAAGTTAAGGACACTTACCTTACGCTTGCCACACCGTTTGATGCGGTTACCTACAGGACCAGACATTCATTAGTGATCTGACATGACTCATCATACGAGACAGACACACACACACACACACACACACACACACACACACACACACACACACACACACACACACACACACGCTGGCTAAACACCTACCTGTCAGGAGGAGGACAGAGAGTACCACAAGGACCCCAGCAAACACCAGGCCTCCAATGCGCAGATTCTCATAGTCTGTGAATCAGAGTCAGAACATCTTCTGAATAAGGATATTCTGATTAAGGTATAGCCTACATGACGCATAATTCTGATTAATACAGAAATATGCAAATTGGTCTTAAGGCCAGTTCACACAAAGAAGATAATGGTAACTATATTAGTCTCCACACCAACGCAATGTTATGTTTTTATTGCAAGTGTTCTGAAACGGAAGTTGTGATCGTCTTTTTTCCCTGTTGTGACATATGCGAGTGAAATGGCTTCTCGAACAAGAAAAAAAATGTAGGGTGGGACTTGATTTTGTCCATGGGGAATTGATTGGATGTGAGTGACAGGTAAACACGTCATTAGAGAAGAGAAGTTATTTTGATTTAAAATTATGAGGGAACATGGATTTAAAAAAAAAAATAAAAAAAATAATGATGTGCACGGATAAATCATTTAGGCCTATAGCCTAATAAATAGTGCAACATTACAAAAAAAATACAAGAATTGTTCGTTTTAATTTCATGGTGATTCATTCTTATTGACTGTCAACGTTTTTGTTGTCCATAAGCTGGAAACAATCATTCATTCAGAAAGTGATTCCAACCATATTATTAATTATTCCTCTGTGTCGTTCGTTATTGCTATAGACATGGACTTTGCTATTACCATAGCACGGTACCGAACGATTATAAAAAATATAGTATTAAAGTTATCGTTATTGTTCTTGGTGTGAATGGGCATTTAGTCAGATTTGTAGAATTCATATCAATGTTATTTTATTCTGTTATGGCCCAATAAGAATATTCCAATATTAATCAGAATATTGTTGTGCACATAAACACTGAATTATTCAAGAGGAAGATTGCTCATCCTTACCATAGAAAAAGTCAGCATCAGGGTCTACTGTAGGCTGGGCTGGGAAACACAGAATAAAAAAAGAGTAAAATAATATTAAAATGTGATTTGCTTTGCAATGAAGGAAATCAGTAAAGATATCCGCCAAGTTGATGTGTTTAGCTAGCCTACACCGTATCTTAACGTCCTATAAAATCAGATCACTCAGTCCACATTCAGAGTTAGTCAGAATGTGTCCACCTATTGCCCAATCTCCAACACTTTTTTTGGGTGTACATATGCATGTTAATTTTGGTGAAAATATCTCATTTCGTTTTTAAGTTATATATATATATATATATATATATATATATATGAGAGCATAAAAAATTATTCATGAGCGACTTTGATTGGATTTTTTTGCCACTTCCTATCAAAGTTTTGACATTTTGACAAAATTTTGGGCTGTGACATTGAGTTAACCAACTTAGGTTTCGTGTTTCCTACGCTGGTTTCGTCTCGATCGGACTAACGGTTTCGAAGGTATTCGCAAAAGTTTTTAAAGCGCTAAATCACAACGTTGCACAAACCATAAGTCGAAACCCAGCATGTCTGATATTGTTGGACTCGGCAAGGTTGAACCCCTACGTGCTTGAACCCCTAATAATAATAAACTTTTGGAGGAAAATATTCTACTTTATTTTCATATTACGCCTTGCACGTGCTTCCGCTTTCTGTATTCTTCAAAAAGCTTACGCTGTATGTCCTACGCCTTCCTTATTCAACTTACAGAACGAACGCGGCGCCAGTTCCGTTTTTTCCATAAATTGAATAGGGAAGGCGTAGGACATACAGCGTAAGGCGGACATTTGTGTTTATAAAGCACACACATTTGTATTTTTTAAGAAAATGACCGATCGTTTCGCTAGATAAGACCCTTATTCCTCGTCTGGTATCGTTTAAAGCCCTTTGAAGCTGCACTGAAACTATAATTTTGACCTTCAACCGTTTGGAGAGACCATTGAAGTCCACTATAAGGAGAATAATCCTGGAATGTTTTCATCAAAAACCTTAATTTCTTTTCGACCGAAGAAAGAAAGACATGAACATCTTGGATGACTTGGGGGTGAGTAAATTATCAGGAAAATCTTATTTAAAAGTGGACTAATCCTTTAAACTATGCCAGAGTGTGTACACACCTCACGCACCGGATGCCGTGCGTGCGCTCAAGGCAGTTGGACATAGTGGTGTATTAGAGGTAAAAAATGATATAAATATTGTTCGGTTTCTCGCACAAACCGATCGTTTCGTGTCTTAGGACATCAGTGTGCCGTCACGAGCTGCAGGATTTAATTTGGATTTGTCTGTGCATGTTTTTTTTACTCTCATAAATTGTGTTCCCATTGACATGCATTATACGACTGACAGACTGCAACGGTTGGAGTTAAAAATCATCATTTGTGTTCTACTGAAGAAACAAAGTCACCTACATCTACATGCACTGGGGGTAAGCAGATAAACATCAAATTTTAATTTTTGGGTGAACTATCCCTTTAAAGTCCCTGGGGCACATGGACCCCTCACTGCTCTATGTTGGATTGTCTGTGCGAGGAGTATGATTGTGAGTTTCCATATATTATGTATGTGATCTCCCAAAAGGATTTCGTTCTGTATTAGCTATAGATGGTCGAGACATGTCCCACTTTTGCCCAGAGGTGATGACAATAACAGGGTTAGAAGAGGAAATCAGAGTCTACAGGGAAAACATGTGGTGTAACTGTCATTTTGAGTTTCACAGCCCAACATAACAGACTGAACCGCAAAACCAAAAATAACATGAAAACACATGCCTGCAAATGAAGTGAAGTTTTTTCCACTTAGTTTTATTTGAATAGCACTTTCAGAATACATATTACTTTAAAGATGTTTTAAAGGAAATAATGCCTTAAAGGGATAGTTCACCCAAAAATGACAATTTTGTCATCACTTGCTGACCATCAAGTTGTTCCAAACCTGAATGAGTTTCTTTCTTCTGTTTGAACACAAAAGAAGATATTTTAAAGAATGTTGGTAATCAAACCGTTGACGGTAGCCATTCACTTCCATAGTAGGAAAAACAAAATACTATAGAAGTCAATGGCTATCGTCAGCTGTTTGGTTACCAACACTTTTTAAAATATCTTCTTTTGTGTTCAACAGAAGAAAGAACAGATTTGGAACAATATGAGGGTGAGTAAATGATGACAGAATTTACATTTTTGGGTGAACTATCCCTTTAATATCTCAGTGAGAAGGCCAAATGCAAATGTTGCAAGGGAAAAATTGAAAGATGTTAAGGTGGAATGAAGTGAAGAAGATACTTTGAGAGAAACTTAATTTTAATTAAAATGAAAACTACATGAGACAAAATGTTTCCCTTCGCATAACAGAATTTGACAGTAAAATGTAACATAACTAAGAACCATTGAAATAAAGTTATATATTTTGATGAGTTTCTTATTTATTTTATTTAGTAAAAAACTATTGGCTTTGTTCATACTCCGCTGTTTAAAACTGCATGAACCATCCATTCAAGGCATATGGCTAACAAAGACTGTACAAGTAATTGTTCGATACGAGAACTCAATAGTTGCATTTAATTCAGAAATAACTCTTTTTGTCCAAACTATCCAATATTAGAGCTCTGGAGCTCTGAAAAGTGTGGGGCTCAAAAATAACCCAGAGAGCAACTTTGTGCTGGCCCAGATCCGGCCTACATCTGCCACGTGTGGTATGATGATCTGGGCGACATGTGGCGTGGAATGATGGCACTTGGGTGGACCGTTCCTGTTTGCCAGATCTGAGCCACAAGAAGGCAGCAATGCCACATGTCAACCAAGAGCAAAGAAATAAACCAGAACTGGACCTTATCTGAGCCACAAAATTTGTATATATTATTTATAGAATCACTGAAGGAAAGAAGAGAACAGAAAAAAAGACAAACAGAAACACAAGAGCTACACCTGACTTCAGCCACAGCCTTAAATGAAATCAACTGAAGATAAAAAAAGACATTAAATCTCTCCAGATCTCAGCAGAGGAGGATTAAACAACTCCACAAACAGCATTACAGCTTCACATATTACTAACCAGATGGACTTTATTTCTGTTATTCATCTACAGAAGTTTAACGCTAATGTTTTTTTTCATTTGAAGTCACCGTAATGGTGATTGGTGTTTCCATTAGTTGGGCTGTTAACTCTTATAATATGTTTGTCTTTTCTGGATGCTTTGATAGTGTGTTTATCAAACACGTTTGATGTAACAAGTAAAGCTGAAATGAAATTATATAATGATTTTATTATCATTATGAAATAGCATGAATTACTGGTGTTATTTGAATGTAATAATTGTGTTGTACTATACATTTGAATTACAATCCCCATTTTATTGTACGGTACCCCGATTAACATTTCAGTGCCGGTTGGTTTTGTTCGGTTGCGAGATCTCAATCGGTTTCGTTTTGCTACAAGATTTCAATGGTCACTTTGTTTAGATCTCAACAGCAGTCATTTTCGTTCCTTTACGAGATCTCAATGACTGTCAGTTTTGTTCCGTTATGAGATTTCAATGACAGCCTGTTTTGTTCCATTATGACATTTCAATAATGGTCGGTTTTGTTTTGTTACAAGATTTTAATGACGTCAGTTTTCAGCGTCAGTTTTGTTCCATTACGAGATTTCAATGATGGTTTGTTTTGTTCGGTTATGAGATTTCAATGACGGTCGGTTGATTTTTTTTTCTTTATGTTTTAATTGGTGTTGAAATTTCGGTGACGCGCCGCTGCTCGCCAGAACTTGCATCTGGCTCACATTGAAAATGAATGACTTCCTGTCAATTTGACGCTCTCGCCGGCGGTGGTGTGAACGCACAGTTACGAGATTTTAAAGACAGTCAGTTTTGTTCCTTTATGAGATTTCAATGACGGTTGGTTATGTTCCTTTACAAGATTTCAATGACGGTCTGTTTTGTTCAATTACAACATTTCAATGATGGTCGGTTTCGTTTCATTACGAGATTTCAGTAACGGTCGGTTTTGTTCCTTTGCGAGATTTCGATGACAGTCCGATTTGTTCATTTATGAGATTTCAATGACGGTCGGTTTTGTTCAATTATGAGATCTCAACAACGGTTGTTTTTATTTTTCAGTTATGAGATTCCGTTTACGAGAGTTGAATGATGGAAGTTTTTTCCTCAGTGATGATAAGTTTTGTTCCTTTGTTCCTTTACGAGATTTCAAAGACATACGGTTTTGTTTGTTTATGAAATTTCAATGATGGTTGATTTTGGTCTTTTACTAGGCCTCAATGACAATCATTTTTGTTCCATTATGAGATCTCAATGGTTGACAGTTTTGTTTTGTTATGAGATTTCAATGACGGTTGGTTCTGTTCCGCTTCTAGATTTCAATGACGGTCGGTTTTGTTCCTTTATGAGATTTCGGTGATGGTCGGTTTTGTTTGGTTACGAGATCTCAATGACAGTCGGTTTGGTTCCGTAATGAAATTTCAATGACGGTTGAAAACAAATCAAATTGTCGGTTTTGTTTAATTACGAGATTTCAATGATGGTCAGTTTTGTTCAGTTACAAGATTTCAATGACGGTCGGTTTTAATTTTCAGTCAGTCAAATTTTCATTTGTTCAGTTACGAGATCTCAATGACGGTCCCACGTAGAAGGCAACGTTTTCGTGACCTTGTGCAACATTCCCTAAAAGTTCTCTAAAGGTGACGAAAATTCCGAACCTTTACAGAACATTAGGGACGTTCCTAAAACGTCCTCTTTTGGTAATGAAAGTGCTGCAGTTCAAGGTTTCTTATATGACTTTAGGGGGACATTCCATTTTGGTTATTTTATGGTCACATAAGAACATTACAAAGAGGACATTTGGGAAGTTAACAGAACATCCTATAGTAGTCAGTCCCCTAAACATACCCAGAACGTCCTAAAAGTTCCCTGAAGGTCCACCAAATAACATCCCCCAACCCTTAAAAAAACTTTAATTCTTTCCAGAATCTAAACTCTGAGTGTGTTAACTGTTAGTTAAAACATTAATTAAAGGTTAGTTTTTTTACTTCTTTTTCTTTTGCAATTCATTATACTGACAGCATTTTGATCGGTGAATAAGTGTATGAACCTCAACAATGGCGACAATAAACAAAAATCTTTTTTGTGACTTTAGTAGCTTGTTTTGTGATGCTCAGAGTTAATCTGTTTATCTGAAAATTTTGTCACCATTGTTGAGGTTCATACGCTGAATCTTGATGTCTGTGTGTGTCTACATGACCCTGTTTGAATAATTTCTGCATAATGATAAAAACTTTCAAAATACCAAAGCATTTTTATGCAGTATTATAATACAACCAGTGAATAAGACCACTGTGTGACAATGACAAAATCACAAACAGAAGGCAACCAAATTCATCTAACCAGATTTTTTTTCTTTTTTTCTTTACAATTTATACTTTTTGTTATAAATGTGCTTTAAAAACACACAGTTACAACAATTGGAGAAAAATTAAAGTTAAAGCATCAAGGGTCAGGAGCCCAACTACAGCAAGCGCTTAACCTCCATAACGGTGACTTCAAACTTTATTATTTTCAATGAAACGTACACCTCATTAAGAAGTTTTGAATTAAAGGAATAAAGTCAGAGTGGTTTGAAATAAGTGAAGATGCTGAGATCTAGAGAGATCTGTTAGTTTAATATTCTGTTTCTGTTATTTGAGTTTTGTGAGGTTACCACTGTGCTGGAGAGTAGAACCTGTGCTTCAGTCAGTGATGAGCTGAAAAACACTGGTGTTATACTGCATGTTATGCTGCTTGTAACTGTGTAGTTGCTGATGCACTGATACAGTAGTTATATTAGCTCATGCATGTGCTAGTGTCAGTTAATGATTTACTGTGAAAGATTTGCATTTTACAGAAAAGGTTTCATAATAATCCAGGAATTACCAGTAAAGTGCTTTTTTTGTAAGATATTTAAGAAAAAAAAAGGTTTTTTTTTTTGAACAGCCACTTTTGTTAGTCAATTTAGCTATAATTTTCAATAAAAAATTTTGACAAAGGCAGCAGGGATGTTCTGGGAACATCACAAATTAAATATGGTTCCCTAAACGTTCAGAGAACGTCCTGAATGTTCTGTAAAGGTCCACCAAATAACGTCCCCCAATCCTTAAAAGAACTCCACATTGTAACCGTCTCTGAACGCACTGGTAACATTACTAGGCAAGTAACGTGGGGACATTCTGGGAACGTAAAATTTATAACGGGGGTCGGTTTTGCTGGGTTATGAGATTTCAATGACGGTCAGTTTTGCTGGGATATGAGGTTTCAAAGATTGTCGGTTTTGTTCCGTTATGAGATCTCAATGACGGTAGGTTTTCAGTGTCAGTTGGTTTTGTTCCTTTGTTCTTTTACGAGATTTCAAAGACAGTCGGTTTTGTTTCGTTACATGATTTTAATGATGGTCAGTTTTGTTCTGTTACGAGATTTCAACGACGGCCAGTTTTATTCAGTTATGAGATTTCAGTGACAGCTGGTTTTGTTCAGTTTCAAGATCTCAATGATGGTCAGCTTTGTTCCTTTACGAGATTTCAATGATGGTCGATTTTGTTCCGTTACAAGATTTCAATGATGGTCGGTTTTATTTGATCATGAGATTTCAATGACGGTTGGTTTTATTCGATTATGAGATTTCAAAGAAGGTTAGTTTTGCTGGGTTATGAGATTTCAATGATGGTCGGTTTTGTTCCATTACAAGATTTCATTGTCAGTCAGTTTTGTTCAGCTACAAGATCTCAATAAAGTATGTTTTGCTGGGTTATGAGATTTCAATGATGGTCGGTTTTGTTTCTCTATGAGACTTAAATGACAGTCGGTTTTGGTGGGTTATGAAATCTCAGTGACGGTCGGTTTTCATAGTCAGTCAGTTTTGTCCTGTTGACATTTCTTCTGAATGACATTTCAAAGATGGTTGGTTTTGTTCTTTTACGAGATTTCAAAGACAGTCGGTTTTGTTTTGTTACGAGATTTCGATGACAGTCGGTTTTATTCAGTTACGAGATTTCAATGACGTCTGTTTTATTCGTTATGAGATTTCAGTGACGGTCGGTTTTGCGATGGTTGGTTTTGTTCCTTTGCGAGATTTCAATGATTGTCTGTTTAGTTCCATTACGAGATTTCAATTATGGTCGGTTTTGTTCCTTTACGAAATTTCGATGATGGTTGATTTTGTTCGGTTACGAGATTTCAAAGACTGTCAGTTTTCAATGACGGTCGTTTTTTTTCTGTTACGAGATTTCAAAGACAGTTTTGTTTCGTTACAAGTTTTATTCCGTCATGAGATTTCAATGACAGTCAAGTTTGAAACGATTCAAAATGTTGGTTTTGTTTTGTGACGAGATTTCAATGACGGTCAGTTTTCTTCTGTTACGAGACTTCAAAGACAGTCAGTTTTGTTACTGGATATCAATGACAATTGTTGTATGTTTTGTTCTTTTACGAGATTTCTATGATGGGCGGTCTTGTTCAGTTACGAGATCTCAATGATGGCTAGTTTTGTTCAATTGTGAGATCTCAATGACGGTTGGTTTTGTTCCATTAAGAGTTTTCAATGATGGTCAGTTTTACTCCGTTATGAGAATTCAATGACAGTCGAGTTTGAAACGATTCAAGCTGTTGGTTTTGTTTTGTAACAAGATTTCAATGACAGACGGTTCTCAGTGTCAGTTTTGTTCCATTACGAGATTTCAATGACGGTCTATTTTGTTCAGTTGCGAGATTTCAATGACGGTCGGTTTTGTTTCTTTGTTCTTTTACAAGATTTCAAAGACAGTCAGTTTTGTTTCTTTATGTGATCTCAATAGCAGTCAGTTTCATTCCTTAACCAGATCTCAATGACTGTCAGTTTTGTTTCGTTACAAGATTTCAATGACGGTCGGTTTTATTCCTTTGCGAGATCTCAATGACAGTCAGTTTTGTTCCTTTACAAGATTTCAGTGATGGTCAGTTTTATTCAGTTACGAGATTTCAATGACATCTGTTTTATTTGGTTGTGAGATTTCAGTGGCGGCCGGTTTTGTTCGGTTATGAGATCTCAATGACGGTAGGTTTTGTTCCTTTATGAGATTTCAATGACAGTTGGTTTTCATTGTCAGTCAGTTTTGTTCAGTTACGAGATCTCAATACAGTATGTTTTGTTATTTTACGAGATTTTAATGACAGTTGGTTTTGTTCCATTACGAGATTTCAATGATGGTCGGTTTTGTTCAGTTACAAGATTTCAATGAGTGTCGGTTTTGCTGGGTTAAAAGATTTCAACGACGGTCAATTTTGTTCCTCTGTGAGATTTCAATAATGACCGTTTTTTCCATTACAGGATTTCAATGATGGTCTGTTTTGTTCCATTACCAGATTTCAATGACGGTCTGTTTTTATTTGGTTACGAGATTTCAATGATGGTCGGTTTTGTTCCTTTAGGAGATTTCAGTAACAGTTGGTTTTCAGTGTCGGTTTAATTTGGTTACAAGATTTCAATGACAGTGCTTTTTTTTTTTCCCATTACAAGATTTCAATGATGATCAGCTTTGTTCCATTATGAGACTTCAATGACGGTCGGTTTCATTTCATTCAGGATTTCAGTGACAGAAGGTTTTGTTCCTTTACGAGATTTCAGTGATGGTCGGTTTTGTTTTTTTTACGAGATCTCAATGACTGTCGGTTTTGTTCCTTTGTTCCTTAATGAGATTTCAAAGAAGGTTGGTTTTGTTTCATTGCGATATTTCAATGATGTTTGGTTTTGTTCCTTTACGAGATCTCGATGGTTGACGGTTTTGTTTCCACTTCGAGATTTCAATGACGGTCGTTTTTTTTTCTTTATGACATTTCAATGATGGTTGGTTTTGATTGGTTTCGGGATCTCGGTTGGTTTTCTTCGATCTCGCAAAACTGACAGTCAATAGCCATGTTTTCATACAAGGATTTTTCTAAATATATTTTTATTTTATTTTATTATTTTTTTGTAAAAAGTGTTTTCATGCATGTTTGGTGGGAGTTTTTGTTGCATTTACGCTGTTCTGACAAGCAGGGGTCACCATTGTGTGGTGTTTCAAATGCTTCGAAACAGTGAATCATTTTGCAAAGCAATTGGTTCAATTGTTTCGAAGCTTTGAAAAGCTTCGTCTCTCCCATCACAAGGGTAATGTATTAAAAAAACTTTTCTTTCCAATATGTTATCAATAATTCACCCTTTGCTGGGAGTTGGATTGACAGGTGGTCTGACCAATCATAATGTTTAAAGTTCCGTTTTGTCTGACAAATTATTCAAACTGTAGAGTTAGTTGGTGGACTTGTAACTGAGACCAGCTAATGAGAACTGTGCAGGTAAAATTGACACTGTGACACTGAAGACTGGGGTAATGGCTGATTAAAATTCAGCTTTGCATCACAGAAATAAATATTTTCAAGTATATTAAAACAGAAAACCATTCTTTTAAATTGTAATAATATTTTACAATATTACTGTTTTTCTATAATTTTGATCAAATAAATGCAGGCATGATAAGCATATGAGACTTCTTTCAAAAACATTAAAAATAGTAATGAAAAAGTGCTTCCATGTAAGTTGTAAGAACTTAATAAAGTACTATATCATTTGTGATGTGAAACTAACTAACTACCTGATAGGGATTATTTTTGCCCCAGGGTTACACCCCTTATTTTCTGGAGTTTATTTTAACCCTTTATTCAGTACAGGTGATGGCAACTGTACTGGGGCACTGGGCAGTATGTGATGTATGGACTATTTTACACCAGGGTTATACCCTTTATACAGTACAGCTTATTGCAACTGTACTGGGGCATTAGGACCCACTCTGGCCACAGATTGATCAGACCTGCTGGCCTCTCTAACACCTCTTCCCACAGCTACTCAGTCTACCAGGAGGTCTCTCATCCAAATATAGACCAAGATCAATCCTGCTTAGCATCAGTAGGTGTGCAGGTGAAAGCTTCAGGTTGATTGCTGCTGGGCTTCTTAAGCAGTTTTCTAACCATAGACCCTCTTACACAGAACTATAAATCTCAACAACGGTGACATGCTTCATGCCGCAACTTCATTAACTGCATTACATCTACATGATCAGTAGGGTTGTGGCCCGATTCGAGGCTTGTCGCAAACGATTTTTTGTCCAAAAAATCCTCTATTGTGTGGTGTCATTATGATTATTTAACTGCTCTTTGATATTTACGACTCTTGATGTGATAACCGTGATAGCCAATGAGAGTGAGCAAGAGTCACCTACCGGATGTTGCGTGCTTCTATAGCTGAAACTTGGCATCCACAAACATGCCATGAAAGTATTGAGAGTATTGAGAAAGAAGATTACCCATATTCTTTTTTTTTTCTATTTTGTTTTTCACTGTAAAACAAAACACGCTTAACACGTTTTTCTTCTTAAGTCACGTTTGATCTCGTGTCACTGTGAAATCGCTCCTGTAATCAGCAGGTGTGTGGTCTTGCAGTCCGGTCGAATCATCTAGTGTGTGCGTTCAGAGGATTATAATGCTAAAAATCGGTTGAAACTGTCATTATGTCTGTGGTCTCCCACAGTTTTAAAATTGGTTAAGATTTGAAAATCATCCCAGGGACACATGATTTTTAGAATTATAATCCTCTGAACGCACACACTAGATGATTCGACCAGACTGCGAGACCACACACCTGGCGATTGCAGGAGCGATTTCACAGTGACATGAGATCAAACGTGACTTGAGAAGAAAAACCAATGGAGAACAATCAACGTTGTCAGCTGTCACACGTTCTACTTTACAGTGAAAAGCACAATAGGAAAAAAAGGAATATGGATAATCTTTCTCAATACTCCACTTTCATGGCAATAGTATGTTTGTGGATGTTTCAGCTATAGAAGCACACAATCTTATGACATAAGACAAAACTTGACACTTTTATATTATAAACTCTATTACTAAAAACTATTATATTACTAAAAAGTATATTACTATTACTAAAACTTGTTATATTGCAGAAACAGACTAAAACACTACTCTGAGATGACACACAAAGACATCAAGAATCAGCACATGAATCTCAACAATGGTGACAATCAAGTTTCATGCCGCAATGCATGCTGGGAACAATAGTACAAAACTCCCAGCATGCATCACAGCATGAATAAATTATGCAGTTGAATTGTCCTATTATTTTCTTTAATTCTAACTATTTGCTTTTATTTTTATTTTTTTTTGCTGTGGTATTTTAGCAGGTCTTTTAGCAGCTTTGTGTGATGTCCAGAGTTGATCTGATTGTCTGAATATTTTGTTGTCTCTATTGTTGAGATTCATACACTGATTGCTCATATCTGTGTTTGTCATTGTAGTTTATTACTTTCTGCTCATGGTTTTTATCTTCAAACTGATTTCTGAAATACAATGTGTTAAAAACGTTGCAGTAAAACGGGTTGTAATTTAAATTAAAGGCAAAACACTATTTACGGCAAAACACAATTATTACATTCAAATGACATCGGTAATCCAAGCATTTCACAACAATTATAAAACCATCAATAGCTAAAAATCGTCATCCAATCTCATTTCAGCTTTTTTTGCTACTGCAAATGTGTTTGTTATACACACTGTCACAACAACCAGCAAAGTCGAGCATATTATACTGTAACAGTTAAGAGCCCAACTAATGGAAACACCAATCACCATTATGGTGACCAAATGAAACAAACATTAGCGTTAAACTTCTGTAGATGAATAACAGAAATAAAGTCCATCTGGTTAGTAATATGTGAAGCTGTAATGCTGTTTGTGGAGTTGTTTAATCCTCCTCTGCTGAGATCTGGAGAGATTTAATGTCTTTTTTTATCTTCAGTTGATTTTATCTAAGGCTGTGGCTGAAGTCAGTTCTAGCTCTTGTGTTTCTGTTTGTCTCTTTTTTCTGTTCTCTTCTTTCCTTCAGTGATTCTGCTTGTTGACAGGCTTGTTAATGCTAAGATGATTCTATAAATAATATATAAAGATTTTGTGGCTCAGATAAGGTCCAGTTCTGGTTTATTTCTTTGTTCTTGGTTGACATGTGGCATTGCTGCCTTCTTGTGGCTCAGATCTGGCAAACAGGAGCGGTCCGCCCAAGTGCCATCATTCCACGCCACGTGTGGCCTAGATCATCATACCACACGTGGCAGATGTGGGCCGGATTTGGGCCAGCACAAAGTCACTCCAATACTACAATGATATAAATAATTTAATGAATAATGCCTATTTTACTACTCTTTAAACCAATAAATAAAAATGTTTAAGGTACAGTAGCCCCAACCCCCAAATATAGCCTATATATAGTAATTTCCACAACACACATCATATGTGATGTGCTTTTTGTCCACAGGGCCAAATGTGCCATATAGTTATAGAAACATAGTGTTTGTTCTATCTTTATTATATACACAGAGGTTCTGTGCTATAGAGACAATCTCACAGTGGAGGACTTACTTTTATGGACAGATTCTCTCTCCAGCTCTCTTATCACTTTGTAGGAGAGCAGAATATATTACAGTACAAGCTGATTCTCAAAAAATGAGACTCACCTGCTCCAGAGGACATGGCTGCTCTCTCTGTGGGTCACGGTGTAGAATGGCAAAACTGGTAATGTAAATTATAATGAAGCATTATAATCCAACAGTCCTTGCTTATTTAGTGCTTAAAGACTAAAGTTTTTCTTTGTGCATCAGAAGCACAAAGATTTCAGTTAAAATCTTTAAAGAACCCAGAACCCAATACACTGATCCCTCATATCAAATGAGCCATAAAACACTATACAGCCAAAAAAAGAAAAGAGTTATTTGCAGACCCTCGGGCATTTCTCTCAATTCAGCTCCTTCAGGCTTTCTTAAGGATAGTGCTCACATTGATTCCCTGTGTTACTTTCCAATCCATATCTCTGACTGTAATGATTAACACATGCTGCTTTGAAGAAAAAGTGACTCATAAAGCCTCAGTCATGAGGGCAGTTTGCTTTTCAATTCTACATGCAGATCTTGTCAGACAAACAAACACTTCAGGTCCATGATGTTAACTTTTTCTGTAATGCCTTGCTCAAGGGCTCATTGGTGATAGTTTATTGCTCAAACCAGCAACATTTCTTGATCTAAGCTTTAACCACTACACCACACCACCCACAATTAATTATTGACTAGTAACATGTAAAATTGCAATTCATGCAGAGTATTTTTACATGCTTATAGTCAAGCTAACTATTTTACTGTATTTTTTAATGTTCCTGCAAATTGACCCCAAAATTATCAATAAATGTAATGAATTCTCACATGCTAAAATCATCTAAACTCTTATACCACTTCCATTAGAATTTGTTTTGTTGTATTTTTAATATGATCTTAGTTTAATTTGACCCAAAACAACTTTTATTTTATTGTATTTCTGTATTGCATGGATCATACTGATCCCCAAAATAATAAGTGCGATAAATGTAATACATTTTTAACAAATATCCATTTGAATTTGTTTCATATAGTTTAAAACGTTATTGCGTCAAATTGACATCAAAATTACTTTAAAGAATTTAATTAAAATGATTATATTCGATTTTTTTATTGTATTTTTGTATTGAATGGCTTACACCTACGCCAAAATTAAATTTTCACAAAATAAGATCATGCTAACTTACACCACTTATCCATTTGGATTTGTTTTTCTGTAATTTTTAACATGTTTTCAACAAGAACATGAACATGCAACTTAAACATGTCCACTTCATGATAAATAAACCAATGAAAACGCGTTGTTCTTGTCAAATTTGACCATTTTAGAAATTCTGATGTAAAACATTCTGCAAAGAATAATAAGCGCAAGAATCACTGCCATCTCAGCTCACCTGTACTGTGGAAAGCTCCTTTTCCTCCTGAGGTCTTGACTATTGTGAGAGTGTGTCTTTAGTCCAGGCGTATTTCATCCCTCTACCCCTCCCTGCCTCCCAGAGCAAGCATTCGTAAATCTGACCGCCCCACCACTCTTTGAAACACATTTATTAGCCCATAAACACTGGCCTTCAAACTATGATAAAACACCGCTGAGCCCAACCTTTGGAATCATCACCCAAGTGAAGTTCAGTTACTCCAGTGTATAAAACACTGGGAGTGATCGTGGCCATATTGTGTCTAGACTTTGAAGTAGCCTATAAGTGACGGACCTCAGAGAGTTTTTTTGAGCCATCCGTAATTGACTTCAAGTAGGCTACTTTTCTAGTTGACTACACGGGACAATACGGGAAATTTAGATCATTCTGATGGACAACAAATGGAGTCCAAATGGTCTTAAATAAAATTTTACCTGACATATTGAACAGAGCCGCTTTTTCTGGCAGGTGATGGATGACCTTTTTAAAGGAGCAAGAAGAAAAGGAGAGATTGATTGACGCTTGGCGTCTCTGTTCAGAGATAAAAAAACGAATCTACACACCGATGCCTGTGTCAGACAAAGACTTTATTTATTTTGGAGCACAAAGAGCGGCCATACACAGTAGCTGCACAGATATGAGACGAATATGTATTAAATTCTTCTCTAATAGCGAAGCATCTGTAGCGTTAGACTGTGTTCTTGAATAGCCTACATGTGATTAATATTCAGTGAAACACTTCTCTCTTTATAAACTTACCTACATTTCTATAACTCGCATAGGTTTATCACAGCAAGTGATGTGTGGAACAACACACACTCACGTATGCAGACACACACAAATGCAAAGGTTGGTTTCTTTAGAGGCCGACATTTTGGTCCCATTGAACAGTGTTTATAAATATGAGTGATGTTAAAGAGATAGTTCACCCAAATCAATATTGTTTACTCAGACCCAAAAGTCGTTACTCCCTGAAAACCTTCCCATCCCATTCATGCTCGTTTACATTAAAATATGGCGCAGAGTTGCATGTTAATCACGCAAAATGAGTACAATAGAGCGCTAAATGGGATTTGAGAGCTACAGTGGAGATTTTCAGTCTGTTCCTTACATATTCCACATCATATGTGGAACATTTTATGATAGTTATATGCAGTGTTGGGGATAACGCATTACAAGTAATGCGAGTTACGTAATCGGATTACTTTTTTCAAGTAACTAGTAAAGTAACACATTACTTTTAAATTTACAACAAAATATTAGTTACTTTTTTCAAATAAGTAACGCAAGTTACTTTGTTTTCCCATTTATTGACTGACAGCTCTCCTGTCCCCAAGTTCAAAAAAGAAATCAGGAGTGCAGAGGCATTGTGTGCGGAAACATGATGGTTATTCTCAAGGTTGCCAGGTTTTCACAACAAAACCCACCCAATTGCTACTCAAAACTAGCTCAATCGCATTTCAGGGGGGTTCCCCTGGTAAAATTTGCAGTCCAGGGGCTAAATATCATGTTATTTGGGGTCGCCTCAATCTGCGAACATGAAAAACCCGTGACAACAGTTTTAAAGTAGCCCAATTCCGCGGGAAAACCGCAGACTTGGCAACACTGGTTATTCTAGACTAGTTCTAGACTTAATGTTAGCATACATTTGCTCATTTACTTCTCCTGCGTCCTATTCTTCTGCAATCCAGAATGACAGCACAGCTGAAAGACCTACTGTACAGGTGTGAATTTGCATTTCCTTCAGCCTGAGGCTTATTCATTTCACTTTTGGTGTGAAAGGGCTTTTACATTTGCCAAAAATAGAACTTTTTTGTTATTATAAAAACAAACAAACAAACAAACAACACATATGAGAAAAAGTAACACAAAAATAACAACACATTACTTTCCATAAAAAGTAACTAACTTTTTTTGGGAGTAACGCAATATTGTAATGCATTACTTTTAAAAGTAACTTTCCCCAACACTGGTTATATGGTGCTTTTTTTCTAGCTGCATGTAGCTCAGCTTGCACATGCGCCATGAATTTATTTAATCGAAAAAGAAAAAACAAGACATTTTTGCCAAAATGGAAAGCTATGTGTGCATGCATATGTCAGCGTTCAAGTTGAAACTAAAGGTTTCACTTTACTTTTTTTGTCTCCTTTTGTGTTCTACATAACAGAGAAAATCATTTGTTTGTTGAGTTTTAACGACATGACGGTGAGTAGACAATGGCAAAATATTTACTTTAATTTTGGCTGCATTATCCCTTTAAGAAAGAGAACACATAAGCTACAGAAGACGTGTGATGAAAAGGGAAAAGACACAGGTTAGCGGCACTATATGGTGAAGTGAACTTCTCCTGCGGTCTCGTTCTCAGGCCGCAGACGTTTAGACTGTGGGTCCGAATGAGGGCAGTGAGCCCGGCAGTGCTGAAGCTGATCAGAGGACAGCGGTATGGCGCCCCTTGTGGTACAGTGGTGTTACTGTTTTGTTTTCGTGCTTGATCTGTGTAGAATGATCGAAAGATTGTCGGGAGGAGGTGCCCTGGATGTGGGCACACACCCACACACGCACGCATTCATACAAGCTCTACAGTATCTATCCAAAGGCGCACACACATGCATACACTGTATATTCAAATATATATTCTGCATCACATGTGAATCAATACTTATATTAAATACTTAAGTGTATTTAAATATGTCTGCATATAGTCTATACAATCTACAAGAGAAAAAAACAGCAGGTGGGACACAAATGACAAAAACATGTGGTCACACCATCAATAACAGTAAAAGTTATTCACTGTTAGACGTTAAAGCAAAATTGTTAAAGAGACAGTTCATCCAAATATTAAAACTATGGTGTTTTTTGTACTTTTTTACATTTTGTCATTATATAATAAGGGCTACATAGAGAATCTTTTGTTTCTTTTTGTGTTCGATGTAAAAAATAACTGCATACATGTTTGGAACGGAATTTTTGGGTGAACTGTTCTTTTAAACCACACACACAAGTTCAGTTGGGGAGGAGCCAGAAACGTTAAGAATGATCTGCAGAAAGTGGCTAGTTTTGCTAAAACAACTCACTCAAGACGGACTGTCGCAAAAGGGCACGGACGGAAAGACGGATACAGTTACTGTTCACGTGACAGGACTAGAGGTCTACGTACAAGACACTGGCCCATTAAAAATCCGAGTTATAGTCTCCTCCCCCACAAATCTCTGTCTCCTCTTTCTCCTCTCATAGCCATGGTCTGGAATCAGCTTCATCATTATCACCATCCTCAGCATCAGTGAAGTCGTTCAGCCACGGCTATGTGTTCAACAACACTGAGAAGAAATAAAGCAGACATTACATACCCAACTAACAGGGAATATTCTGAGAACTTTGGCTAACATTCTGTCAAGGTTCTATCAAACTTTATTTCAGTAACATTAACAGAATGATTGCTCAAAGTTATCTGGTCACAAAAATGTTATACATCATCAGGGCTTGACATTAACACCCGCCAACCGGCCAAATGCGGATGTATTTCAGCATTTCACTTCGGCGGGTTGAATTTCATATATAAAATATACATTTTTCAATTGTAGTCTTTTAAAAAGGCATCCGAAATAATAAACTAATGTAGTTTTGTCAAAAATATTGATTTTTTCTATACATATTGATACTGAAATATCTGAAACCCTTCCAATACTCATTTTCCACAGAATAGATACAAGATACCAGCTGCGCTTTCTCTCTCATCTCTTCGACAGCGAGTTGACACACAAACCCGCCTCCTCTCACTCACTTGTTTCATTTGCTTTGGATGAATATTGTTGGTGTTACAGTGCTTGCATTTTGGCGTGGGATTGCGCGTATTAATAATACATAAAGACGTCTCTCAGTACTAAATTGAGTTCTTTTTCACTGCTTATTGCGGTCAAACAGTCAAATACACACACAATAATGTCAAAATGCCGGTCTTGGTGAGTATTCACGTAAACACAGTCACTTATGTTGTAAGTGAACGTAAACATTTGAGAAAGAAAACGCATGTGTAACAGTATAATGGATCTGTGCATCAGGTCTTAAAGTGACAGCAGCCTAATATACCTGCTGCCAAATTATGATATAATATTAAAAATAGCTATATGGCAGTTTTTCCCCTTGGTATCGATGTCAAAATTGTGGACAGTGAAAAGGCTAAGTGGCTAGTAACTTTAGAAAACCACTAACCACAGTGGCTGGTGAGCAAAAAAATTAATGTCAAGCCCTGGACATCATTCATGGAACATTTTTCTGAAACATTTCAGTTGGGCATGAGTCTAATGTTTTTTTTTTTTTAAATGTTACTACTTACTACTTTTTTTTTTAGATGGTTCAGAGAAATTTCAAAAGTAACACTCCCATAATACTTGCAAAATGATAAAGAAGAGGAAAAATTCCCTTAATGTTTTCTATAACCTTCACATAACCAAGAAAAAAACATATTTAAAACGTTTAAAAAAAAACTGGTCATTTTGAACATTCTGAGAACATTCAGAAATAACGTTTTCATAACTTAACGGGAACATTAGCAGAATGTTCTTAGAACATATTTTTGTTAGCTGGATAATACAGCAAATCATTCCACACTTTGGTCATTTCTGATTCTATAATAACATATGGAAAGTCTCTGTACCTGGTATGTTTCAGTTCTCTGCTTTAGGGGTCTCCTTGTCTTTACATGGAAGAATAACAGAGAAACAGCAGTCAAAAATGTTCAATCAAACTATGACCAATATATATTACAGAAGATAGTACTAGATCTTACCCTTGGAGACCACGAGGTTCTCTGCTTGAGCTTCTTCATCTCCTGGAGCCCTGAGAAAGGATAAAGTATAACTGGCGGTGTTTCTGTACAACTAAAAACTCATGCAATGCTTGACAGAATATCAAAGAAGCTGGGTGAGACTAACTTGGGCTTCTGGTTGATACTGCAGCGGCATCTGCGGCCTGCAGGGTGCACACAAGCAAAACGATTTTGAACAAATGGATAAATGTCAAACTTTACAAACAACCTGGCGGGATTTAGTTTGTGATAATGACTGTGATAGTAATACCTTACAAATGTTATCCTTGAAACCTGCATAAAAATGTTGATAGCGAGTGTGTCTTCATTTATCTGCCACTGAGTGTGACATACACTCATGTGTCTAATTTCATTATAAAACTTTGTCTCATGCTCAGTTGAATAAAAGCACAGCTGTATAATTAATATTTATACAGCTCAGTTTAGCTATTTTGCTTGTTTTACAGTACTTTCTGAGTGATTTAGCTTCTGAATGAAGATGAGTTATGACTTAATAATTATAACAAAAAAAAAAAAAAAAGACATTTCTTACTGAGAATAAGGAGCATTCCAAGAGCGAACAGCACCACAGCAAACGCCAAACCGCAGATCCTCAAACTCTCATAGTCTGGTTAAGAAATAATAGTTTTTAATTATTGAAGTAATCTTTCAAGACAGACTCAAGCTTGAAAAAAAAAAGTGAATTGCCGTTTGCAAAACAGTTTACTTATAACATTCTCGAATGAAACAGGATATGCAAGGAACTTTGACTTTCTTCTTTCAGTCAAACACAATTAGAGTTATATTAAAAAAAAAAAATTCCGGCTCTTCCAAGCTTTATAATGGGAGTGAAAAGTAACCGATATTTTGAAGCCCAAAAAAGCACATCCATCATAACAGTAATCCATAAGGCTCCAGTGGGTTAATAAAGGCTTTCTGAAGTGAAACAATGCATCTTTGTAAGAAAAATATCCATATTTATAACTTCATAAACTAGAATCACTGGCTTCCATATGCGAGTCGATTCCGGCGGAAGAGTGAACTTTGACCTGACGCATTGACGAACACGGAAGCGCAGAGGATAGAGCAAAACAAAACATCGGTCATGAATTAGAAGTCTAAAACGAGAATTTTTAAAGAGAAATGTCAGAGGAGCTTGAGTTTGTTGCCCAGCCCTATTTGTTTGAACCGCGAGAGGTGTCTACACTCACCTAATACTCCTACGTCATACGCCGGAACTCGACTCTCTCGTGAACGTGCGGACGGTCTATAAAGTTATAAATATGGATCATTTTCTTACAAAAACACATCGCTTCACTTCAGAAGGCCTTTTATTAACCCCCTGGAGCCGTATGGATTACTGTTATGATGGATGGATGCACTTTTTTGGGCTTCAAAATCTCGGTTACTATTCACTCCCATTATAAAGCTTGGAAGAGCCAGGATATTTTTTAATATAACTCAGATTGTGTTTGACTGAAAGAAGAAAGTCATATACACCTAAGATAGCTTGAGGGTGAGTAAATTATGGGTTAATTTTAATTTTTGGGTGAACTAACCCTTTAAGTTACCTTGCTCAATTGTAACTTTAACCACTGAGTTACCACCATCCATCCTAGGTGTTAAGCTGAATTTAGTTTGTGTCAAAGGCTTGCAGGCCAAAGAGCTAAACTCTACAGGTTTTTGCTTCTAGGAAACTCCTGGCGTGATGTTGAAATTGTGACCTCACTCAGAATTGGCTTGCCTCTAGCCACTCTCCAAAAGAGGCCAAACCTGTGAAATGTTGAAGTGGTTGTTGATGTCTGGGCAGCCAAAGAGCTCTGGAGCTCTGTCAGTGATGAAACTGGCCTCTTGGTTTCTTCCCTGACAACTGCCCTTCTTGTCTGGTTGTTCAGATTGTTTGGACAGCCTAATCTAGTATCTGCACTTGTAGTGGCATTTTATAACCATTCTATTTCTTTTTGAATGTATTTTTTCTTTATAAAATCATCTCAAAATTAAACAGGAGTGCAAGTGACCTTCATGACAGCATGTGATCTTTTCAGTTGTTAGACCTCACTGAGGCTCTGTTTACACTTAGTATCATGATCTCTGTTTTACCACATAGTTGACTGACAGGTGAGTAGGCAGTCCTTCACAGTTTGCCAGGATGCATCAAAACAGATTAGTGTTTACACCACAAATGCGACGGGATCACATGCTTCATGTGGTTTCAGCGAGCCTATTTTGACCTGTTTCTTGCACTGATTTAAAAAAAAAAGATTTTTCAAGGATGTATAAAATGAAGATTACTGGAGTACATTTTACAAGAAAATACAATTTCAGTTTTTCTAATTCAAAATTTCAATTTCACATTTAGTTCAGTGTTACTTGCTGTTTCTTTGTAATTTTGAAATTTACTAGTAATTTCTGAGTGAAAATTGTTTCTACACACATTTTTTTTCCCCAGAGTACTTGTGTGCAGTGTTGGGGGTAACGCATTAAGAAACGTGAGTTACGTAATCAGATTACTTTTTTCCAAGTAACTAGTAAAGTAACGCATTACTTTTAAATTTACAACAAAATGGTACTTTTTCAAATAAGTAACGCAAGTTACTTTGTTTTCCCATGTATTGACTGACACCTCTTCTGTCCCCATGTTGAGAGAAATCGGTAATAAGTGCAGAAGCGTTGTGTGCACTGTGTGAACATGATGCTTATTGTAGTTCTAGACTAGAATGTGAGCAGGCATTTACTCATCTAATCGAAAAGTTCACCCAATTTCAAAGGACTGCTTACAAATTTTAAATAGTATTGTGGAGATTATCAAAATACTTTGGTTACTATACATTCTGTAAATTGCTACATGTGGGAAACAATCTCATTTAGATCTCATTTAGATAGATCTAAACTGCATCAGTAGGGTGTAATTGCATTCTGAAGGCACAGATGAACATGACTGTACATGAAGTATAACTATGTGTCGTATGTTGAAAGCCAAGATTACCAATTATAATCAACTGTTTTTAAATACCTGCTGTTTGATAAGAATTTTCTATATAGGCTACAGCGACATAATCCTTGTTGTGAGTATGTATGACCTGTGTAAGCTTTGTAAGTATTGATTCTTACCGTATATAAATGGGTTCAAATTCTTCCCTTTTGCACCTGATGGAAAACAATTAGAAATTAGACAAAGAATTAAGCCACTGGTTTTATCATATGTATATGGTAAAACAGTAATAACTTGCCTTGGGGCTCAGATTCAGACAAAGCTAAGACAGAAGATCAATGCAAAGAGCAGAATCAATGATGTGAAAAGAGAAAAACAGAGAGGAATCATTAAACTATGGATGTTTATGTTCACCAAAACATACAATAACATAAGCAAAAGAGTTGCATTACGTTATTTGTTTGTGGTGGGGGTTTTTTTTGTTGTTTTTTTTTTTGCCCAAAAAGTGACGCAATATTAAGCTAGACGCAATATTGGCAAAAATATGTCATCGCCTAATAAATGTGCTATCTGATTCAGGCATAATAACATAATTTTTGACAGGGTCAGTACAATTTGCTATAAATCAAACTCTAAAATCGATGCCTGTGAGACACAAGAGAAGACTCATAAAGATTAACATCCTTCTGATTTGCCTTCACACATTCAAAGGGAGAGAGCAAGGTCAGGAACATTGCAGAAAAAAAACAGCAATGAAAAAAGACAGGGAGTGGAAACAGAAAGACTGAATATATAACACAGCACATGAGAGATACCTGAAGGAAAAATGGAAAGTAACATGACAAAAAAAGGTTGATGGAAAATTACACAGCTCACACAGAAGTTACTTTCAAACCAAGCAGCTTTCTGTTGGTCACCGTGGTGAATCTACATGAACAGCATGAAAACGTTGTGAAGTCTGCATGGGGAAAATGGGACAATTGCAGAACAACGGTACAGGTGACCGCACCTTTACGGTAAAAACACAGATAGCTGTTGCTTGTGTTAACAGTAAATACACCTATAATTCATGATTATTAAAATGTACTTTACCTCAAAAATAAAGGTTAATTATTGGCATATATGGTTCCATGAAGAACCTTTAACATTCATTGAACCTCATTGCACAAATAGTGGAAAATTTACCTCATTCTTTATAGTGGAAAAACATGGTTATTTTAAAAACGGCTCAATTAAAGGTTCTTTGGGGAACCCAAAATGGTGTCACTGCAAAACCCCCATTTTGGTACCTACGCTCTAAAAAAATGCTGGGTTAAAAACAACCCAAGTTGGGTTGAAAATGGACAAACCCAGTGACTGGGTTGTGCGGTTGGGTTAAATGTTTGCCCAACGTCCTGGGAAGTTTTATTTAACCCAACTATTGTTTAAAAATTACTAAATGGCTGGCTTAAAATGAACCCAAAATAGGTCGGAAATTAAAAATCAGACACAAATTTACTAGAGGCAACAATAATAATCAAAAGGTGAACATTTATTAATAAGCAATTTAATAAAGGTTTATTGTTTATTTATTATTCATTAAACTTATTAATAAATGTTCATTTATTAAACATATTATTTAACTCAACTATTGTTTAAAAATTGTTTAAAAATTACTATATGGCTGGCTTAAAATGAACCCAAAATAGGTTGGAAATTAAAAATCAGACACATAATTACTAGAGGCAACAATAATAATCGAAAGGTGAACATTTATTAATAAGCAATTTAATAAAGGTTTATTGTTTATTTATTATTTATTAAACTTATTAATGAATGTTCATTTATTAAACATATTAATAAATGTTAATTTCCAACCTATTTTGAGTTCATTTTAGGCGAGCAATATAGTAATTTTTAAACAATAGTTGAGTTAAATAAATCTACCCAGCAGGATGGGCAAACATTTAACCCAACCACTGGCTCAAAACAACCCAGTTGCTGGGTTTGTCCATTTTTAACCCAACTTGGGTTATTTTTAACCCAGCATTTTTTAGAGTGAAGGAATGAAATAAGGAATGGAGGAAAGAAGGGAGGAAAAATGAAGGAAAGGAGAAAAAGGAAGAAACAATCAAATGAATGAATGGAAAATGGTTGCAGTGTGAAAAATAACCAGATGAAAACCAGTCTGACAGTCATCATTGCACTCAGCAATGGGCGACGGGTTTGTTAACAGAGCTAAAGGATCATTTTTTTTACTAGTTTGCGAGCTGTATGTGTGAGTATGAATCTAGTGCACATGTGCTGCTGGTTTCATGTGGCCTAATTGTGGATTGGGCGGAGCCTCTCAGAGGACTGAGATGGATGGGAGTGTATTTAAATGGATGCTCTCATTACACAGATGAAGTTTGTTTGGCAAAAGCAGGACGACAATTCACAGACATGTAAAAGCACATATACAGTATAAACATGGAACTTTAGATCAGTCTACTGAAGAACTATAGAGAGCGTGCACACACACATACACATGCTCCCAGAGTAGGAAAGGTCACTGATCAAATTCTCAGTTAAGAAATCTAGCATGGCGCTAATGTGTCATCATGTCAAGGCGTTTTTTTCCCATCCTCTTCCAGCTGTTTCTGATCCCGATGGACACAGGGAGACTGGAGTGAGATGGAGGGGGGCACTTACCCGCCACTAGGAGGGAAAAAAGGAAGACCAGAACAGTTTCCATGGCAACTGCAATGGGGAGAGAGAAAGAAAGAGAGAGAGAGAGAGAGAGAGAGAAATAGTAAATAGAGTGAGAATCTGTGTTAGTGGGTTACATGTTTACCACATTCAGAAAGACTAGAAAGATCTCACAAGCTCACAGTATTCAGAATCACGATCACACCCTGTCCTTGACTGGCATACTGTCATTGTACCTATGCAATATTGAAAGAGCCTGACAGCAGCATTAGGTTGAATTTAGACTCCCTGTGGCCTCATAACTCACAGATACACATCTTGTGGTTTTTGAAATCTGTTCTCAGAGTTCACTGCATAAACATGCAGTGGTATGACCAAAATTTTGTGAGTAATTTGGTATCAGGTTAAAGGCATATAATAAAATATACATATTACAACATACACTACCATTCAAAAGTTTGGACTCCAATGTACAATTTATTTATGTTTTTGAAGGAAGTCTCTTAGGCTTACAAAGGCTGCATTCATTTGATCAAAAACAAAAATTGTGTATGACTGGATCATTATTGCAGTGATTATTATGTTTCTAGCATGTTATATGTTTGGCAACAGTTCTTCTAACCCTAACTGATGGAGTGTGTAGCTTTTCATTTCTTAAAGTCCCCCTGTATCAATAATTTTATCCCTTAAAACTAATCTTTGACCACCAAAATTACATAATTTTTATGTAATTTTACATAACATAAAAATCTTCAAGCCTTAAAATAGCTTGAATATAACTCTACACCCTTGTCTCATTTAATATACGTGGATCAATGAATATTCAAATTAGCCCCGCCTCCACTCGCTCACGCCCGCTCAGACATCCACTCGGTCAACCGTTCACACAGAGCGTGTTTTTCTGTTCCAGAACGCTACTTTCCCATTGTTTTTCTATGTAAACACACGCTTGACGGACGTGCATGACCGTTACACTCGCGTCTCGCGTCTTTTGCAGTGCCTCGCACATGAGTGCCGCATTTTTTGAACGCCGTGTCAAGGTAAAAAAATTTCAACTTTTACACATAGCGCCGCTCATCAATGTCAGTTCCAAAACAGTGGACCAATCAGAAGAACTCAGAGGCGGGGCAAGCGTTGCGAGCTTCTGTTTACAGTAACAAGTTGCCATGACATTTGACGGCAACATGGCGGAGGAGGCGCTCATTATTATCTTATTATTATTTCATCACATCTCAAAAGCGCGTCTCGAGACCCTCGCGTTCAACGCTGTGGTTTTTTTAAAACCATTCCTGAGCGCTGCGTCTCGCGCTTTTAGACGCAAAGATGCAAAGACGCGTTCTGTGTGAATGGCCCCTTACTGAGGTAAACTCTGCACAATGGTATCGCTCTTTACAATATCGGATACATAACGTTAATTAATATGATTAACCTTTTGCTTGACTATGTTATCAAACAGCTAATAATGTGTTGCTAATGTTACACAAACCATGTTCCCGTTCATCATCTCAGAGTCAACTGCCTTCTAACAATCAGTATCCTTACAAACGCTTTAACAACTCAGAACATCAGTGGAGAAAGGCATATAGTTCATCATAAAATCGTAATATACATCATACACCTGCCATAATGCTAAATCTACCCGATTTTTCATATCAACAGAAAAATATACCGGGATAACCTGGCTTCTCTTGAGACTCCCCTACTAGTTCGCTGTTAATGATATGCTAAAACACGCCGGTATGTTGGCGTGATTGGTTACAAGTTAGTTTGTGACATCACAGACACCAGTGATTTCAAACCGTGGGTTTGAGACTGTCTTTTTTTCACTGCAGTTTTAAGGAGAAAATACTCAGCAATTGTGTTGACTTATGAATTTGCACGTTTTGTCTTAAAGCATATTAAAAACACCACATAGACATTTAAACAACATTAAAAACTTCATTTTCACCACAGGGGGTCTTTAAACAACCATGTAGGAAGACGTATCATGGCCATATTCCAGGATGACAAAGCCAAGATTCATCAGGCTCAAACTGTGAAAGAATGTTTGGGAGGGAGCATGAAGAATCATTTTCACACATGAATTGGCACCTCTGAGTCCAGACCTTAAATTCACTGAAAGTCTTTGGGTTGTGCTGGAGTAGACTTTACAGAGTGCTCAACTCTTGCATTGTCAATACAAGATCTTGAACAAAAATTGATGCACCTCTTGATTGAAATAAATGTGATGCACTCTGTAAAGTCTACTGTGTACACTGTTCATCATATAAAGTGATCGAGTCTCTTCAGAAAATTTGGACTAAACCGCTCAATTCATATAGATTAGTTTTACGAACTTTTTGATGCCTCAAAGTGTCAGTTGCGTAGCTGTCTATGGAGGGACAGAAAGCTCTCAGATTTCATCAAAAATATCTTCATTTGTGTTTCAAAGATGAACAAAAGTCTTACGGGTGTGGAACGACATGAGGGTGAATAATTAATGACAGAATTTTCATTTTTGGGTGAACTAACCCTTTAATTTACCTGTTCAGACTTATTTTGATTTCTCTCTCTGTGTATTTAAAGGTCTGCAATGCCTTCTGTTTCATTGTCTCTATCTCTCTTGCCTTTTACATTATTCTCAGTGCTTTGACTTTCTGTCAGTGAGTGCTGTACTAACATTTGTTATAGGAGGACAAAGTCGTTTGTTCGGTGTCATGGGCAGGATATTGCTGGATACTGCCAGCAGTCCCACAATCCCTATGACAGCTTTCAGGGACCCGATCAGAGCAGTGTCATTTACTAGGACATTAAGCATTGGAGAGCTATTGACATGAAAATGACACGGGGTAGAGGAGATTAACTGCCCTTGACCACAGGAAGGACATTTATCCTACTTCTCTGTGCGTTTCAAGAAATGGATTGTGTCACAGGAACAATATTTTCAGATGGACACTTCATTTACCCATTCACAACATGGTCGTTGAGCTCAGCTTTCCAAACTCGTGAAAAATCTATTCATCTCTCCAGCATGTGACAGCTCCAGTCCCTTTAATAGACAAGCCACAAAAACCAATCTAAAATATAATTAGAAAAACAGAAACAACAAATGTTCACAGACAAATCAGACTTCAAGTAATTGTCTTTATGAAAATATTTGTTCAGTCATGTAGCCATATGGCTTAACACAGAAAAGAAAAATACCTTTTTAAATTCTAAAAATACCAAACACCCCTACTGCTTCTCTACCTTCAAAGCCAATCCTGCCATTGCCACCCTGGTGTTAAGTAGGGCATCATCATCTCAAAATGGTGTCATGGTCAACCTGTGAAAGGGAACCGGGTCATTCTGAGAAAATGGTGTTCCCAGGTCTAAGAACTGATGAAATTAACAAGATACTGAACTAATTTACACTTCACTCACCTAACTCAATTTGGTGTGCAATGCAACACAATAAAGACAGTTCAATAAACAAGTGAGCAAATATATAAGGAAAACCCAAGGAATGTCCCAAAGTCCCTGTTGTATGTGAAACTTCACAACTATTCCTATGATTATGCCACGGATTTTGAATGTCAGTAGTTCGCTATTTTCAAAAGATAAACTCCGTTACAAATTCATGATAAAGTCATGTTAGAACTTAAGCTGTTTCTGACAAATTACCAGAGTGTGATTTCACTTTTACATAACAGTTCCATAAATAAGAAGTTAATATTAAGTAACTTACATTTTAGACATAGTTGCTTTAGATACTTTGCCCTGCCAACGGTGTTTCAAACATGGAGCAACACACATTTCATTCTTGAATAATTACGTGTTTTGAATTGTTTGTGTGAATGGTTCAATTACTCATTCTGACTTGTTTCATCCCTGAAAGAACCACCGTTTTTGAATGACCTGATTTAAATGACTCACTCATAAAGACAATGGTGAAGCTGTGAGTTTAATTAGGCTACCTAAAAACAGCGATGTTATCAACTTGATGCTAAAAACTATTGTAGCTTTCAGTAACACAGTTATTTTATTTATAAAATTCATACTAAATTCAGCAACTAAAACAAGTTTCTGTGCTCCTGAATGTTTTGTGTGCGAAATCTCTTAAACTTTCCACCTAAACAAAAGAAGCTGTTTTTGTGTGAGCACATACATGCACGTCTGCTTCATAAATAAGAAAAGTTATCTTTGTGGGTAAATGTTGTTCCCTCACCTTGTGCTGGTGTAACCCATCCGGTCCTACTCGCCCCGCTCTGAGCGGGACTCAAACCGGTGTCTCCAGCATGGGAGGCGGGTGCGCTAACAAGGACGCTAAAGACCACAGCCTCTAACGTGCCTCTTGAGATCAGGGAAGTGAGGTTGACCAGCACAGATCTCACTAGCCGGCCTCCGTTACATTTACCCCCCTAAACCTCACTCCCATCCGGGTCACGGCACCAATGTAACCCATCCCGATCTGAGCAGGACTTGAACCGGCGTCTCTGGCATGGGAGGCGGGTGCGCTAACAAGGACGCTAAAAGGCCTCTAGCGTCAGTCGCTAGTTTGAGATCAGGGGAGTGAAGGTTACCAGCACAGCTCTTAATTCCAGTGGGAATCGGATATATGATTTAAAACCACATTTGAAAGTGAATTGTGGAAAAAAGTCAGATCTCGTATGGATTTTTGTGTTAACACGACATGCAATATTCGCTCTGTTTCAGATTTTTTCTGCCAATGTGAACGCAGCCTAGACTGAGAAAACAGTCAAGAAAAATGCTTTTGTAACATTATTTAAATGTTCTTTAAGTCTTTAACTAATCTTTGTCCCTGTTCTGTTCAACATTTTCTCTTTAAAATATGTGTTTAATCCCTCTGACAAAGCATTTGAGGACTTATGAAGGGGCTGAAATAATATAGTGCTTTGGAAATTTGAAAGGCAGAAACCACATATATTTAAGAATGGCCACTGAAAAACTTGTACTTGTTGAACAATATTCTGAATATGGAGGATATCAATGCTTGGACTGACTGGATTTTCTGTCTGTAGAGTATCTACATTCAATATAATTCTGTCTCATAATGTTGTACTCACTAATGTTGACATTTTACCGCTGTTCTAACTCTTGGTTACCAGATGTCCAAACAGAAGAAGGAGCAAATGAGCCAGAACCACAAGGAAATTATGGACATCTGGGAAATCTTCCTGTAGCACCATAAAATACCATCTTGGATAACCTTTTATTTTATTTTTCAACTATATCAAGAGACACATGGCTCTAGCTACAGCTTATGTTTGATAATGTTAACAGCATAGCTCGGTAAATACCTCGCTTATCTTGGCCTTTTTTCAGAGCTTCAGTCTTATCAGCATGTCACCCACTGAGGCACTGCTGCCTGCTAATGGACAATCAGACAATGAATTCACAAGAAGCACAAGTGTTTGGAATGAGCTGATAAAAACAACATAGTTGAGTTATCCTGTTTAGCCAGTTTAATCTCATTTGAGCATCTTCATCTCAAGCATCACTGATCTATTCAAACATAAGACAGACTACACCAGGAGTATTACTAAAGGCTATTAAAAACATTCTATTGTGTTATAACAGGGCGTATTGTGTGTATTGTGAACAGCAGACAGTGTCTGTCAGATCAGATTGATTCCTCTCATCCCGATGGCAAGCAGTCCCTAACAGACATAACCAGAAAACATTTACACTCATGTTTCAATATTCGTGACACTAAAGAACGCACACCCATTCAAATTATGAATTTTATCAACAACACTGATTATTGGTAGTTATTGGTATGGGATAAAGATAGGATTATGTTTATTTGACAGAAATGTTTTTCCATGTCATACTTGGTTAACACATTTAATGCCTTTTAAATCATTCCAGTGGATAGAAAATTAATAAGCAGTTTTTGCTTGACTGAGTAGATGGAAAAGAAGGAAAATGATTATTTAATTTTTATTTAATTTTTTTAATTTTTTATTTTATTTTAATATTAAAAGTTCAGTTACGCTAAAGCTGAGGATATTTTTGTTTTCTTTCTGAAAAAGTTGTACACATTAAGAAATAGTGTTTTTTTGTAAATAGACAACTGAATGGTGTGCACTCACATGTGATGAACAGAATACTGTACTTATAATAGTTTTTTATAAAACATGTTTTAATTATGTATGGTGCGGGTCAATTGGGTTTTTTGAATGGGTTTTTGGTTAAATGGCTGAAATGAGGTCTGTGGTTAACACAAGCTCAAGACACTCATGTTTTATTCTACGACATAAAATACATCAGTATTAGCCTGTTCAAAACACTGTTACGTGTCTTGAAAAAGGTGGTTGCTTACGAGTGGCTAAATGGGACTAAATGGCTCAGTCCACTTTTACAGCCTCGTTGTGCGCTTATAATCACGCTCTTACAAACTATTCTAACATAAACTTTAAGGGAAAATGTTTTTTAGATAAAAGAGCTGTCGGAAGCTTAGTGGTGGTGGCGTTGAAGTCGTGGGATGGTGATGTATTTCGTTTATAGCCTACCTTTAGCTTTTTACCTATGGTGATTGTATTTAGGCTTCAAAATTCATAAAAGTTATGTTGATGGACAAAATGTGTAAGTATCATACTTTTGTTGATCACAGAGCTTATTTTTTGTGATAATCCACAAATTATCAAGGGAACCAGTGTTATGCTAACTTCCAAGTTGGCCTACAAATTTACGTCATCCCTGCACCATGATGTGACCCGTGCTGGTTCACTAAATGCAGAGAGAATCCTCGCGTTCATTGGCTGCCGCCTCTGTAGATACGCTAGTAGCGTAGTGTTGTTTGGTGATGCTAAGAGCAAAGATTAGACAATGGACTAATTATCATGCTTTACTAGCAGAGACAACGGGAGAATCTGTACCTGTACCTGTAAGATTTGATGATTGAGAAAATCTTGAGTAGCGATGACCAGGACACTTCTTTTTGGTTGGAGAGGTCAAGGAAACAAATTGTGTAATTGTTCCGCTCTCTAAAAGTCAAAAATATTTTTATTAAAATCTGAGAGATTTCCCCCCATTGATAGCTATGCAACTCTGTGAACAGCTATGTGAATATAAGACTAAATTCAATCTGTTCAATCATATAAAGTGATCGTGCCTCTTCAGAAAATTTGGACTAAACCGCTCAATTCATATGGATTAGTTTTACGATCTCTTTATGAACTTTTTAAGCGTCAAAGTGTCAGTTGCGTGGACAGAAATTGCTCAGATTTCATTAAAAAAATATCTTAATTTGTGTTCTGAAGATGAACGAAGGTCTTACGGGTGTGGAACGACATGAGGGTGAGTAATTAATGACAGAATTTTCATTTTTGGGTGAACTAACCCTTTAAGTTTGCGAACCCTATACATTTAAGCTACAAGTCAGCAGAAGCACCAGAATCAGAAAGAGCTTTAAAAGTATAAAGACACAAGTACGTATAAAGTTCAAGTATAAAGTCACTTTGTTAACTCATGGATGCCTTGACTTTGGCTTTAATAAACAGCCTCTCCTCAGCAGACAAATGGAGTACTGATGCAGCCAATTAATTTCTCCTTTCAAGTAATGCCTTCCCAGTCAGTCGCTGACCCGTGTAATTCACCCTTAAAGTCAAATGAGACTATGTTGTCGGCTACAGATATTTCCGGTGTTCCCTGGAGGACAAAAGGAAGACAGTCGGTCTATCTAGATGGCTTGCGAATGGGATAAAACATAATTCACTCCCTATGACTGTAATGTGAATTATGGATTTCTATAATGACGAGTAGCTAATACAAACAACCAACCTACAGAGTAGTGATGGTTAGAGTCGTTAGATTATGTACATTTCTTATTTATTTATGTTTTAGTTTTGAGTTGTAGCCTGCTCAGTGTCCCGCACTGAGCGTCGCATTTGAAACAGAACAATTTATCTTAAAGATACGGCGACAGGTTACAAGTGAAGTGCATTGTTGTGCTATTTTTGTTGCACTGATTTCGTCATCAAATACTGCTTCATCATAGCAAAGCAGTAGTTACTAGACCATATGTCGGAAGCTGAGAGAATCTGACCTCAATGATATGACTCGCTCTATGAATGAGAGCGAATAATATTATCAACAGAGCCTGCCGCCGGCTGAGAGCTCTTGTGACTAGGTGTAAGAGGAGTGCAAGTGTTTACTCACATTTATTCTGCCAGAACTGGAGCAGATTCTCTCCCCATCTAATTATCGCTCTTTTTTATGCACCTTTAGGCCCACTAAAAACACCACATAGGAGAGAAACTTCTCACTCCAATTACCATCAATAGTATATTTTAGGTAGAATGTGTTGCTGTGGGAAATATGTTTAGTTGAGGTCGATATTTCTTTTCTTTCACTTTTACACAAGGTGGAAATGTGATTCTTTAGTAAAAAAAAGTATGTGAACCCTTGAATTTACCTGGATTTTTTTTTTTTTTTTTGCCATGAATCTTCAACTAATAACTAAAATATGCTACAATAATAGTGTTATATGTGGTGCAAAGAGGTATGATGGCAACTTGAAGAATTAAAAATCACATAACACTTAAATAATACAATAAACATGAACTAAACAACATAAAATGTAATATAAAACAGTCAACTGAAAAATAATAAAACTGTCCATATATGCTCTGTCTTTAAATTCTTTGAATAATTCAACAGTCATGTGTCTATTTCTGAATATATATATATATATATATATATATATATATATATATATATATATATATATATATATATAATAAGTAACCAATTTTTATTAAATAAAATATAATCAAATGTTATGCATCATGCCAGGACTTCTATGAACATCTTTTTATGGTCAATTATAGAGCGACTCAAACTTTTTACTAATACAATTTTAACAATATTTTGCAGTAAAAGTACATTTCTTGTCCATTAATATAATATTTTCACAGTATATGGTCAATTATAGCGACTCAAACTTTTTACTAGTAAAACTGTAACAATATTTTGCAGTAAAAGTACATTTCTTGTCCATTAATATAATATTTTCACAGTATATGGTCAATTATAGAGCGACTCAAACTTTTTACTAATAAAATTGTAACAATATTTTCCAGTAAAATTACATTTCTTGTCCATTAATATAATATTTTCACAGTATATGGTCAATTATAGAGCGACTCAAACTTTTTACTAATAAAACTGCAGACAATATTTTCCAGTAAAATTACATTTCTTGTCCATTAATATAATATTTTCACAGTATATGGTCAATTATAGAGCGACTCAAACTTTTTACTAATAAAATTGTAACAATATTTTCCAGTAAAATTACATTTCTTGTCCATTAATATAATATTTTCACAGTATATGGTCAATTATAGAGCGACTCATACTTTTTACTAATAAAACTGTAAACAATATTTTCCAGTAAAATTACATTTCTTGTCCATTAATATAATATTTTCAAAGTATATGGTCAATTATAGAGCGACTCAAACTTTTTACTAATAAAACTGCAGACAATATTTTCCAGTAAAATTACATTTCTTGTCCATTAATATAATATTTTCATAGTATATGGTCAATTATAGAGCGATTCAAACTTTTACTAATACAATTTTAACAATATTTTCCAGTAAAATTACATTTCTTGTCCATTAATATAATATTTTCACAGTATATGGTCAATTATAGAGCGACTCATACTTTTTACTAATAAAACTGTAAACAATATTTTCCAGTAAAATTACATTTCTTGTCCATTAATATAATATTTTCAAAGTATATGGTCAATTATAGAGCGACTCAAACTTTTTACTAATAAAACTGCAGACAATATTTTCCAGTAAAATTACATTTCTTGTCCATTAATATAATATTTTCATAGTATATGGTCAATTATAGAGCGATTCAAACTTTTACTAATACAATTTTAACAATATTTTCCAGTAAAATTACATTTCTTGTCCATTAATATAATATAATTTGTAATTTTTTATATGGTAAGGCAATTTATCGGTCATCTGTTCATTACATGCACTTATTTATACAGTTTTTTATTTTTATATTCTACGTAATTTTAATGGGATAACAATGACAGTACATATCATAATTTCATATCCAGCACGAACTTCAGTATTTGCCGGCTGTTTAAAATGCTGTGCCTCTTCTCTCCCTCTGTTTTTATGCACAAAATAATATCTGACACCATTGTGATTAACTAAATTGCATTTTTATTTTCCATTTAGAAATGATGTGATGCAGGGAAGAAAAAAAAAACCCTAAAATGCCTGCGGGGGTGTTGATGACAGAAAATGGTAGGCCTATACAAAAGACTGCAAAACAATATGAGTCCCTTTTTGTAAGCTCTTATGATTTTTGATTCATACATCAGCTGTCATATGCAATGACACCCATAATTAGCCTACTCCTTACCACATTTCAGCAGAATATGATATTTAGCCTTGTAGATTTATTGTAACAGATCTAGGATTTCAGTTTATTGAATAACATTTCTCTGTGAACAATAGGTCATCGTTGACTATTTAAGGTGAGACCCTTAAACCTTTGATCAACCACAACGAGGGTAAATTGTATCCATGACAACAAAGCTTTCATTGGCGCACTGCCAGACGCGCCTCTACCAGGGTGCAGAAATATTGCTATGGCAACTGTATCCGTCAGGTGCTTACGATTATTAATACAGAAAGCTGTCTGTAGTTTTGAAAGAGATAGTGATGGTAACCTAGAAACTGAAAACGATGGCTATCATTGTTTGGTAATGGGCAGAATATCTATCATGTATAAAGTGGTAGCTGCAGGGCAGTTCCATGTCCAGACATTCTGGCAAATCAGATATTATTTAGAAATCAAAACGCGACGGTATTCGGTACATGATGGCACGTCAGAGAAATCGTATAAATGCAGGACACAAGATACAACTGTCTTGTTATTTATCACCCTGAGTGTACATAATCCTAATTATTACACGACTACATACCAAATAAATAAATAGACATGCAGTTTTAAATTGTGAGTATGTCATAAAGGTCATTATTAAGAACTATTTAACCACTGACCAATCAGAATCAAGTATTCCAGAGCGCGCCGTGTAATAAGCACTTTTACTCTACGCCCTCAGCTCATAATGTATCGATTAGTGCCGAAGATAACGCGCTACCTGTTGTGCGCGCGGAGCTCAGTCTTGGTCATCACCGGACCCCTCCCAACCTGTGGATTTCCTTCAGCATGCATACTAAAAGCTAATTTCTCCACACTTTTTTCCCCCACGCGCTGATACATTTCCCTCTCAGTAATTAAACTCCAATCCGCTCGTACGCCATCGTCATTTTCCCTCTCCTCTCATTTTGGATGATACATTCACACGATTTCCTTATTATTACACAAATAAATAGCTCAGATAACAATTTGCCGAAACATAACATAAATGATGTATGTAAAGAGTCATTAAACGCTTTAATGAGGCAACAACGCACAAAGCAATTCGGACACACCCTCGCGAAACAACAACAGCGCGCTGTACAGCAATTTGTATTCATACACTAATTTAATATCCATAAAAATAAATCATTTAGAAGTCTGTATTCACTTCTGCTATGTGTAAACTGAATTATACATTTAAAAAATAATAATATGGCTGGAGAAATGTCAACAGCCCATTTATTAAATGTGTTTACGTTATACTTAGACTGATGATGTCATTGGAGTAGCCTAAATCGAGCAATTACGCATGTCATTCCTAAAATACCACATTTATAACGAGTAAACAGCATGCAACAGCACCAAGACTATAAAACAACAGCACACGCCCTAGTTGGAAAAGTGACTTCATACCCTACCTCGTCTCGTCTCCTTAAGGGTAGGCTACTTGTAAGTGGATGGGCAACAGTGGGGCAAACGCTGCTTCCTATTGACACGATCCGCACGACTGTCGGGTTGTCCAGACGTTGTCTGTTAAGTGGATTATTTGACGTTGTGAAATGTAACGAAAAGTTATGGATGGACACAAATCCGAGCGTTTGATATTGTATGGCAGCTAACCAGGTTCACCTTCTGTTTTTCTGATATAAATATTCTGACTGTTGGCTTGTCCCTTGTCTGTTCTCTCGCGCTCTCTCGGTTCCCGCCCCGCCACGCGCGCAATGAGAGACACCGCACGCGTTGGTTGGTTGGACTTTATAAGCGTGTACGAACACATACAACACAAATCTTCAGTGCCTATCCAAAAGTCTGTGCTTAGCCTTTACTCATGACTCCTCAATAAGATGTGGAGTTTGTTTTACAGCCTTCTCACAAATTTGATATCTTTATTAGGCCTATGTTGTTTCTTGTAGACGGAGTTTAAATGGAAGTCAAATCGAACTCTTCTGCTTCTCAGATGATTTTCTTGAGAAAAAGACTCACATTCAGAAGATTTCTCAACAATGTCTCAGACTGTGCTTACATTTGGATGGATACCAAAGACAATCAAAAGTCAGATATTTCAATACACTCTTAGAAATCAAGCTCGTATATTTAATACATGAAGAACATTTACCATTCATAGAACCTTTCAATTGTTGCAATTTTTTTCACACTAAGGAAAAAAATGTTCTTTTAATAACAGTGAATGGTTCTGTGGAACCCAAAATGGTTCTTCTATGGCATTGCTGTAAAAACTCCATTTTGGAACCTTTATTTTTAAGAGTGTATGAACGCAAACATTATCATTAAATTCTTCCAAAACCAAAACATCTTATGCTATTCACATTCATTTCATACCTGTTTTGGAAATACTGTATACAGTATATTAACTTTTTCTTTTTTTAAAAAAAAAAAATAGGTGTTTTAGGAGAAACATGAAGAAAATGGATTCTGCAATAACATTGTCCTCTCAACGTGGATTTATTTTTGAAAGTCAGACACATTTTGGCTACAAAAAAGGTATTGAAAAAGGTATTTCAAGGGCTCATTAAATCCATTCATAATGTACACACATTCACTTGTAATCGTATGCTTAATGTGCTGAAAACCACAGTAAGGTTTCTTGTCTCGAATTATGAATCGAGACAAGACTTGTCTTGAATTGTGAATCGCTTAAATGTTATAGTTTCAATTCAAAACAGCTAAATTTGACAAAAAAGTTGAGTAGTTTGCTCCACTGGATGTTACTCTATAAGTCGTTTAGCATATCCTAAAATGGTTGGCAAATGTTAAAGGGATAGTTCACCCAAAAATGAAAATTCTGTCATCATTTACTCAAGTTGTTCCAAACGTGTATGAATTTCTTTCTTCTGTTGAACACAAAAGAAATTTTGAAGAATGTTGGTAATCAAACAGTTGACAGTAGGCTTCCATATATTTTATTTTTCCTACTATGGAAGTCAATGGCCAACTGTTTGATTCCCAACATTCTTTTTGCGTTCAACAGAAGAAAGAAACTCATACAGGTTTGGAACAACATGAGGGTGACCTTATAGCACTCTTTTAACTGTGTCACACTTGAAGAATAAAGCTCTAACTGTATATGCTTTTGGCATGATTTATAAAGAAACAATATGAACCATAGAGAAAAAGGACGGACCCTTCACACAGGCTAAAACAATACAATCACATTTTTATCTTAGATCATAGACTGATTTTCAAATAAAATTAACACCCTTTTGGTTAATAAATATATATTTGCAGAACACTCCCAATATTTCTGTAGAATCAGTGCAAGGATACAGAGTTAAAGAGGCAACAAAGGCTCAGATTCAGCAGTGTGCTGTGAACTTACAGTGTAAATGCAAAGAAAAGAATGAGGAAAGCATAGCAACAAACACTGCATGGGCCTCAATGCCTGCAGCTCTGCTTTCCCAGGTTGAGTTGTATTATTAGTTTCTTGTAGGAGAACGTGGAATCAATAGTGTTTTTCTTTGTCCAATTGTGACTACAATATTGCAACATTGTCCCATGTCAAAGTGCATTACTCTGTCCTTCATCTTTTGTCCTGTGTCCATTGTCGTTGTTCAAATTCTCAGGAATGGACACACCATACAGAAGAAAGTCATCAGGGCTTCTCTTGCTAATATTTAAGATGACACAATATATAGACATGTTAGGAGAAAGCACTGAGTATATGGTACCTATAGGCGTTAAAAGAACAATATTATGAACTACATGGACTCATGTTGTCCAGCTTACCTGCATCTTGCTGTAGATCCAGGGCAGAAGGCTGGTCACTCTGCTATATACTCCTGGTTTTTGTTTTTGTCCACAACCTGCTCCCCAACTTGTAATTCCAGCTAGATACCAGCGTTCATTATCTCCCTTGCACACCAGTGGACCTCCACTATCCCCCTGAGACCAACAACAAGGACAGAGATGAAGAGAATGGAACTTCAGATCATTGTGAACAAACAACAGTAACACTTTACTTAAAAGATTTACATATAATGCATTATAAAAATATTTTTAATGCTTTAATTATGCACCTTATAATGCATTGTATGGTTTCGTGAATAATTGTAACCACAGTTATAATACTGATCTATTCATTGAACACACTTTAGAAAGTATAATGCATTAAAACACATGAAAATCAACCAATTTCAGATGTAACAAAAAAAATCTGATAAAATAAATAAATAAATAAATAAAAATTTTTTTAGAAAATGACTTTGAACATCAATTTAATAGAGACATCAGTAGCAGTATTGGTATTGGTGATACTGGCCTTCATTCATAGTAATTAGAAAAAAGATGCCATTAAATAAATATTTAAAATATCTTAAAATATGTAATAAAAATGTTAGGTGCGATTAATCGCAATTAATTACAGAAAAATTTGATTAATTTGAAAAAAAATAATTGATTGACAGCACTAAACATTTTAATATTTTTTTCTTTTTTTACAAATAAATTATTTCATAAATATCCGATGAAGTTGCACCACATGACATTTTGCAACCTTGCCTTCTTATAAAAAGGTCAAATTATCTGATGTTTTAAAAGACTTCATTGACATTGACAGTCAGCAGGGATCCTTCTGATGATAAAATTCCCATTTTATGTTTTTTTTTTTTCTTTCTTATGTACGTTAGTTGCACCACATGATTTTGTTGGTTGCACCACATGATAAAATATTATTTCTAAGAAATAAGACAAAATAAGAAAAGATTGCATTTATTTTTTTATGTGTGTCATGTCAAAGACCTATTATAATTTTCATATAAAGTAGTTCCTAAAGCAAATGTCATCATGTTTGCATAAATGTTTGGTTGAATAAAACATATTTACACCACTGTGAACAGCAACATACAGCATTTGCCTAAACACCAGAATAAATCAATGTCATGAGACAAAGAAACACTGGATAATAATATAGTTGCCTGCGGTCACTCGGTGGTCTAGTATTATGGACACAATGGTAGATTTACCTGACAGGAGTCCCGGCCTCCATTCATATCGCCGGCACACATCATGTTCTTAGTGATGGCCCCACGGTACACCTGACTGCTGTTACACACTCGTGCGTCAATGACATTCACTGCCACATCCATGAGGCTTGTAGAGCCATGGTCTGTGGAATAAAGGAAACACTCACAGTCAAAGGTCCAGGTCGGCTAAAAAGATTAAAAGAAGACAACACACACTGTGACGTGCTGTGTGCTGCGACGTGGACAGATGGCCAAGCTCAAATCAGCAGTTCGCAAACTGAACTAGGGTGAATATCGTAAATAGTATGGATAGGTTACATTTCACCTAATAAATAAATAATAAATAAATGTTATTTATGATTATTATTTTAAAAAGTATTAATCTTTTCATAATTATTATTATATATAACTATATTGTATTTTTGCATGAAGAAAATAAAGCCTATTAAAAGATTTTTCTTTTTTTTTTTAAGATTTCTGTTTAAATTTCCCACCCCAATTTTTAATTTATTGTAATGTCTTCAGATGTTTTCTTTTTAATTTATTAGTGATTCTCTTTATTCTCAATGATGATTGTTATAATTTAAATTAAAATATTTAAATTATCCTATCTGGACACAAGTTTTATAACAAAATCAGCATTAAATTGAAGGCAACACAACAAACACTATCATGTTGTATACATACAGAACTTTACAACTTAAATAATACATCATATTTTTTTTTGTGTTGTTTAATTTCAGGATAAGTCACATGCAAAAATATATCTTAATAATCATAAAAAATAAGTTGAATTTATTTCATGCAAAATGCAATGTCTTATTTAACTCTCTTATTTAATTCAACTTATGAAATTGACATAATGCCAGTTCCGTTTTTTACTGTAATTTGAATACGGAAGGTGGTCTGGTGGAAGCTAGATATTTTACTTCATAACTTGTTAAATATTTTTTTTTATGGCTTGAGGGTGAGTAAAGCTTTTGGTAATTTTCATTTGAAAGTGAACTAATCCTTTAAGTATATCTTTAGTTGGACCTCAACACTACTTCTGGATAACTAAAGTACATTTAGTACAAAATTAGCTGTTCCAATTTAGCAGACTTTAAATATACCAGTTTAGTATACCAAAAATACAATTGCAGGGTATTTCTATTAAGCACATAAATGTGTAAATGTATTTGTAGTATACTTAGCACAAAATAAATGTATTTCAAATACAAATACATATTTCTTTCCTTCTACCATTTTTGTTCATTCTCATTTTTCTCTCTCTGTACCTGCTCCCTGTTGTGTTGTCCCAAAGCCAGATGTCCGGCACTCTAATCCATCAGAAAAGGTCTGGTCAAATGTAGGAAGGCAAACTGGCTGTATGGTTTCTGTATGTGAAAGAGAATGTCAAGCTATTGTAGAATATTCAAAATACAGAGCATGAGTCATAGAGACTATATTTATGGTTCTTTAAAGGTAACTAAATGGTTTCACTGTATGTAGAAAAAGCAGTGCAAACATTTTAATTTTTGCGTTAACTACTCCATTAGGTGAATCCAACTCACTGGAGAAAGTCACAGGACTGGCGAGTTTCAGTAAGGCGACGTCAAAATCATTGCTGACACTGTTGTACTTCTCATTCACCATGATCTTCTTCACATAGTAGGGGATCTGAAGGGTATTCTGGGAAATAGTTCCAAAATAAACACGCCAATTTCCAGAATTCGCCATTGAGCTGTGATCAAGACAAAATGAATATCACGTTCACATGTTTCATCAATGTTGTAATGACATAAATTGATTAAAAGAATGTCTGAACACTCGCTAAAACTCAAAGCAGCTATAAATAATAATCATTTGCTAATTAACTTGTTAGTTCCTGCAGCTTAACTGGTAGAAAATTAGCATTAGCAACATTGCAATTAGCTTTGAAACATTTGCGAATCTTTTGTTTTGAATCAGTGGTTCGAAACTTGTATCAAACTCACATGATTTCAGCCAATGAGGCTTTGTTACGTCATACTGTTCTTGACCTCAGAGGGTTCATCACTAGATGGTGTTGATTTGGTGAACCATGAATGAGTGACTAAAGGCCCGTTCACACCATGCATGATAATTATAATGATAACAATAAAGGTGTAATTCTAAAATCGCTCTAAATATATCTAAATATCAATAACGGCACAGAGAAACAATATCGTTGGAATCACTTTCAGAATGATTTTTTTCCAGCTGATGAATGATAAAAACAATGACAGCTAATCAGAAAGCAGCAGATGACAAAACTGCAGCACATGTTTAGAATAAACAGAATGATATCGTCCACCATTATAGTTAACTTTATAGACCTATTTTGTGTTTGCAAACAGCAATGATGTTTTTTGTGGGCGGAGCCTACCTGGTGGCAGAAAATGACAGTTCTGCAGTAGCAGTCTATGGAAGCCACGGAATAAAAGAATAAAAAAGGTTAATTTTGAGTTTATCTCTCACAATTCTGACTTTTTTTCTTGCAAATTTGAGTTTATATCTCACATTTCTTAGAAGAAAAAACAGAATTGTGAGATATACTCGTTATTCTGTCTTTTTTTTTCTCAGAATTGTGACATAAACTCACAATTACGAGTTATAAAGTCCGAACTGGAGATATAAACGCAAATGCAAGAAAAAAAAGTCAGAATTGTGAGATAAAAATGTTATAGGCTATGTTTAAAAGTTATCTATGTAAAATGTTATAGGTTTATTATTTCATACTGTAACTGCTATGTATGTATGTCCCCTATGAACTGCATATGTAAATTTTATATAGACTTACTGTTTACATCAAATTCATGCTTTAATAGTAGCCTAATCATTGCAGGTTTCATCAGTCCAGTCTATGACTTGCAACATAAACTTCTGCATTTAGCTTCAAAGGGCATCTTCATTGACGGTATTCTACAGCCCGAATTCTGGAAATGTTGGGTCGTTTTTTAAATTTGAATAAAATGAAAACTAAAAGACTTTCAAATCACATGAGCTAATATTTTATTCACAATAGAACATAGATAACATAACAGATGTTTAAACTGAGAAATTTTACACTTTTATCCACTAAATGAGCTCATTTCAAATTTGATGCCTGCTACCGGTCTCAAAAAAAGTTGGCACGGGGGCAACAAATGGCTAAAAAAGCAAGACATTTTGAAAAGATTCAGCTGGGAGAACATCTAGCAACTAATTAAGTGAATTGATATCAGGTCTGTAACATGATTAGCTCTAAAAGGGATGTCTTAGAGAGGCAGAGTCTCTCAGAAGTAAAGATGGGCAGAGGCTCTCCAATCTGTGAAAGAGTGCGTAAAAAGATTGTGGAATACTTTAAAAACAATGTTCCTCAATGTCAAATTGCAAAGGCTTTGCAAATCTTATCATCTACAGTGCATACTAAATGGACCCAGGAATACTTCCAGAAACCACTGTCAGTAAACACAATCCGCCGTGCCATCTGCAGATGCCAACTAAAGCTCTATCATGAAGGAAGCCATATGTGAACATGGTCCAGAAGTGCCGTCGTGTCCTGTGGGCCAAGGCTCATTTAAAATGAACTGTTTCAAAGTGGAAAAGTGTTCTATGGTCAGACGAGTCCAAATTTGACATTCTTGTTGGAAATCACGGACGTGAAATGTAGGAGATGCTAAACCATGGTAAACATGCCCCTGTCCCAACTATTTTGAGATCTGTTCTATTGTGAATAAAATATTGGCTCATGTGATTTGAAAGTCTTTTAGTTTTCATTTTATTCAAATTTAAAAAACGTCCCAACATTTCCAGAATTCAGATTGTATAAAAATGAAGACTATATTTTTTTCATTCCGATTCTGACATCCAAAGGCACAACAAAACATTTTTTTCTCTTATTCTGTGGATTTTGCCCATTTTTCTCCACTTGTTACCACTATTTTTCTGCCACCACTATGCTTGCGCAGCTGAAAGTGACGCAACTGTGACGTCTGCTCCAAATTGGTCTATAGTTATCGTTCTTGGTGTGAACGGCCTTAATGCTTTTTAACTGATCTAGGGTCAGTTTTATAATGTAGGTTAATTTTTAATAAATGTAAAACTTGTGTGTGTATTATACAGAAAAGGAGAATGATATTTTATTTCTTCTAATTGACCTAGTTTGTCAATCCCTGCCTAATAACCAACCTTTGGAAGCAATGGGCAGCTGACACAACAAAGTCCGGAGAGATGAGTGATCCACCACAAACATGGCCTCCATTGAAATGCAGGCTAACCTGCCAAGGCCATTGGCCAAGCTGAGAGGCAGTGCCCCCTATGATCCTGGAGGCACTTTGCTGCTTGCCACAGTCTGAAAGAAAAAAACAAAAAACTATTAATTCCACAGTTCAGTGTGAGAAAAATGATCCATTTACTCATTATCCAAACAATGTCACTTGTTAACAAATTGAGTGAACAATAATTGAAGGTTTACTGTGATGTATCACATGTATCATTCAGTTATGCATCATAGTAATTTGATGTAAACTGAGATCAAATTTGACTGAAGGACTTTATTCTTACCTGTGCATTCAAGTGAGACTGTTTTCTCGTTCAAACAGCCAGTGCTAAACAAACAAAAATCGTGAAAGACAGACATTACTGTATGTACTATCGAGGGAATTATTACCCTGACAACACAAAAGGTCCTATCCCAGCTAACAGGGAATATTCTTAGATCTTTGGAGAACATTCTGGAAAGGTTCTCGCAAATTTATGAACAAACATTATTCCAGTAATGTTAATTCATAGTTTTCATATGACGTCACAACCTTATAGGAACGCCCACTTGGAGGGCGAAAAAAGGCTTTCCTCCATTGCCCGCCAGTCATTTTTACCAGGTTTGTACTAAGTACTAATATTTTAAGACAGTGATATTAAAGGGTTAGTTCACCTAAAAAAGGAAATTCCTGCATTAATTACTCACCCTCATGTCGTTCCACACCCGTAAGACCTTCGTTCATCTTCGGAACACAAATTAAGATATTTTTGATAAAATCTGATGGCTCAGTGAGGCCTATTTTGTTTTTTTGGCACACAAAAGTATTCTCGTCACTTTATAACATTAAGGTTGAACCACTGTAGTCACATGACCTGTTTTAAATACGTCTTTAGTACCTTTCTGGGCATTTGAAAGTGTTAATTATCTTGCTGGCAACGGAGGCCTCACTGAGCCATTGGATTTTATCAAAAATATCATAATTTGTGTTCTGAAGATGAATGAAGGTCTTACAGGTGTGGAACGACATGAGGGTGAGTAACTAATGACAGAATTTTCATTTTTGGGTGAACTAACCCTTTAAAAGACCAAATTCAATGTACACCTTATTGATTATGCATAGCATGTACAGGCAAGCAGATGAACCCAGAATATAAACGCAACACACAGTTTCTTAAGCATTTTTTTCATATAAAACCAAGAACACGTTTAACCATTTAACGTGTTGCGTTCATGCGTTGAACGCATGAATGCGTTCTGGGCTCATCTGCTTGCCTGAATAAAGTATTCATCATCAATTATCTGTATACTGAATTTGATCTCTTTTTTAAGAAGTGATCTAAATACTACGCGCCAGTCGCGTGACTGAAAAATATATATATGACTTTTGTTCAGTTATTTGGTCTTTAATAATGTTCTCAAAACTTTAGCATTAAAACATTATGTATGCATCTTTCATGGAACTTTTTTAGCATTTTAGTTATGTTCGACTAACATTTTTTAAATGTTACTACTCGTTTCAGAAAGTTTCGAGAAAATTAAGAAGTAATGTTCCCATGTTTGAAGAATGTTACAACGTTCCCTTAACATTCCTATAACCAAGAATTAAAAAAAAAACAAAAAAAAAACTGGATGTTTTGAACAGAAATAGTTTTCATAACTTAATGTGAACATTAGAAAAATGTTTTTAGAACATATTTTTGTTAGCTGGGATGCTGTTCTACAATCTACTTTTGATTTGATCTGGTCTTACCTGACATTGACCAGACCCTGTATAAGTTTGTCTGATCTAGGTTCTACAGTAAGGGCTATGGACATCTTGCTATCCACTGGACTTGATGCATAAGACCTAAGGGAAAGAAACACACAACATCAGCTATATTAATATAGTCCTTGTTGGAACAAGATTCATATTTGGTTATATCTGGACCATTGAGTTTAGATGCATTAATGGTACATATACCATACTGATTTTACTTAAGGTGAAAGTTCACCCAAAAATTAAAAATAGGTCATAATTTATTCACCCATTATGTTGTTCCAAACCTGTATGACTTTCTTTTTATCATGGAACACAGAATACAATATTTTGATAAATGTACAAGTCATATGGACTACTTTTATGTTGCTTTTGGTGCTCTATGAAGGTTGATGGACCCTAGTCACTGCTGACCAAGAGCTGCATGAACATTCTTCAAAATATTTCATATTGTGTTCTACTAAAGAAAGAAAGTCACATGGGTTTGGACCGACATGAGCGCTAGTAAATGATGGCTGAATTTTAAGAACTACTCTTGTTAGTGATGGATGAATGTTTACCCTCTAAAGCCCAGTTGTTCACAGATCTGGTCAGCATAGCTCTTATCCATGCCCTGATAACACACGGGAAGGAATGGACCATCCCGAGTTCTGACCTGCAACACTCCACCTTCACCAAATCTCACTGAGAACAATGGAAAGGAATATTAAACAATGACATTAACAGTAAACATATAAGAAAATCATTAAAACAACTTTAATATACTTGAGATATTGCAAGATATTAAGACTTGTTTTCTGTAATATATATTGAATAGTGTTTTTTTATTATTATTATACACTTACAATATTTATTAATATTCTGAATTAGCTTTTATTTTAAGTTTTTTTAATTATTATTATTTTCAGTTTTCATTTTAGTGAAAGTTTTAGTAATTTTGTTATGCGCTTTTGTCATACAGTCAAACCAAAAATTATTCAGACATTTTTTATATTTTTGATATATTTTTACTAGTGGGACTGCAGGACACTATAGTTCATTTATGTAAGTGAGGATAGCAAAATAAAGTAAACTGTGACATATTATTCCCAAAAATTCTTCATACAGTGGACTACCAGTAAAATTAGTAAAAATTTGGGACCAAAAATTATTCAGACACTTTGACTTGACCATGTTTTGCTTAAGTGTTATCTGACATAATTAAGATTATTTTTTTCTGACAGTTTAACTATGAGATCTTGTCATATTTTATTACCATTTTTTTTAAACTATAGTGAATAAACTGTATTAATGAATGAAATGTTCAAGGTATCTGAATAAATTTTGGTTTGACTGTACAGTATATACATATTTAATTTAAATTTTAGTTTTAGTAATTTTAGTACTTCAATTTTTTTTTTTTTTTTGAGAAAATTTGCCAAGGAACTTTATTTTTCCATTTATTTATTTATTTATTTTTTAAGTTTAGGGTTTCAATCTAATATTTATATTTTATTTTATTTTAATGACCTAAAATTAGTTTTAATAGTTTTAGTGAACAATAACAGCACTTTCTTAATTTAGTTAAAGGGTTAGTTCACCCAAAAATAAAAATTCTGTCATCATTTACCCTCATGTTGTTCCAAACCTGCATGAAGCTGAACACAAAAGAAGATATTTTGAAGAATGTTGGTAACCAAAACAGTTGCTGGTCCCCAAAAAATACTATGGAAGTCAATGGAGACCAGAAACTGTTTGGTTACCAACATTCTTCAAAATATCTTCTTTTGTGTTCAGCACAAGACAGAACAACATGAGAAAATGAGAGAATTTTCATTTTTGGGTGAACTATCCCTTTACTTTTACTTTTCCCGCACTGTCATAAATCTAACTTTAAGAACAACACTAATCTGGTAAGAAAAGCAAATGTTTTATCAGATGTAACTGTTTTGTTTTGTAGATAAAATTGATCAGGTGTTGTTTTAAAGAGGTTTATATAGGCTATATTTGCAGTGCAACTTGCCGTGTAGTAAAGTTTTTAACAACCTTTTTTTCATAACACAATAAATAGAGGCCTTACTGTGTACTGTAAATGTTTTATTGCAGACCAGTGTGGTTTTCTTGTAAATCTAGTTCCCTTATCAAGACATGTCAACCTTGTGGTTTTCACCAAAGCATTATCCGAAACACTCAACTAATAATCTCTTTATATTGTGTCCTACATGAATCAGTTACATCTGATAGTCAGCCTCTTTGCTGTAGAAAGTGTGCTCACCGCAGTTTGTCTCATCGCTGGCCTCTTGGCAGTTTTTGATGCCGTCACATTGCACAGAGGAGTTGGAGCAGGTGTCAGACTCCTTCATGTCATCATGCTTCTCGTGGCTGTCTTGTTCCCCACAATCTTTTCCCTTGCAATCGCTCTCATAATGGCCGGAATTTGACCTGGATCCATAATGCACTATCCCCATAAGTGAGAGAGCGGTAAAGAGAAAAATCGAGGTGAGAGGTTTAGGTACAAGGTAAGCATAAATGGTGTGTCCTGTCATTACAGATACATCCCCTCCCTTACCTCCAAGCCAGATGGCCAGTCCAATGAGAGCCAACAGCAACAGCACACCTACCAATCCACCCCAACACTTGGCACTCCGTCCACAAGACTCCGGACTTTTTGGAGGAGCTGAAGGAACAAGAACAAATCAGCAATCCAACTAAACTAATGTCCCACATTTATTATCAAAAGTATATAGCACTATAAATGGCGAGTGAAGGACTGTTAATTTATTCAGTAATACATTTATAATAATACATACGTATCCCTGAGACGTTCCCTTTCGAGGGAACTCAACGCTGCGTGATGGCAAAGGAGAACTCATTACGGATTATATGCGAGCACTGTCTGAGAGATGGATTCTGAACGCTGTCTGAGAGACGCGCACACATGATGCCACTGCTCATAGAGCGCGTGAGTACTGAACTGAGATATTTTTGCCACCTAATTGGGCTTGAACAGATAAATTCAAGTACTTGCGTGTCAAAATGCCTGTCTTTGCAAGTGTCCTCATAAACACAGTCATTTATACCTTAAGTGAATGTAAACGGTTGAGGGAAAAAAATGCATGTGAATCAGTCTATTGGATCTGTACATTCGGTCTTAAAGTGACAGCAGCCTAATTTACCTGCTGTCGTCTGTCATTAATGTTAATCAGACCACAAAAGAGAGAAAATCTCTCACTGCTCTTTACTGAATCACTTTAACTTTAATAAGAATACATGTAGGCCCATATTTAATTTACACAGTGAAGACTATGCAGTGTTTTTATACATTTGATTACTTTATACAATTTATGTTTATTTCTAGCACTTGAACTTTTTCAGGTAGGTCTATTGTAATTAGTTTTTTTGTTTTTATTTTATCACTGCTTACTTGTCTTCAATAAACATGAGGTTTTTTTTTACTTAGGCTAGTATTAGTTTTTTTTGTGAAATTTAAAATTGGTGACAAGAATTATGAAATTTCAATGGTATAACAATTTTCATAGCATAATAAAAACCTTATTTAAAGCAAAAATAACTATATTGTTATATATATCTTTATCGTGAAATAAAATTACTCATATAAGATTTTGGTCCCTTAGTCAACGCCATGACGCAGCGTCTCGTTCCCTTCTCAGGAGATGGGTTACATATGTAACCCAGAGACGTTCCCTTTCGAGGGATCTCAACACTGCGTCATGGCGTTGATGCTATGGGAAGGAAGCTGATAGCGTCAACGCCATGATGCAGCGTCTCATTCCCTTCTCAGAGAACCGGGTTCAAGAGATGTTAGTTCATGTTGGAAAAAGTTACAAACCTAAGAAAACTTCATGATTAAAAAGACTTTTTTTTTTTTAAATTTGAAAATATGTTAATACATTTTGCTTAAAGGCTATTCCATTTAAATGAGTCTCTAGCATTGCAGCTAGAATTTGTGGAAACTTGTTTCTGCTGCTGAATAAAAAATAAAAGGTAATTGACTTTTTTTCCTCGCAGCTGTGAGTTTATATCTCGCAATTCTGACTTTGTAACTCGCAATTGCAACTTTATATCACACAATTCTGAGAAAAAAAAGTCAGAATTGCAAGATCACAAACTCACAATTCGTGGCGGAAACAAGCTTCCATAAGAATTGCCCTCTCAGTTTTGATTATGATAAATTTGTAAAAACAGCTTTCAGATATTAGCTTAATTTAGCAAGAGCATATTATGTAGAAAGCTTTTTTTCTGGGAAGCACCAAATCAGAGTGACTGTACTTACGGACAGCTCGCTGTGTGACGATGACGGCTGCTACCTGTACTTGAGCCGGATCCTTCTGAACATAGTATGGCACAGTTTTCTGTGTGACACCATATCTGTCCTCATAAATCACCTCCTCGTAGGTCATAGGAGGGGTCTGTGGGTCCACTGCCACAGAGTAGTATGGTGGAGGAGGGTCCCTCTACAAAAGAGAAAGTAAAAGAAACAGCTTTTATAAATAATGAACTCTTGCCCTTTTTTCATCAGCTCTATTATGGTTGGTGTGGTTTGACAAGTTCATGGAAAATCATTTTAACATACAAAAGATGCCACACAATGATCTTAGTAGAACTTGTTTGTGTGCCTTGTCCTAAATAATTGAAATGCCTTTACTACCCAACAGGATTGAGTTCTGCATTCTAGTCAAATGCCATAACAAATATGTCGATATACTTGCATATCTAGTTTTTTTATTTACTCTTAAACTTTTAAAGTTGTCATGAATGGAAGTTTTTTTCTTCCCTACCATGATGTACAGCCAAATAAAATGGCTTCTCGAACAAGAAAACAAAATTGACTTCTTTTTTTTTATCCTATTTTTGGAGTTGCTGACTTTGGTGCCTGTTTTTATGTAATTTTCTTTACTATGTTCTTTAATTTTTAAAAAATGTAGGGCGGGACTGTTTTGTCCATCAAGAATTGATTGGATCGTTGTTGTTTGCTACATTTGTTTAAGAGTTATTTTATGTGGTAAAGACTGAAACAGAGAGTGTAATTTGATTCTTTGGTCACTAAATTGGGATCAAACCTGATCACTGAGGCTATGTGTTTGCACTGACTGCATACTCCAACATAGCCTTCTATATTGACAATCTGTTCAATATTTGATGCTTAACCAAAACTGCCCAATCCATTATCATCCATGATAAGACTGAACAGATGCAACCAGGGTTTTCTGTAACAGGCACTGTCTTCTGGGAAAGACTTTGTCTTGAAGAAAGGTAGGCAGATTGCCTCTGACAAAGTGTTGATGTCTTCATGTTGATTTGTAACCTAGACAGTATATCGTCACAAGAATCAACTGGATTGCTTCCTTGTTAGCACAAAAGTGTTGAAAAGAATACAGTCTTTCTTCTTCTGAATGGATGGATTTCATTACAGGAAGTATTTATTTTACAGGGATAGTTCAGTAAAGGTATAGGAATTGTTTATTTCAAACTCGTATGACTGACTGACTGAAGTTCTGATGACTGGTCACTACAACGCTTCAAGCTTCAAACATAATGCAAAAGGAGAAGTTCTGATGTTCTACTATTAATAGAAATAATAGTAAAAAATCCAATCCAATCCAAAAATTTTTCACTGAAAATCCCCTCCAGTGAGCTTTTTATTGTTATGACCAAATAATCTGAGTCAGTGAGCTGCTTTCTAGAACTGGATCAGTCCACTTCGTGAATGAACCAACTGATTTATTGAAAAAATTGGACTCAAGAGAATCAAGATTAACAATGATTTTGATGATTTTCTATCTTGGAGGGTGCGGATTTTAAAGATACATTGACATAGCTAATCGAAATACTTGATTCTGACTAGTCAATCAAGGCATTCAGCGGTCACCGTTGCTCATGCCACCCCTACACTACAACTTTAAAGCTGGCATGAAACGTAAGTAGCGATAATCTTTTCTTGCCTATTGTGACACGGCTTCTCTAACAAGAAAAGGTCAAACGGCTTCACTAACAAGAAAAAAAATGTAGGGTGGGAATTGATATTTTCCATGGGTAATTGATTGGATGGTTGTGGTTTGCTATTGGTTGATCTCAAGTGAGTTACAGGTTGTCCCGCCCTCGCGCCAGTAAACATCATAAGAGAAGAGATGTCGCTGCAAGAAGGCGAGGAAGTTATTTTTGAATAAAGATTATGAGGGCACATAGATTTAAAAAGATAATAATGTTGTGCACGGATAAATCGTTTTTAATAAACACTACAATATTCCATAAAAACAAGAATTGTCCATTTTGATTTCATGGTGACTTTAAAAGTCATCAGATTACTGTTCTTTTCACAGTGCACAATGTCTGTCAATATGCCATTTCCGAACAAAACACATTTCACACTACAGGACTTGGATCGCAGACAGGTCTAGATATTTAACCTGCTAAATATTTGTTGTCATCTGCAAGGCATCGGTGCTTCTCTGAGATTGAGTCTTTGAAAAAAGACACATGGCGATCGTCAGTCACGTGAACGAGCACCGATTTGTCTCCATTAACTGTCAGCGTCAGAGAGTGGAAAATCACAGCTAAAATCTTGTAGTGTCAGGATGACATTGCTACAATTACTTACTATGTTTTACTATTAATTACATTACTACTTATGTCTCAGGTAATAACTGTAGCAAAAACGACTTGATAGCACTTCAGAGGCCAGTTGCAAAGCTATTTTGTTAAGTATGTGTCTTAAAAACTAGTCTGACCAACTAGTTAGGGGTAATCAGTCTTACCTTTCAGATTCAAATGAGACCAATCTATCTTTTTATGTGACTTCATTAAAGTCATTAAAAGTCTTGAAGAAGAAAAAAAATAGATGACTAACTACTATAGTCTAAAAGCAGTTTATGCAACCAGCCACAGTAATGATATTGTATTGATATTCACTATGGCAGTTTTCATCTAATCCACATCACTGTCTTGATCACCCTGTTGGGGTTTATTTTGTGATAATGACCAGCTTGACTGTACATTATCCATTATAGTTATTAATAGCCCACTGCAACACACCTTTGGAAACTATGCAGTTGAACCAGATGCTTTGTAATATAGTACTGAGTTATGTTTTGTGACTGATGAATTTTGAAGGCCATGGTCTACCTCACTTTAATTTCCATTTCAATGGCTCTTTTTCTGTCGCTTTCAGAAGCTGTACCTCTTCAATCCAGTGAGTAGGTGTGTAGTGTTTGCACTGCAACACCAAATAACAATAAATGTGTCTGTTTACACCCACCATGTCACCAAAAGTGTGAGCATGTTTCACACACTGCCAAGATTAGACGGGTGGGCCATGCTTTCTGGGCTTTAAATGTGTATTAAATTCACGTTGTATTCATGTAATTTTTCCACAAGTGTTACATGAGTCAACACCATTTAGCTAACACTTTGCATACCACAGCTCAGAGCCAGGAAGGTGATTTTTGTTTATTGCCTGCCTAATGGGTTAATAAATAGTGCTTAACCCATGCAACCAGACCAGTCATATTTGTAACCAAAATCACATTTTGTTGTTTTTATTTATAGTGTATAATTATAATCCCAAACCTCTCTGACAAAGCAAATATTGAGTGTTTTACACATATTTCAGCAATGTTTCTTAACTGTAATAGTATTTAACTGTCCTGGTCTTGAATGATGAGTCTTAAAAGGGTTAGTTCACCCAAAAATTGAAAATTATGTCATTAATTACTCACCCTCATGTCGTTCCAAACCCGTAAGACTTTCGTTCATCTTTGGAACACAAATGAAGATCTTTTTGATGAAATCTGAGAGCTTTTTGTCCCTTCATTGACAGCAACACAGCTGACATTTTTGATGCTTAAAAAGTTCATAAAGAGATTGTAAAACTAATCCATATGAATTGAGCGCTTTAATCCAAATTTTCTGAAGAGACACGATCGCTTTATATGATGAACAGACTTAAAGTTACTCACCCCCCCATGTCATCCAAGATGTTTAGGTCTTTCTTTCTTTAGTCGAAAAGAAATTATGGTTTTTGAGGAAAACATTCCAGGCTTTTTCTCAATATAGTGGACTTCAACAGGGACCAACGGGTTGAAGGTCCAAATTGTAGTTTCAATGCAGCTTCAAGGGTGACCTTTCCAACGTGATTACGTAATGCGTGGCACATTTCAGAGCTAGTATAAGACAAGCATTTGTGGTTAAAAAGTATATATATTTTTTACAAAATGACCGATCGTTTCACTAGATAAGACCCTTATTCCTCGGCTGGGATTGTGTAGAGCCCTTTGAAGCTGCATTGAAATTGCAATTTGGACCTTCAACCCATTTGTCCCCGTTGAAGTCCACTATATGAAGAAAAATCCTGGAATGTTTCCCTCAAAAACCTTAATTTCTTTTTGACTGAAGAAATAAAGACATAAATATTTTGGATGACATGGGGGTGAGTAAATTATCAGGAAATTTTAATTCTGAAGTGAACTAATTCTTTAATTTAGGCTTTTATTCACATATAAACATTGATCAGCGAACATAAACAGAAGCTCAAACGTGCTGCGTAACACACGAGAATGAACCTCATTGGTTCTCGCACGTCAAGCGAACATGCTTGAGCTTCTGTTTACCACAACTCATGTGTGAGTCGATGAATGTTTATATGTGAATAAAAGCCTAAATTCAGTCTGTTCATCATGTAAGGCTCTTTATGAACTTTTTGAAGCATCAAAGTGTCAGTTGTGTGGACTGTCTATGGAGGGTCAGAAAGTGCTCAGATTTCATCAAAAAGATTTTCATTTGTGTTCTGAAGATGAACAAAAGTCTTACGGGTTTAGAACAACATGAGGGTGAGTAATTAATGACAGAATTTTCATTTTTGGGTGAACTAACCCTTTAAATTGACATACCAGAACAATACTGACCCCAGTTTCAGTCCAGAATGAATAGTGGTTTTCTGTCTGACTTGTATCCTACATGAGTGTTATACAACTACCAACATACCAGATTCTCTTTAAATTCTTCTTTAGCATTAAATGGGTTTTTAAAACAAGTCCTTTCTCTTCAGATTATACAGACAGCTGAAATGTAATCCAATATCAGGCTAAACGCCTTCAAACAATTAAGGTTTGCCCCTGCATTTGACAAAAGGGATGTGTTTAAGTATCACTTTTCAGTGTTTGATACCAAAGCTGAAACGGAGAATGAGAATGTTTTCAGTTCAATGTGGAGGAACTGGTTTGTCAAAACTCTTACAATTACCCAAAATAGCATGACCAGCAATTATCTAAACTAAAGCAATTGTCAGCAAACTAGCTGTCAAAGTGAATAAAATATTAGCTTTATTGTTTAATGCATTACCTTTAACTGTAGAGTAAGATTATATATAAGCAGATCATCATCATAGTTTTACTGACATTTTACATAAGGATCCCATTAGTTATCATCAGTTAATGCATTAACTAACAATGAATGTATTAATCTTTGTTAATGTTAGTTAATAAAAATACAACTGTTCATTGTTAGTCCATGTTAGCTCAGGTCCACTGAATAAAGTTAATGGATACAACTGTTCATTGTTAGTTCTTCCTATTGTTAACTAATGTTAACACATGGAAACTTACTGTAAAGTACATAAACTTACTGTAAAGTACACACAGTTCATTAATAATTCAAATCATTTTTGATCATATGAGAGCTCAGTTAGTTAGTGATTCCCAAACTTGGAAAACTTAATGCCACAACTTTTTTTGTCTTTTGGAGTGTCACATATTGGTAATGCATTAATGCTTTAATAAAAAAATGATGAGATTAATCACATTTAATCATTTGAACCAATTAACAGCTCTTTTTTGTCATTTCTATTTCATTGTTTAAAAAAAATTCCTGGTTTAAGTCTGAGTGTTCAACATACAAGCCAGACCCATACAAATGCATTTATATAAACAGATCACTGAAATAAACCACACGAAATAGCACTTTAACATCTGTCACACATGCATAAAAACATAGTTAAGATAAATCAAAAAGCATACACTCTGCAGCCAAAACTCAGCGATTCTGTCTTACCGTGTCATTGTCTGCCATTAGGCACAGGAGTGAGAACTATGGTTAGATCCAAAATGTCTATGTATTTGGATGGGCGGGATTTCAACCTGTCTCTACAGTCCCAAAGGAAAAATAAGACCCTCTTTTCTATTTCTGACTTGCTTTTTAAGACATACTTAGGACTGCCCTCTTATCCTCCCTCTTTTAGTAGTCTCAATGGAGGAATGCCAGTGTCATATCTACCTGCCCGACCAGTTTCACGACACCAGAGCCCCGCTGCATCTCTTCTCTCACCTCCCCTCTGGCTCACCTGTGAACAATGATCTGAAAATAGTTTCACATCAAAATAACTTCCGTGTTGGAAAGTTATAGAAGTGCATCATTGCTCTGCAATTGGCAGGCTTAATGAATATTGTAAATTAATGGTGATTTACTACACCCCTGTGTTCACTCCACCCTCGTGTACATGTTTATGCTTTGAAATAAAAAAAAATAGTTCTGTTGGATAAATATAGATGACTAGTTGGACTAAAAGTTGCTTGATTTATCAGAGATTTAAAGATGTTAAACTTCAATCATTCAACCATCCATTGCAATCATTCAAAGATGAACTGCACAGGCCAGAAGTTGGGTAATATTTAAAGTGTAACCGCCGCTTTTCAGCCAGCTTTGTATTGTTACAATGTCGGCAGTATATGTAAATGAACCATGTTTACTCGTTTTTTCGTATTTGTATCTTACACATTCCCCTACCCGTCCACGGACAGTTGGTTCGACAGAGGGTTATTAACAGAAAACAAGGCAGTATTTGAATCTGGTAAGCGTATGTGGGAGTGGCTTTGGATGGCAACATGCATTATGGGTGTTGTAGTCAATTAAATGTCAATTAAATGTTTAATTAAACAATTAAAAAATGTTTAACTTTTTTTCTTTGCAAAAGAGTATCTTAGAATAGATAGATAGATAGATAGATCTATATAAATGTCAAGTCAGGCATCGGACACCTAAAAATATATGAATGTTATTATTTAAACACTGCTGAAATGAAACTGGACAAGTTTAATATTTTGATTATGAATTAGATCTTTGCAATTTTGCAATCTTTGGTATTATTTTTGTTTCAGGATCACTAAAGCACGACAACATTTTTCAGCACAGCAGGGGTCAAATGGAAAATGTTGTTCATCATCATCATCACAGCAGTGGCAGCTGAGTCACCACAGCGAACAGGAAATTCTCAAATGACACTTCACAAAGAGAGAATGACGAGGCAAAAAGACAGCTGTAATTCAACATCTCTCCCAGCCAAAGGTAGCAGTGTTCAGCCATTCAACAATGTCACTGAGCTTCTTTTCATCTCACGATTACACCTCTGGTCAGTGATAGGTTTCAAACCAGCAGGATAATTTTATCTTTCTTATATTAAAGGGTTAGTTCACCCAAAAATGAAATTTCTGTCATTAATTACTCACTCTCATGTCGTTCCACACCCGTAAGACCTTCGTTCATCTTCAGAACACAAATTAAGATATTTTTGATGAAATCCAAGAGATTTTTTGTCTCCCATAGAAAGCAACGAAATGACCACATTCAACATCCAGAGAGGTAGTAAAGACATTGTTAAAATAGTCAAAGTGAGTACAATGGTTCAACCTTTATGTTATGAAGCAACGAGAATACTTTTTGTGTGCAAAAACAAAACAAAAATGACTTTATTCAACAATTTTTCCTCTTCCCTGTCAGTCTGTTACGCAGTTGGCGCAGTGAACGCATTGCCGGCTCCTACGTCAGCATCACACGCATGCGTCGTGGTGCTCACGAAAACACAGCCTCGGCCAAATACTGAGCTGTCGTTCAGACATAAACACGGAAGCGCTGCACTGCGTTCACTGCACCAACTGCGTAATAGACTGACAGGGAAGAAGAAAAATTGTTGAATAAAGTCGTTTTTTGTTTTGTTTTTGCGCACAAAAGTATTCTTGTCGCTTCATAACATTAAGGTTGAACCACTGTAGTCACGTTGACTATTTTAACCATGTCTTTACTACTTCTCTGGACCTTGAATGTGGTAATTTCATTGCTTTCTATGGGAGATAAAAAAAACAACAAAAAAAACCTTCTTGGATTTCATCAAAAATATCTTAATTTATGTTCCGAAGGTGAACGAAGGTCTTACGGGTTTGAATGACATGAGTACTTAATGACAGAAATTTCATTTTTGGGTGAACTAACCCTTTAATATCTTGGTTGTAGTATGTTTATATGTGAACACTCTTTAACACATTTCTATTCATGACAAAGGCACAGACATGAGACAACCTTGATTTATTGACTTTTTTAAACCAATATAAACCAAACAATGAAGTCTAGGACGTTTGAAAAATAAGAGCAAAATATAATGAAGGCAATAGGCAGATTACATCACTTCATTCACTGGCTATTTTTGCTGTAACACAGAGCATGACGCACAAAAAGCATTCATGTGCAGCAATTTACTGTATCAACAAAAGAGAAAAGTAACAAAAGCCACCTTGAAACTAGGATCCACATGATTTGACTGACAACATGCTTCTCTGACTGTTCCAAAACTCAAAACTGTCAGTGTACATATATACACAGCACTTTATAAACACTACTATATATGCTGTACCATTCAAAAGTTTTTTTTCTTTAAAGAAATTAATGCTTTTATTCAGCAAGGATGCATTATATTGATCTTTGATTAGATTAGACTTACAAAAGCATTCTATTTCAAATAAATGATGTCCTATTGAACTCTCTAATCATCAAAGACCCCCGGAAAAAAGTATCACTGTTTTCATAAAATGGTTACGCAGCAACTATTTTCAACATTAATAATAATATGTTTCAAATCAGCATATTAGAAGGATCATGTCACTGAACACTGGAGTAATGATGCTGACAATTCATATTTGCCATCATGCATCTGAAAATATATTAAAATAGAAAATATTTACAGGTAAATTGTAATAATATTTCTCAATTTTACTGTTTTACTGTATTTTTGGTTAACTGTAGGCTTGGTTGTTTCAAAAACATAAAATCTTACAACACTCAGAGTGAAGCACATACAATGGATGTAAATAGAGCTGTTTTTGGATGATTTAAAAGCAGAATTTATCATTTAAAAAAAAATATATTAATCCTTCTGTGTATTATTGTGTATTATTATAGCTGCAAAGATGATTAAATCATAATTTTTGCAGTCATTTTAGGCTTTTAGGCATTCTGTTGCAGCAAAGTTGTAAAAGGAGGGACAAGTCTAAATGTTTATAATTAACATTATGTCACAAATAAGCTTAACTTGTGCTGTACCTGTAATATTCTGTGACCACCGAGGACTGAAGGCAATGGTGGCTGTTTTTTCTTCAATAGCAATGATGTCAAAAAGGGTTGTGTATGTATCATTATGTGTTTATAAGATCAATTACAAAGAAAGTCTGAGTTTTTCGAAAAACACAAGGGGTTTATGTATTTATAATTACATTAGTTTATTGTTTTTACAGTTTGTTGCTGTTATATCTGTTATTTACAGTAATCAATGAGTGACGTCAAAGAAACGTCACATTTCATTAACACACATTACACTTTAATACTGTTTGATAATATTAAAGTACTTTTTACAGTTACCATATGCAGATTTTCATATAAAACATGATTTCATAGTGTAAAATGCCTTCACAAGGCACAGTGATAAAGACCCTGCATTCAGTAAAGTATTTAAACAAGAAAGAGCAATGTACTATGAGGCACTTCAAAAGGCTCAGGTTACACATTCAACAGCAGGCGAAGATTAAGGGAAACATAGGGGATATATATTTAGAAACTGATGATGTAATACAGGTGAGTACATACCGTTTATGATCTCAGCTGGTAGGAAGCAAGACATCTCAGTTTTTAAAGTGCGCCTTCACTCTACACTGCCTCCTGTTGGCTAAATAAAGAATGGCAGAAACTCTCCTTTAGTCTTTATACAAAATGAACCATTTTGTGTGATTGTAGGCATCGTTACCTAAACAAATATCTCATTTTCTAACAAAAACTGTCCGTATGACCCATTTTCAAATCTAAGTTGGCAGAAGGACTGAATACATTTTTTTAAAAAAACGTTCTATTAAAACAGGAAGAAAATTAGCTTATGTCAGAACAGGAAATAAATGTAAAGTGTGTTGACACGTAGGCCTGTAAGCTGCATCCGAAATCGCACACTTCCCTACTATATAGGTTAAAAACAGTATGTGACAAAAGAAGTATGTCCGAATTCACAGTATTCATAAAAGAGTAAGCAAAAAGTACCTACTTCTATCCCATGAGAGGATTTGTGAATGGCAGTTAAACGACGCAACTGACGTTGGTAGGTCACGTGATAATGACAATATGGCGAATGTAGTAGGCCTAAATCTGGATTAAATTCATACTACTACACACATTCATACTACAGGTGCTGGTCATATAATTAGAATATCATCAAAAAGTTGATTTATTTCACTAATTCCATTCAAAAAGTGAAACTTGTATATTATATTCATTCATTACACACAGACTGATATATTTCAAAAGTTTATTTCTTTTAATTTTGATGATTATAACTGACAACTAAGGAAAATCCCAAATTCAGTATCTCAGAAAATTAGAATATTACTTAAGACCAATACAAAGAAAGGATTTTTAGAAATCTTGGCCAACTGAAAAGTATGAACATGAAAAATATGAGCATGTACAGCACTCAATACTTAGTTGGGGCTCCTTTTGCCTGAATTACTGCAGCAATGCGGCGTGGCATGGAGTCGATCGGTCTGTGGCACTGCTCAGGTGTTATAAGAGCCCAGGTTGCTCTGATAGTGGCCTTCAGCTCTTCTGCATTGTTGGGTCTGGCATATCGCATCTTCCTCTTCACAATACCCCATAGATTTTCTATGGGGTTAAGGTCAGGCGAGTTTGCTGGTCAATTAAGAACAGGGATACCATGGTCCTTAAACCAGGTACTGGTAGCTTTGGCACTGTGTACAGGTGCCAAGTCCTGTTGGAAAATGAAATCTGCATCTCCATAAAGTTGGTCAGCAGCAGGAAGCATGAAGTGCTCTAAAACTTCCTGGTATATGGCTGCGTTGACCTTGGACCTCAGAAAACACAGTGGACCAACATCAGCAGATGACATGGCACCCCAAACCATCACTGACTGTGGAAACTTTACATTGGACCTCAAGCAACGTGGATTGTGTGCCTCTCCGCTCTTCCTCCAGACTCTGGGACCCTGATTTCCAAAGGAAATGCAAAATTTACTTTCATCAGAGAACATAACTTTGGACCACTCAGCAGCAGTCCAGTCCTTTTTGTCTTTAGCCCAGGCGAGACGCTTCTGATGCTGTCTGTTGTTCAAGAGTGGCTTGACACAAGGAATGCGACAGCTGAAACCCATGTCTTGCATACGTCTGTGCGTAGTGGTTCTTGAAGCACTGACTCCAGCTGCAGTCCACTCTTTGTGAATCTCCCCCACATTTTTGAATGGGTTTTGTTTCACAATCCTCTCCAGGGTGCGGTTATCCCTATTGCTTGTACACTTTTTTCTACCACATCTTTTCCTTCCCTTCACCTCTCTATTAATGTGCTTGGACACAGAGCTCTGTGAACAGCCAGCCTCTTTTGCAATGACCTTTTGTGTCTTGCCCTCCTTGTGCAAGGTGTCAATGGTCGTCTTTGGACAACTGTCAAGTCAGCAGTCTTCCCCATGATTGTGTAGCCTACAGAACTAGACTGAGAGACCATTTAAAGGCCTTTGCAGGTGTTTTGAATTAGCTGATTAGAGTGTGGCACCAGGTGTCTTCAATATTGAACCTTTTCACAATATTCTAATTTTCTGAGATACTGAATTTGGGATTTTCCTTAGTTGTCAGTTATAATCATCAAAATTAAAAGAAATAAACATTTGAAATATATCAGTCTGTGTGTAATGAATGAATATAATATACAAGTTTCACTTTTTGAATGGAATTAGTGAAATAAATCAACTTTTTGATGATATTCTAATTATATGACCAGCACCTGTATAGAATGTACTTTTTAGTGGTTGTGAAGTAATTACTTATTAAAAATAAGAACATACTCAAGAGAGTATGCGATTTCAGACACAGATCGGCGAGATCTGCATGATTACTGACATTCTTCAAATATCTTCCTTTGTGTTTAGCAGAACAAAAATTTATACAGGTTTGGAACTACTTGAGGGTGAGTAAATGATGACAGAATTTTCTTTTTTGGGTGAACCATCCCTTTAAAGACAGGCCTGGTTTCACAGACAGGGCTTAGGCTAAGCCAGGATTAGGCATTAGTTCAATTAGGACATTTAAGTATCTTTTATAAACGTACCTTAGAAAAAACAACAACAACAACAACAACAAAAACATAACTGGTGTGCATCTTGAGACAAAACAATGGTACTGACATATTTTAAGATATGTCAGTGCAAGTTGCTTTCAGTTAAAACAGCTCAAACATGCATTTTAGTCTGGGACTAGCTTAAGCCTTGCCTGTGAAACTGGGGGAAGGTGTTTCTCAAACGGAAGGCTGCTTGATAGTGAGGCTGTGTCCTTCTTAGCCAAGTGCTTCAGAGATTTGAAGGGCTAGAGTCCTCCTCAGCATTAAATGCTAGAATGAGACGATATAGTAAGTGCGTATGGCTGCATCACAAATGTTCCCACCTCCACGGTCACAGCATGAAAATACTATTAAAACTTAATTTTGGGTCTCCCAGTGGCTTACATTATTGGCAGTTTAGTGTTAGGTGATTAATTTACACACAAAAAAAAGAACATCTTTCAAGTTCTTTTTCATCAAATGGAATGTGTGCAAAGGACTGTGGGTGATTTAAGGACACAAAGGATACACTTGATGCATCCTTCAAAATGAGCAGAATGAAGGACGTGAAACGAAGGCTTCCTTCCAAAGATCCTTCAAATTGAGACAGCCTTCTGCCGCAGCACTCGTCCATTAGACAAAGTTGAACGCACTTCAAAATGGTGGCAGGATTCCCCCGAGGGAAAGTGTTTAGGGAAGTTCACAAGTGTATGTCTAAGAATGGATTTAAATGCAGCCATAGGGTGCTTCTTAATACTCAAATGGATGCTTCCTCATTTCCTTGCTCTTCATAACATTAGGTTAGCATTAACATTAAGTCAAGTCAAGTCACCTTTATTTATATAGCGCTTTTTACAATGTAGATTGTGTCAAAGCAGCTTTACATTGATAACTGGTACATTATTTGGCTGCACAGCAGCTCTTAAAGAATAGTGTCAATGCAGGCAGATCAAAGCACTGTTGAATATCAAATGTCAAGTCAAATGTCAAGTGTCCCCAACTAAGCAAGCCAAAGGCGACAGCGGCAAGGAACCCAAACTCCATCAGGTGACATCAGGTGGCAGACAAGTGGCAAATAGGTGTTTAAATGGAGAAAAAAACCTTGGGAGAAACCAGGCTTAGTCGGGGGGCCGGTTCTCCTCTGGCCAACAGTGCTTTGTTACGATTCAGGTTGCCATCGTAAGTCCAATAGGATCGCAACATTCAAAGTATTTATTCCAGTTCCATCCAATTGAGGATCGTATTCATCACGCCGGTATGGACGGTTGTTGAGGAACTGTGTCGTGGCTGTCGTGTCGATGAGGCCCTCACAGTGGATGATCTAGTTGACTCAATCTCTGCTGATACTTCAGGGCTGCGTTGTGGTCGTGTCAAGGCGCAGGTCCTTGGTCTCACCTGGATACGGCCCGGATCCAGTTGACTACGGTGAACCTCGGGATAACCAGAAAGACTAATATTAGCGTAGATGCCATTCTTCTTCTGATGTAACGAGTACATCATGTGTTATAGGAAGTGTTCCCGGTTCCGGCTGACCTAATTTATGCAGCCTAATAATCCTTTAACGGATTTGAAAATATAAATTGGTAATGTGTTATGTGTATGCCAGGTTAAAGAAATGCGTTTTTAGTCTAGATTTAAACTGACAGAGTGTGTCTGCTTCCCGAACAATGCTAGGAAGATTGTTCCAGAGTTTAGGTGCCAAATAGGAGAAGGATCTACCGCCTGCGGTTGATTTTGATATTCTAGGTATTATCAGCTGGCCTGAATTCTGAGATCGCAATAGACGTGAAGGACTATAATGAATTAGGAGCTCGCTCAGGTACTGGGGAGCTAAACCATTTAGTGCTTTGTAAGTAATTAGCAAGATTTTAATATCTATACGATGTTTAACAGGAAGCCAATGCAGTGTTGACAGAACTGGGCTAATATGGTCATACTTCCTAGTTCTAGTAAGAACTCTAGCTGCTGCATTTTGTACGAGCTGTAGTTTATTTATCAGGCGAGCAGAACAACCACCCAGTAAAGCGTTACAGTAATCTAGCCTTGAGGTCATGAACGCATGAACTGTTCTGCATTTTTCATTGAGAGCATATGTCGTAGTTTAGATATATTTTTAAGATGGAAGAATGCGGTTTTACAGATGCTAGTAACATGGCCTTCAAATGAAAGATTGGTATCAAAGAGCACACCCAGGTTCCTAACTGACAACGAAGACTTAACAGAGCAGCCATCAAGTGTTAGACAGTATTCTAGGTTATTACGTGAAGAAGTTTTTGGTCCAAAAATTAGAATCTCTGTTTTTTCTGAATTTAGTAGTAGGAAATTACTGGTCATCCAATTTTTTATATCAGCTATGCATTCCGTTAATTTTGTGAATTGGTAAGTTTCGTCAGGGCGCGAAGAAATATAGAGCTGAGTATCATCAGCGTAACAGTGAAAACTAACGCCATGCTTCCTAATGATATCTCCCAAGGGTAGCATGTACAGAGTGAACAGCAACGGTCCTAGTACTGAGCCTTGCGGTACTCCATATTGAACTTGTGATCGATATGACATCTCTTCGTTTACTACTACAAACTGATAACGGTCAGATAAGTATGATTTGAACCATGACAATGCAATTCCACTAATGCGAACATAATTTTCGAGTCTATTTAAAAGAATATTGTGATCAATAGTGTCAAATGCAGCACTAAGATCCAGTAACACTAATAGAGAGATACAACCACGATCTGATGATAAGAGCAAATCATTAGTAACTCTAATGAGAGCAGTCTCAGTACTATGGTACGGTCTAAATCCTGACTGGAAATCCTCACAGATACTATTTCTTTCTAAAAAGGAACATAGTTGTGATGATACTGCCTTTTCTAGTATTTTTGACAGAAAAGTGAGATTTGAGATCGGCCTGTAATTGACTAATTCTCTAAGATCAAGTTGTGGTTTTTTAATAAGAGGTTTAATAATAGCCAGCTTAAAAGTTTTTGGTACGTGTCCTAGTGATAAAGACGAATTGACGATATTAAGAAGAGGATCTATAACCTCTGGAAGCATTTCTTTCAATAGCTTAGTCGGTATAGGGTCTAACATGCATGTTGTTGATTTTGATGATTTAACAAGTTTAGACAATTCTTCCTCTCCTAAAGCAGTAAATGAATTGAATTTTTCCTCAGGGACACTACAGTGCACTATCTGACGCGATACTGTAGTAGACGGTTGCATGGTTATAATTTTTTCTCTAATATTATCAATCTTGCAAGTAAAGAAGTTCATAAAGTCATTACTGCTGTGCTCTTTGGAAACATCAGAAGTTGAAGCTTTATTTCTTGTTAATTTAGCCACTGTATCAAATAAATACCTAGGGTTGTGTTTATTTTCTTCTAAAAGTTTTGAAAAATAGGCAGATCTAGCAGATTTTAAGGCCTTTCTGTACTCAATCATTCTCTCTCTCCACGAAATGCGAAATACTTCTAGTTTTGTTTTCTTCCAGCTGCGCTCCATTTTTCTGGCTGCTAACTTTAGGGCCCGAGTGTGCTCATTGTACCATGGCATTGGATTAATTTCCTTAATCTTTTTTAAGCACAAAGGAGCAACTGAGTCTAATGTGCTGGAAAAGACAGAGGCAATAGTTTCTGTTGCAACATCGAGGTCTTCTAAGCTTTCTGGTATGCTAAGGCGATGAAACTGATCAGGAAGATTATTTATAAAGCGATCTTTAGTGGTAGAAGTGATGGTTCTACCATATTTATGGCATGGAGGCAGTTTAGCCGCCTTGACTAAATGTAGTATACACGAGACTAGATAATGATCTGAGATGTCGTCACTCTGCTGCAGAATTTCAACAGCATCAATATCGATTCCATGTGACAATATTAGATCTAAAGTATGATTACGACAATGAGTGGGTCCTGACACGTGTTGTCTAACACCAATAGAGTTTAGAATATCTGCAAATGCCAATCCTAATGCGTCTTTTTTATTATCTACATGGATATTAAAATCACCAACAACAAGGACTTTATCTGCAGCTAGTACTAACTCCGATTGAAAGTCGAAAGTCAGCAAATTCTTTGATAAAGTCTGTATGGTGTCCTGGTGGCCTGTATACAGTAGCCAGCACAAATGTCAACTTACATAATGTTACGTAAAGTACCATCACTTCGAAGGAATTATATTTGAAAGACTTCTGACTAATACTGTAAGTATTACTATAGATTACAGCAACACCTCCCCCTTTGCCTTTCTGACGGGCATTGTGTCGATAATCATAACCTTTAGGACTAGACTCATTTAAAGTAATGTAATCATCCGGTTTTAGCCAAGTTTCTGTCAAACACAGCACATCTAGATTATTATCTTTGATAATATCATTAACAATAAGTGATTTTGAAGAAAGGGATCTAATATTTAACAACCCGAGTTTTATCATTTGTTTAGCATTATTATCTCTATTTTTTATTATTAACATTAGTGCTATCTGTCACAAGAACACTAGCTATCTGTGTAAATTAACTCTGACCAACATGTCAGCTGAAATGAGAAGGATAAACCAGTGTTTCAATGACATAAGCAGTTACTTTGGAAAATCTCATTATTATTCATGAAGTTTATTTAACAAAGTTCAGGAGGAACGCGTTCAGATAATCTAACCAATCAGCACGAGAGGAAGCCTATATATAGCCGTCTCTCACCTCTGTCCCACAACAGTTTTGCAGGATCCCTCCTCCATCCCAACTCCTCACTCTCGGCTGGTTCCTATCCCAGCCAGGGATGTCGGGGGGAGTACTCCGGCTTCGGACCAAATTTCAAGCACGAGCCCTCCCCTCTGACAGCACACCAAATGCATATTTTTTACCCTATTTGATTATATGTATATGTGAACTCATGAAATGGCAGCAAGGGTTGCTAAAATGACCTATATCAGGAGGAAACATATGGGAAAGTGTTTATGTTGTCAAAAGGAAGCCATCTGAGGAAGGACAAAGAGGAAGTTACATTTCATTCCTGGAACAGATTGTTCCTTCTCATTTCACCAGACTCATTAAATCGTCATCAGTGCAGTTTATCCACCATGGCGTCATCTATATATGTACACTTTTTCTGTAGAACACACATGATATGTAATATGTTGCTGATATGTAAACCATTAGCACTAAGGAATTGTGGTGGATTTACTGGTGGTAAATTCTATTTGCAGATAATCTTACCCCTAAATGACATGTAAACAAAAATAATTATGATAATGGTTGCTTTACATTGTCACTCAGAGTCTATGTTTTTGGCCAGAATAAGGAACCAATATGGACCAGACTTTATGCTATTAGTCAAAGGTCTGCCTAAGTAAGATTAATGTAAATGAAATAAGCTTGGGTCAGTGGTGTTAGCAATATATCTTACCAGAAGAGGGCAACATTTGACCTGTTTTAGGTTGTCTGGGTTTTATTGAGTGTCATTGTTTGTTTTGGGCAAAGAGCTTCCAAACAATGGTTACTTTGATAGTTATTGGGGAAAGTGCAGATTCTGCTTCTTAAGATGGAAGACAGACATACAAAATTAGGTGAAATAATAATAATAATAATGATAATAATAATAATAATAATAATAATACATTTAAAACTGCATTAGTTTAGTTACATTACTGCAGTAGTTTGGTACTAATTAATTTTTTTGTGTGTTTTTGTGAAGAATTATTTGAATGGTGTGCATTCTCATGAGATCAAGACTCGTCTCATATAGTTTTCTATAAGAAGTGTTTTTATATATGGTAGGGGGCACTTCCCCTCAATGTATTTCACTATATTGAAATGGCGTGAGCCGTGGTGTCTCACTATTACTAAACACCTTATTAGAGAATCCTCATGCTCATTGGTTGCCGCCTCAGGTGCACTAGTAGCGTAGTGTTCAGTGTTGCAAAGTCCATAGTTTCCCTGCAGAATTGGGCTCCTTTTACACTGTTTCCCCGGGTTGTTTTTTTTCCACTGGTTGAAGTGACCCAAACCTGGCAAACCTGGTAGTGTTGTTTGGTGATGTGAAGAGCCAAATTAGCCAGTGCATACTGGCACAAACTTATTTTACCAGTGGAGACAAAAAACAACAGAAAAAACATCATTGTTATGATTGAGCTACTGTAAATGATCATAAAACAGTTTTAATATATAAATAGATAAGATAAATCTTAAAAACAGCAAACAGCAAATAAGAATATGATTCAAAAATGACATTCGGACAAAAAGAGAATATACAGTGCTTTAAATTTTTGACCATTTTTATTTCAGTTCCTTGCTTAACCCAAGCCCCCTATTTTGTTGAAAAGGAGCAGTGAAACAAAGGAAACACCATGAAACTAGCTGGAAAACACCGGGACATTTTAGCAGATGTAAAAATGAAACCCTGTGATAAGCAAAATTCAAGCACACTTCCTTGTGTATAGCACTGCACTGGTCAACCAAATTTTGGCATAAAAACAAATGAATGCTAAAAACATTTACATTTTTTATATTATGAAATAGAAATTACTAAACATTTTGTATGGTGGCCGAGAGAGGTCAATGCTCTGCAACTGAAGAAAACACATGCCAATAGAAAAAACACCAGCAAATTGAGAAAACATCTTCATCAGTTTTACAAAACATGTGCTGCAAATACTCACAACGCAACAAAATACAGAAACTCGCTGCAAATACTCACAATGCAACCAAATACAGAAACATACTGCAAATACTCACAACACAACCAAATACAGAAACGCGCTGCAAATACTCACTACGCAACCAAATACAGAAACGTGCAGCAAATACTCACAACATAATCAAATACTGAAACGCGAACTGAAACGAGCTGCAAATACTCACAAAGAAACCAAAAACAGACGTGCTGCAAATACTCACAATGCAACCAAATACAGAAACGCGCTGCAAATACTCACTACGCAATCAAATACAGAAACGCGCTGCAAATACTCACTACGCAACCAAATACAGAAACGCGCTGCAAATACTCACAACACACCCAAATACAGAAACGCGAACTGAAACGAGCTGCAAATACTCACAAAGAAACCAAAAACAGACGTGCTGCAAATACTCACAATGCAACCAAATACACAAATGCACTGCAAATACTCACAATGCAACCAAATACAGAAACTCACTGCAAATACTCACAATGTAACCAAATACAGAAACTCACTGCAAATACTCACCACACAACCAAATACAGAAACGCGCTGCAAATACTCACAACGCAACCAAATACAGAAACGCACTGCAAATACTCACAATGCAACCAAATACACAAATGCAATGCAAATACTCACAATGCAACCAAATACAGAAACGCGCTGCAAATACTCACAACGCAACCAAATACAGAAACGCGCTGCAAATACTCACTACGCAACCAAATACAGAAACGTGCAGCAAATACTCACAACACAATCAAATACTGAAACGCGAACTGAAACGAGCTGCAAATACTCACAAAGAAACCAAAAACAGACGTGCTGCAAATACTCACAACGCAACCAAATACACAAATGCACTGCAAATACTCACAATGCAACCAAATACAGAAACATGCTGCAAATACTCACAATGCACATACAATCAGGATGTAAAAAAAAAAAAAAAAAAAAAAAATCATCTTTCAGGTCATCAATAAAACCACTGACAAGTAGACAATGAACAATAAGTTGTCCCAGTCAGGTTCGTCACTTGTTGGGGTGCCTTTGAAACATTTCCGTGCTTTGTGAGCATTTCAGCACGTGTTGTCAAACTGATGAAGATGTTTTATTAATTTGCTGGTGTTTTTTCTATTTGCATGTGTTTTCTTCAGTTGCAGCATGTTGAGCTCTCTCGGCCACCATACTTTTAGTAAAAGAAACTGCAGGTGGCAAGTTAGAGATTTATCAGCCTTTGATAATCTCTGGGAAAGGCTCATTAGTTAGCTCATTACAGGGTTTTCTAGAATGTATTTGATTAATTTGGTATACAGAACCTGTACCACACTGAGTGCGAAACCTTGTTACTGTGCCATTTTCTTTTTGTGTGGTTTTCACATTGTCAGATTGGGTAATTTTTGTTTTTTCGGTGTCAGGGGTCAGAGTCCTCCCCATGTTAACATCTGCAACTCTTGTCTAAGCAAACAAGTTTAATCTGGGTCAGTCAGTTATCTAGTAACCGAGTTAACTTTAACATTCAGTGAACCTTCTCACAGAGGTCATGTGATGCTCTCAGTTGTATTTGAACTCTAAAGGATCTTCTGCTGGTGACTTCATGACATCAGACAACTAGCCCAGTTTTCTTTGTCTCTGTGTGCACGTTGCTCATTTCTCATGTTTGTGTACATATCTGTATTCAAGAGAGATCCAATATAGCATGCACATGCACTCTGAGTCTAAATATAGATACATGCCCTAGATATTTATAGATGATGTGAATCCTGAGTCTGTGATTCATCCTGAGTCTGACCTGTTTACATTCCGAGGCCATAACATAAATTTAAACCCATAATCCAACCAGATACTCTTTTATTTAATTTAAATTAATTAAAGACAATTGTGCATTATTTTATGTTATTAATGGTGGCTGAGGATGCAAGATCTGACTATTGCTGTTAATGTTTTTGCTAAGTGAGATGATCCTGTGTAATGAAATGTACAATGGCTATAATAAGATCATGGTTAGATGACCAATCATTTAGAAACAGGGCTGACATATTTATAGCCGCTAAATAGATTTCCCCAAAGCAGACTTGTTAAGTGAGTTTTGTGTCATGTTTCATGTGATTTAGCCTCAGACCAGGTGTGTGAAAATCCTTTTGTGAGAAAATCCTTTTGTGAGAGATCTAGGACCAGTCACCAGCCTTTGCTTTTCAAAAAGTGAAGAATATAACTTAAAATGGAACTGATTCTAGATGATCAGTTTCAACTTAAGTGCGCTTTCCACGCCTGACTAAAGGGTGTGAACTGGAAGGATAACCACTCGGCCTTTCAGTTCTTTAACAAATGGGTAAGTGAAACATGCAGACTGAGCAAATCAAATGTCAGCCACTTTCCAGTTTTCTTATGCGAAACGCCCGTCTTTGCTCAAAAATGGTGATTTTGACACAAGTTAATGGAAGTTAATGCAACAATATGTTTTATTTAGTTTTTAATATACTTTTTATTACTTTATACTTTGATTTATAAAAACATAATAGCATAAATTAATGGAAGTTACTTCAACAATATTTTATATATACTTTTTAACATAATATGTTTTATTACTTTTATATAATTATGTTTTTAAATCATAGTATAAAGTAATAAAACATATATTAAAAAGTATAGCCTATATAAAATATTGTTGAAGTGACTTCCATTAATTTATGCATTTATATCATTGTTTTTGAAATCATAGTATGAAGCATAAATTAATGAAAGTTAATGCAACAATATTTTTAATACACTTTTGAATTACTTTTGTGATTTAAAAAAATTATTTCTTATTTTATTCACATTATTATTATTATTATTATTATTATTATTATTTTATTATTATTATTTCTTGATGATGAATCCAGTTGATTACAAAATTAACATGCACGTCATGTAAAAATAAACAAAACTTTATAAGAATAAAACATGCATAGCAGCTAAGAGAGTCGTCGTCTCAGAACTTGGTTAAAACTTCTAACCACACCTAGCCAGATTTTAAGGCTGGTTGTCTGTATGCCAAAAAAAAAATAAATAAAAAAATAAAAAATTGCAAACAAGATATGTGGAAGATAGTCCATCAAAAATGCATAGAATATAATGTGCATTTGCTGTGCATGTATTACCACTAACCACTGCATACATTAAAGAATATAGTCACAGATATGCATACGAAAACACACGTGCATAGTCACATGTCGATATGCAAATATACCTGTAGCTCAGCATTGAGAATCAACAGTTCTTTTTGATTAGAAAAAGTGTTAATCACAAACAGTAATAACTTAATAAGCTATTACTAACAAAAATTTCCTTTTAAAAATACCAAGAAAAAATACGATAACTCTGGTACTCTCCCTTATTACTGGTGCACTGGTATTTCCCTATACATTTGGAATAATTAACATGTATTTATACATTCACACACTTACATTGTAGATTTTTTTTTTGTTCTATGTATACAGGCTACAGTTTGCACACTTGATGCTACGTGTATAACCACAAGAGAGAGAGAGAAAAAAAACGTTGCTATCTTAGAGTGGGGGAAATATCTGCCATCACGGAAGACTGACTGAAGCAAAACAGAGAGAGGGGAAGTTCACAGTACAAATACATAGAGAGTCAGTCAACCACTCAATCTCACACTCACATGAGAGCCATACAGACGGAACTGAAGAGTAACTGAACATTGAGCTGGCTCTGTTAGAACGGTTATTTGGTTATTAGGAACACTGTGTGGTGAAATTGAGTTTTTGTGTGCATGTTCGTATAGAACTGGACTGGAAGTTATTGTTGGATATGACGCTTAACTGACATAAACATGGATTGGACCTTATGGATTTCTTTTCTGGTCACATTGATGCACATCCCGGTTTATATTGCAGGTAAGGATTGATTGATTTGATTGATTGATTGATCATAAAAGTGTAGGGTTTATTTGGGCTCACTCTGCTACACTGTAAAAAAGAATTGTTGATTTAACGTAAAAAAGCTAAGTTACCTGGTTACCTTAAAATTTTGAGTTCACTGAAATTAAAAATTTGAGTTAATACAATGAAGGCGATTTAACAGAAACTCAAAATATTATGTTATCTGAACCACATTAATTATCTAAGTTGATTTTACAAAAGAAACAATGTTGTGATCATGAAAATAATTTTTTACAGTGTAGGTGACAATAATAACAATATACTGTAACATAATAGAAACTGCACTCTAAAAAATGCTGTGTTGTTTCAACCCATGTTTGGGTCAAAGAAGGACAAACCCAACTAAATTTTTAAACCCGACGGTTGGGTTTGTCCATATTTGACCCAAACATGGGTTGAAACAACACAGCATTTTTTAGAGTGTACTGTTATTTAATTTATTGTATCAAATAATATTTGTAATTTTAATTGAAATATTCATAAAAAGATCTTGTGCACAATACTGAAATAAAAATACAAGAATACGAAAGAAATATAAAGTGCAAGTGGGTGCTTATCTTGCCCTCTTTCTGTCACAGCGATGACGTGAGTGGCGTAAATTCCTCACCAAATTTGGGCGTACGCCCCTGAACACTATACCCAGTCATCGCTATTATGTTGTATTGTATTGTGAACGTTATTTTTTTAAACATTTTGAGTAGCAGTTTGCCTGATGAAGTAGACATCCATTAGCAAAATTACTTTTATTTTAAAAAAATGCATGCCACCTACATCTGGAAAGTACATGATCTATTGAGAAAAAATACAGTACCTCAAATGTGAGAATGCAGCTGTGACTGGAACAAGAGCAAATAAACCACTTCTCTATAGGGAAGAGAAGAGTCTGGGAAAGTCTGAAGAAAATTCTGATTGGTATTCTATTTTGTTCACAGGTGGGAAGGTTGAATTTGACATATGGGAGGGAAATGTCACCGTGCTCTGGGATCCCCCTGAAGGAGCCCCCGTACATGCCCTTTATCAAGTAAAGCAAGCACCGTAAGCAGTCTTGATATACACTTTCACAGTTTACTAAACATATTATTTTAGTTTTCCTTTTTGCTCACCTTTTTTGCTTGTAGGATCAATACTCCAAAGCTAATATATTTGTCTTTCCTTTTTTTAGGTATTCAGTTTCTCATGCTGAATGGGATATTGTGCCCGAGTGTAACATGACTACAGAAACTAGATGTGAACTTGGGAACATTTTATTCGAACCAGAAATGAAAATAAAGATTGAACTGCTTGAGGGAAATGGCAACTTTTCCTGGTCAGAAGTAAGAAGAATTCGCTTATATCAGAGTAAGTTTTCACAGGACTTTTTCCTTGGGTTTTTATAGGAAAACTAAATAAAAATAGCAGTAAATTGAACCAATACTACAATCTTTTAATTATAAAGAACATCAGGTTTTACTGTATACAAAAATAAAGGTTCTTTATTGGCACTGATGGGTTCCACGAAGAACCTTTAACATCCATGGAACTTTTCCATTGCACAAAATGGTTCTTTAGAGTGAAAACTATGGAAGCTTGTTTCCGCCACTGAATAAAAAATAAAAAAGGTAATTACGAGTTTATATCTCGCAAATCTTTTTTCTGAGAAAAAAAGCCCGTCCCCCATCAAATTTTTTTATAACTTTATAACTTGCAAATACAAGTTAATTGCGAGTTTATATCTCGCAATTCTGAGAAAAAAATTCCGAATTTTGAGATGTAAACCATAGAAAACGGTTCTTCACACTCACTGAAAGGTTCTTTGTGGAACCCAAAGTGGTTCTTTTATGGCATCGCTGTAAAAAAAATAAATAAAATAAATAAATAAATAAAAATCCTTTTGGAACCTTTATTTTTAAGAGTGTACAAGTTCTACCATTATTAATGGTAATCTTCTTTCCATGTTTTAGGCAAACTGTTAGCTCCAGAGTTTGACCTGTCTTCCACCACTAATATGGTGAAGGTTAAGATTCACAGAAAGCCATATCTCAAACACATTTTTGACTATGGACCAAGTTACTCTGCCATTCTGTATCCGAAAGGACAGGAGAGTGAGGTTGGTTTTTTTTTTTTTTTTTACTGGACTAGCCCCCCAAAAAGTGTTTTTACAATAAATTAACTTGCTTGTTATATTGCATGTTGTTGGAATCTCTAAACCTGGATTTTCTCGGATGTAGGCTATAACAATAAGCGATGATGATGATGAAGATGGTGAGGTGGTGTTTACATCATTACCATTATGGCAGGAGTATTGTGTCCGTGTGAAAGTGGAGATGACATCTAATGATGTGAGCAACATCTCATTACCACGCTGCATATATCCATCAGCAGGTATTACCAATTACATAGACAGCATTTGAATAAATAATAATCTTCTATTTTTACGCAGCTCTCTCAAATCTCTCTGATCTTTGCGTTTGGCATTGCACATTATTGCTTACGTTGTGTATGTTCCAATAACATTATTTCTTTGTGAAATTTCAACCACTGAGGCTTAATGTTGATTCCTCTTGTTTGTCAGATATGTCTCTGGTGATCTCCATGGCAGTTATTGCTGTAGTTGGAGTTATGACCTTCTTCATGTTTGCAGTCTGTTTCTTCCTGAGGCGTCCTGGTAAAATGCCTGCTGTTCTGGTGAGTCAACTTGTTGATTTTGAAAGAGATGTTTCACCAAAACCAAAAGTGTTAGAGTAAGCCAGCTTCAGAGTCTTAAAAAAGGAATGAAGTCTAAAGAAGAAGAGGCGCAGTCTTGAATCCTGTCAGAAGTGTTAGTTCTCCTTTCGAGGAACAGTTGCAGAAATGGAAGTGCTGGGGATTTTTTTTATGTCTTACGTATGCATGATCTCAATGATGTTTGATTTTAAATGATAACACAGTACCACTCAGAATGAAACTCTTTTGATAATTTCTCATTCTGAAATCAAATACATTATACACATTATACACCCTCATGTTGTTCCACACCCGTAAGACCTTCGTTCATCTTCGGAACACAAATTAAGATATTTTTGATAAAATCCGATGGCTCAGTGAGGCCTGCATTGCTAGCAAGATAATTAACACTTTCAAATGCCCAGAAAGCTACTAAAGACGTATTTAAAACAGTTCATGTGACTACAGTGGTTCAATCTTAATGTTATGAAGCGATAAGAATACTTTTTGTACACCAAAAAAACAAAATAATGACTTTATTCAACAATATCTAGTGATGGGCGATTTCAAAATAATGCTTCATGAAGCTTCGAAGCTTTATGAATCTTTTGTTTCAAATCAGTGGTTCAGAGCGTGTATCAAACTGCCAAAGTCACGCCTCCCAGTGGTGAACCATTGAAATTTCGAAACACTTATGATGTAACGAAGGCTTGTTTACTGAAATCACATGACTTTGGTGCTCCAAACCACTGATTCGAAACAAAAGATTCGTAAAGCTTCATGAAGCAGTGTTTTGAAATCGCCCATCACTAGATATTGTTGAAAAGTCGTTATTTAGTATTTTTGGTGCACAAAAAGTATTTTCGTCGCTTCATAACATTAAGATTGAACCACTGTAGTTACATGAACTGTTTTAAATATGTCTTTAGTAGCTTTCTGGGCATCTGAAAGTGTTAATTGTCTTGCTGGCAATGCAGGCCTCACTGAGCCATGGGATTTTATGAAAAATATCTTAATTTGTTTTCCGAAGATGAACGAAGGTCTTACAGGTGTGGAACGACATGAGGGTGAGTAACTAATGACAGAATTTTCATTTTTGGGTGAACTAACCCTTTAATATATTTTAAAATGTAATTTATTCCTGTGACGCAAAGCTGAATTTTCAGCAGCCTTTAGTGTCACATGATCCTTCAGAAATCATTCTAATATGCTGATAGAAAATTCAAAAGAATGGCATTTATTTGAAATAGACATCTTTTGTAACATTATAAATGTCTTTACTGTCACATTTGAATTTAATGCATCCCTACTGAATAATATTTTCTTTAAAAAAAAACTACCCCAAGCTTTTTATTTTATTTTTTATTTATTTCATTTTTGTGAGATTTATTATTAAGCATTAACCATTCTTTTATCATATATTATTGTCCATCAGAAATCCGCTGTGAATGGATGGCACCCTATGAATGTAGGATTGATCCAAGTGGAAACAGTCACTGACAAGGGATGGCTACTGACTAGCAACAAAATGGTGGGAAAGAGTAAAGCATTTGTTGACGACATGGACCTTTCTGATGAGGAAAAAGAGAGAAGAGAAAGTACAGACAGCGGAGTGAGTGTGAGCCAGCAGCACTTGCTTAAGAACAGAGGCACAGGCGAACATACGGGAGAGGAGGACAGCGGCTGTGGCAGTCTGACAGGAACCGAGGACAGTCTCAGCAGTGGAAGAAGAAGCCTGGAAGAGCTCCCTTTCCTGGACGGAGGAGTAAATAGCAGCAACGGAGAAAGAAAAGACGACAGTGGCTTGGGAATAGGAAACCAGGATGATTCTGGCAATCTCAATGGGGCGGATCATGACCTTCTGTCTGAGATAGTAGTTGTTGGGGATGGATATCGTAGTCAGAGCCCTTCTGCTGATGCTGAAAGTGAGGCGGCCGTCTCATGTGATGTAGACACTACAATGGCCAGCCCTAGCTGTGGCTATCGGTCTGGTCATGTGACGTGCTTGTGTTCTGACTTTGAGACTTGCATTTGGTGCAAAACCAGGAAGCAGGAAGCAGACAGTGAGTCATTGTCTCATGATCAACCAAGTAATTTTACAACTGAAAATGACAATGACAGACCAAGCTATTTGAAAAAATCTCCTCTACACACTGTGAATGTGGGAGATTTGTCCTTCCAGTCAGATGAGAACTGCAGCGAGTCGTCGCTTTTCATTACCTGTCCACTACTTCTGCAAGAGCCCTGCCAAATGGACAATTTGCCTCTTACATTAGGAGACTTTGAACTGACATTCACGTGAGATATAAGACATTTTCATGAATGTGTAAACAAATATGAGCAGAACAAAGCATATCTGCGTCTCCTCCTGCTGTTTGCTCCAGCGGACGTGCATTTTTTGTTTAGAGTAACAGCAGAGAGAGAATATGTTCTAAATATGGCTGTGTCACTAATAATGGGCCCTCTGAAGTGAGGCTGTCTCTCAGAAGTATGACTTCCTGCAAGCTTCAGGTCATCATTTTGCCTAAATGCTGGACAAAGAGGAGATATTCCAGTTTAAAACTGAGTGACCAAGAGTGAGATACTACCCGAATATGATGACGTTGAGCCATTACTGTTCTTGACGTCTAATGTCACACATCCCATCCACCACTGAAATACTGTAGTTCCTTTATATACTTGTGTTCTTCTTTTGCAGTTTTGCACATGAATTGTATGTATTTACATTTTTTGTACATATCTACTGACATTTTTGATATGCCGAATTTTGAACAACAGCTAACATTTCATTGTGGGGCCAATGTAAGCACGATATGGGATTGAAGTATGGGCCCTACATGGGTTTGCTCTTTGGTTCCATGTCGGCCTTATCTGAATTAGCCCCAGTATGAGCCCCAAATGAGTTTGTTGATGGGTTTCATGTTGGCCCTATCTGAATTAGCCCCAGTATGGGCCCTACATGGATTTGTTCTTTGGTTCCATGTCGGCCCTATCTGGATTAGCCCCAGTATGAGCCCCAAATGGGTTTGCTGATGGGTTTCATGTCGGCCCTATCTAATTTAGCCCCAGTATGGGCCCCAAATGGGTTTGTCAATGGGTTCCATGTCGGTCCCATCTGAATTAGCCCATATTGGCCATATTAGTCCCACCATGAAATGTTGGCTGGCGTGATGGAATGATGGTAAAGATGATGATGATGATGATGATGATGATGATAATAAATATATAGATTTTTACATTTTATGAAAATAAGTGGTGCTTTCCCATTCACAACATCCCCATTGATACCCTCCTTTCTATAGTGTGGTGTGGCTTGTTGCCAGGGCATTGCTGTGTGGTTGCTTTGGTGTATTAGCATGCTGCTTAAGTCTTTGCAACCGCCAGAAGTGAGTTTTTTACTTTACTTTTTGTTCACTTTAGTGTTGTTTCAATGAGTCAAACAGGATACAGATAATTTAAAATATAGATACAGTATAGATAAAATGCTTTTCTCCAAAAGTCGTTAGAAGATCCAAATGTGAAACCTGTGAATCTACATTTCACCAACAAGAACATATGCAAATGATGAGGCAAGAATATCCTTTGTTAAATTCCAGTTTAAAGAGAAATATACAAATACTAATGAGAGAGGAAAACCCAGCACTTCCTCTAGTGGAAACCCACGAAAACCCGTGACTGTTTGCATATTAAAATGACAGGATATGTTTGTGATTTCCTCTAATAGCATATCAGTATATCACAGCTAAAGAAACTTCTTTAAAACAAATGTAATTATGAATTATGAATAAAGAAAAGCTAACCCCAAACCTTACCCTGGTAAAGTTCATATAAACACATCTTCTGAAGAAAAAACTCACAGATCTTGTGCAAACCTATTACTCATTATTTCCATAGAGTCACTGCGCTGTGACGAAACATACAGCAACTGAATGAGAGAATGAAGCTCAGCCACAATCAATGACCTCCATCTTCAGATAGGGAAGGAAACAAGCAGTACTTTACCCACATCAACATCTCAGTCACAGATTCAACACACTATCAACGTTATAAGCTTACAAAGCTCTATATATAATAAAAATGGGAAAATGTTGATTTGGAGATAAACTCTCGTGGAGATTCCACATTGTGGAAAAAAACTAAAATATTTGAAAACTTTTTGGAGAAGTGTATCTTCAGAAACAGTTCTTGACACTGTAATAATAATCAGATCTTTTTTTTTCTTTTTTTCAAGGAAAGTCCTATATCTGATATGGACTAAAATAAAACATGAGGATTGATTTGAAGATTTCCTTTCTCTGAAAGGTCTTGTGTATACAGTCATTTGTAGAACAGCAGGTACCTTTGCGTCTCATCTCAATAGCAAATCAGTCACTCAAAGAAACCACATAACTTCATCTGATAAAGAACACAACAGCAACATTTATACCCTCCTAACACTCCTTCATTAAATCTAACACATGCTCAATTCTGAAAGTGTCAGGCTGATGCATAGTGAAAACGGTTCTCTTTCTGTATTACAGACTGAAATCAGTAAATGGGTAGTAAATAACTTTTAATTTTGTATGGAAAAGTCTAAAATAGGCATACCTATGGAGAAGGCTATCCTTTAGCATTCCTGTTCATCTAACTGTAACCAGGTGTGTTCAAACATTTTGTAGCAAACAACCCCCAAATATGATGATTCCCTTTTCTAAAATATAAAGGCAGCATTTATGCAGACTGCTTTATACTATTAGAAAAAACTAATATAATAATGGCAACATGTTTCTAAACGTAAACATTTTTTTTTTCTATAACCACTATAAGATACATGAGACATTTTCATTTCAATTTATTTGTATAGAGCTTTTCTTAATAAATATTGCTCCAATCCAGTTTTAGAGATAACCTACATCTCACTAAAAACTAGGGCTGTCAAAGTAATGAGAGTAATTATATTTCAATCATCTGCTGCATTAATAGACATCCATAAATCCTGTAGCAGATCTAGGCAGGTGGAGCTGGCGGAGGTGGAGGGTTTCAGAAAAACTCTGATAGCATGCTGCGGGACTAGCCTACAGCAAATAGTGAACCAGACTACTTAAATGTTCTATCCAGCAGCCATATCACCCTGTAGCCCAAGACTGGTTGCCCACTGAAGCTAAACAGGGCTGAGCCTGATTAGTACCTGGATGGCAGACCTTCTGGGAAAACTAGGTTGCCGCTGGAAGAGGTGTTAGTGAGGCCAGCAGGGGGTGCTCACCCTGTGGTCTGTGTGGGTCCTAACACCCCAGTATAGTGATGGGGACACTATACTGTCAAAAAGCACCGTCCTTTGGATGAGACGTTAAACTGAGGTCCTGACTCTCTCTGGTCATTAAAAATCCCAGAATGTCCTTCGAAAAGTGTAGGGGTGTAACCCGACATCCTGGCCACATTTGCCCATTGGCCTCTGTCCATCATGGCCTCCTAATCATCCCCATACACTGATTGGCTTCATCACTCTGTCTCCTCTCCACCAATAAGCTGGTGTGTGGTGGGCGTTCTGGCGCAATATGGCTGCCGTCGCATCATCCAGGTGGATGCTGCACATTGGTGGTGGTTGAGAAGATTCCCCCTTCCATATGTAAACCGCTTTGAGGACCCAGAAAAGTGCTATATAAATGTGAGGAATTATTATTATTATTGAGCAAGCAATCTCATTGGCTGCAGAGTCAGCAGAAGCCAATCAGCTTGTGTCATGAAGTGAAGAAGTAAAGGACCTGTCAGCTTGTGCCATCTAGAGTTTCATAACTGAACTAGAAAGTTTTTCAATTAACAGTAATTCAAAATGGAAAAATACAATAAAAAAATGCAGGCAACAATGGTAATATTTTGTTTAAGCGTAGTACATGTTTTTACAAGTTCCTGATTCTTTTAAAAGGCAGGGATTTAAAAAGCATTAAATGTACTTCCTGACAGCTGTCTTTGTTTTCAGATCTCAGGATTTCTGTCAGTTTTAGATGAATAGCATATCACACTGCAGTTCACAGCCGTTACTTGACATATCATAACAACTACTCAGAATAACTTAAAATAAAACCTGAAAAAAAAAAAAAAAAAACCTAGATCTCAAAACCCACTCACTGGAAATTCTACAATAGAAGAAACCCTAATCTTCTCATCTAGTGACCTCCACAGACATTGCCTTTGTTTTTCTGTGTCATGCTTTAAAGGAAGGATACCTACAGGTTAGAAGAAAATGGGAGAATCGTGGAGTTTTTGTGGGTTAAGATGTCATCTCACTCCCACAGTATGCGAATAACTGCTATGAGCTTAGTCATGACTGCGGTTTCCCAGCGTCCTCACCGCCCTTGCAGATAGTATGCCACACATGAGCTAGGCTGAACTGAGAGATTTTGATCAAAATAAAAAAAACAATTAGGGTTTGCCCCACCCAAATATGTAGATATGGATAAAAGATAACATCCTACTACATGTCCATGTTGTTAACAACTTTCAATGAGTCAACAAAGTAGCTAACCATAAAATAACATGATAAACGTCAAGATATGTAAGATTATGCAAGATTCAAAAAGTTAAAATAACCTGACATATGCACGGCTTGTGCTGAATACCAGAGAGGAAGTGAGTAGGAAGAGCTGATGAGGAATGTGGTTTTCTTTAGCTGTAGTTTCTCAGTAGCTCTGTAGTCTCAGACTGCTCACAAAAAGGTTAAATGAATGCATTAAGAATGTTGGTAACCAAACGGTTTCTGGTCCCTATTGCCTTCCATACTATTTTTTTTTTTTTCATACTATGGAAGTCAATGGGGACCAGCAACTGTCTGGTTACCAACATTCTTCAAAATATCTTCTTTTGCGTTCAACAGAACACTATCAGTTTTCACAATCAGGTTTAAAACAACATGAGGGTGAATAAATGACAACAGAAATTTCATTTTTGGGTGAACTATCCCTAAGTTAAATATTCAATTCATCCAGCACTAAGTATCCTGATTAATGATTAATTCACACAAATGATGCATTTGCATTGCTATTTCTGATTTTATAAATCTGACAGGAATACCGGCATGTCATAATTGCCATAGAATTGTCATTCGATACCGCTGTAATTTTGAGCTAAGTATGTTTCATTGAAACCACAGTGGAATAATACACACATAAATAATCATGGAATTAACAAATCCTTATAACAAATCTCTTATTGTCCATTCCACACATTCAAACTGGCATGTTGCATTCGACTGCAACACACATGGGAACACACAAGCATTTTTTTTCATTTGAAAGCAAATGAGATTCCTATGGAACATGTATAATTGTCACATTATGAGACAAAGTCGTAAAAGTTAAAAATAGATGCATTTATGAGACTGTCACAACTGCATGTAAAGATTGCATACAACATATGTTAATTGGGAGATGTGAAGTCGCAATTACAAGAAATTGCCTTTTTATTTTTTTTTTACTCTCTCTCTCTCTCTCTCTCTCTCTATATATATATATATACAGCGATCAGGCATAACATTATGACCACTGACAGGTGAAGTGAATTACACTGATTATCTCTTCATCACGGCATCTGTTAGTGGGTGGGATATATTAGGCAGCAAGTGAACATTTTGTCCTCAAAGTTGATGTGTTAAAAGCAGGAAAAATGGGCAAGCGTAAGTATTTGAGTGAGTTTGACAAGGGCCAATTTGTGATAGCTAGATGACTGGGTCAGAGCATCTCCAAAACTGCAGCTCTTGTGGGGTGTTCCCGGTCTGCAGTGGTCAGTATCTATCAAAAGTGGTCCAAGGAAGGAAGAGTGGTGAACCGGCGACAGGGTGGGTCATGGGCGGCCAAGGCTCATTGATGCACGTGGGGAACGAAGGCTGGCCCGTGTGGTCCGATCCAACAGACGAGCTACTGTAGCTCAAATTGCTCAAGAAGTTAATGCTGGTTCTGATAGAAAGGTGTCAGAATACACAGTGCATCACAGTTTGTTGCGAATGGGGCTGCATAGCGGCAAACCAGTCAGGGTGCCAGTGCTGACCCCTGTCCACTGCTGAAAGCGCCAACAGTGGGCATATGAGCATCAGAACTGTGGCCTCTTTCAGCAGGATAATGCACCCTGCCACAAAGCAAAAATGGTTCAGGAATGGTTTGAGGAGCACAACAATGAGTTTGAGGTGTTGACTTGGCCTCCAAATTCTCCAGATCTCAATCCAATCGAGCATCTGTGGGATGTGCAGAACAAAAAGTCCGATCCATGGAGGCCCCACCTCGACGGGTCAGGGCTGTTTTGCCAGCAAAAAGAGGACCAACACAATATTAGGAAGGTGGTCATAATGTTATGCCTGATCGGTGTGTGTGTGTGTGTGTGTATATATATATATATATAGTGAATATGAATATGATTTTTTTTTTTTTTTTTTTTTTGCTGTTCTAGTCCCCATGAACTGTCACTGAATGGAAAACATCTAGAATTCTTAAAAATGTCTTCTGTTGTGTTTCAGTGAAAAATAACAGCATATGGGTTTTGAACGTCATTATGGTGAATAGAAAATGACACACAAGTAAACAAGTCATCATGGTATGCCAGTGTCTGTGAAGTTTTAAGAAAGAGATTTCATCAGACTCTGGGGGTGAAAGTTGCACTGCAGCAGATGTTTTGACAGGCCTGGTCTCACCAAAGTTACTTAGAGACTGCTGAACCTCCGATGTTATCTGCTGTTTCTGACTTCCTACAGACCACCACAATGCACTTTGCTTGCTTCATGCCAACACAGGAAACAACTAGCCCCTATAGATGTTTGCATGAACTGCGTCAGTTGAACAGCTAATGAAGCTGGCTGGGTTGCGGTTTAGTGAGCTGCTATGAAATACTGTCAAAGTGAATCATATGAAAAACATAACGATGATCACCAGAGATCAAAAGAGGAAACGTACAACAACCACAACAGAAATGTTCACTGGAGTCTAAAAGTAAAAAAACATTATTAATAACAGTATTTTGCATTATGTAAATGTAATATATATATATATATATATATATATATATATATATATATATATATATATATATATATATAATTACAACAAAACAATTTGATTTGAATTGATAAACTTATATATATGAGTCAAAATCTGCTAAGGGGTAATAATGGAACAACAGTTGTAGTTGTGATTTTTCACTATTATTTACAACAGGATCTGCATTTTCATGGGTTTAAACTTTAAATAAAATATTTTTTGTTATAAAAGACAATAAAAACAACTGTGCATCAAAACCACTCCTTTCCTGGTTAAATAATAATAATAATAATAATAATAATAATAATTGCAACAGCTGAATGTAACATTTTCGACAAGACAAACATGTCAGTCTCCCAGTAAGCAATTTTGCGTTTAAAAGACGTCTAATAGCCGTCCAAACACAGCCCTGATGTCTAGGCTAAAACAAGGCAAAATTAGGGCTGTCAGTGAAAATTTAATATACCAAATGAAACCAAACACCTTGTAATCACTGTTGACTTTGCTTACATGATGGAATATCATACATCTCGCAAGTTATTTTGGCAAAAACAACATGTAACCAAATTCAAGGTTATTTTGGCTAGAAGTGTTACTCATAGCCAGACTATATCGTCTGAGTAACACTATGAGTCTATAGTTAACCTCGATGGAGAAATGAAAGCTATTGCTTGCTGGGCTCTGAGTGACGTGTAATTTAAGCCACAAAATAAACTTCATTCTGTAAAATAGGTATAATGAACTACAAAAAAAGCAATTTGAACGTCTCCAGCATGCTTTATGATTACCCAAAAATCAAACATAGTTCACCCCTTATGCATGTTATCACGTCCGTCAAAAATTTAGGCTAACTGTCGGTTGGAATATTAAAAGTAAAAACATGGACATAACACACTCATGAGCATCAATCACTTCACTGAATACTTGCCGGCTACGAAATAAATAATTATTACCTTCAGATCCATCATTTGAATATCACAAAATCAGTGTCTGTCAAAAAATAACGTGCACAATACACGGTAGTATTTACGAAAAGCAGAGGTCCAGTGAGTCACGCATTTCCTGGAAAACCCACACTACCGAATGTTTTGACTATGTTATCACCTTCCGAGAAGAGGGAGAAAATGGCGGCCTGAGCGGCTTCAACATGCTGTCTGTCAGAGGCAATAACGTGCATAATACATAACGCACGTGAGTATAAATTTGTTCTTCACTCGCTGAAACTTGATCAGAATGATCAGGGAACTGATACATCACACTGCATGCTAAAGAGAATAAACGCCAATACAATAGAAAAATGTTGCCGGGTTAGTGAACATCGTTTGGCATGTGTTGGTTTTGACGGACATTTTTTTTTTTTGCACAAACTTTGATTCTGACATTCCTGATTTGAATATTTTCAATAATTTTCTATTCTTGACTGACCTTTTCTTCATAATATTGGCAATAGATGAGTGATCTTGAGATGAGTTCCTGTAGTTCTTCAATTTGACTCTCATATGCTGATATAATATATATTATAAACTTGACAGGTGATATTTATAAAATGTACTTTGAATACTATCTTCTCAGTTGTTTAAAAGAATAAGGCAATTATCAAAGTTTGATAAAATGTTGAATTTTCCAATAAAAGATGCTACGTTTTTACATGATTTGTTACATTTATTTACCTCGTAGAAGATATATATATATATATATATGACCACATTTGATGATATACAAGTCCAGATCCAATTGACATCACACACATAATATTGCTTAACAGAAAAGATATCACCCGAGAAGAATTCCTTACAAATCATGATGAGAATGATGTGATCTTTCTACTATGACTGAAGAGACAGTGTACATGGTGACCTTTGAAGTCATTTTTATTTGGAAATGGTTCAGCTTGAGAAGAAGGCTTCACTATGTTTTTGTGGTTAGACTGAAAAGCAAGATACGGAGACAAATTTTGAGTCAGAGAATGAGAAAAACACTAAGAGAAGCGAACTCGGTAAAACAAAGGTGTGCTGCTTTTCCCTATTGCTGTGGGAAAGTGATAACCAGTTATGAATCATACACATCCCATCGCTGACACCTTTACCTCAAAAGCATGATTCACATTTTTCACAGAAATAATAAATAAACTGACAGATGCTTTCATAACATGGAAATAATTACAGTTACAAGTGTTGTAAATAAAGAAAACATGGACTAAATTAGATTCTTTCAGGATGCATGTACACTATTTTCAGGCATTGATCTATGTGATGGCTGTTATTTCTTCTCAACGATTCTGCTGATTGAAAACGGAGGCAAATTCTTTATCCTGACTTTCCTGTAGAGATACACACAATTTAAAGTCAAAAATAACCAACCATAAAATTATTCCACGTTTATTCTGCTAAACACCACACACACACACAATAAACAAACAAATATTAGTCAGTTCACTTACTTTAAAATTTTGTCTTTCACTGAAAGCTCTGTAAAGGAAAAGATGGAAGTAAAAATCATAATTATTTCCTCACTCTTTGTTCAAGGACATTGATTAATGTTGTTTTGTTAGACAGGAATGAGGATGTCGCTTACTTTTGCACTTGCAGCATTTGATTTTCTTGCAGCAGATCTGCACCAAACAAATCAGCAGGAACAATCCCAAGATCCCAAACGCCACACCTATCCCAATCGACACTGATGTGGAGCTATCTGGAAGATCCCATCACATAAGTCAAAAAACAATGGTATAAAAACTACAGCACACAATTACTTAACAAAACACTTTTACAGAGACAGACTAAATTATACACAGTGATATAAGCATAACCCCCTGGTTTCACAAACAAGGCTTAAGCCTGCATGTTTGAGCTTTAACTGAAAGCAACTTGTGCTGACGTATCTTAAAATATGTCAGTGCCATTGTTTTGTCTCAATATGCATATGTTTTTTTCTCAGGCACATTTATAAAAGCTACTTAAATGCCCTAATTGAACTAAGGCCTAATCCTGGCTTAATCTAAGCCCTGGCCATAGATTTTACTTTTGTCAGTACTTTTTTTGAAACCAAGGATACTAAATAGTACTAGTATGTGTTGCGCCCACATCTGATTGGACTAAAATACATATGCTGCATCCCAATTTGCAAAATAGTATTCGGAATTAGAATTATTGTGTCCCAAATCGTCTATCGTATCACAAAGTTACCTGCATAATCTACTATTTTTGGCAGAATTTTTTTTAAATATGTGACATCACAACAGTTGAATAGTAGAATAGACTTATTTGATTTTATTAACTTCTGAGTTTCCCAACTTGTGACTAAGAGAGGCCTATACTAGTTGCAATACACTGTTAATCACAACTAATGCTAGTTCTGAATGCTAAGTGCTAATTGCTAAAAACATATTAGCTTAACTTGTGATATACTATTTTAAAAGTTGAACGAATGTATTGACACAACACTAGTGTCCCTGACCAATCTAAACTTATTGTGAAAATGTGGGAACAACAAAAACACATTTAAAACATTTACATTTATTCAGTAGATGTTTTTATCCAAAGCAGCTTCACAAGAAATTTGTGATGTCTTCAGGTTAGAAGAGCTTTTTAATGAACAAAAGTGTTGAGTTTCTTACCCATGATGCTTTTTTCTGAGAACAGCTGTACTTTTTATGATGTGCTCAGAAGAAGAGTTGCAGTAGATACTTTCTCAGATAAACAAATCTTTTTCTGATACAGTGCAAACTTGCTATGTCGATAACTTGCCCTGTGTGCGTGTGTAGACTGGGAAAAGCTGATGTTTTCTAAACTGGTCTGTCTTCATTCTCTTTTTTGACATTGTCTGGCTCACCCTTTCACATTGGTGCTTCATTTTCACCTGACTACTATCGCTTGTTCTGATTGCTTCTTTAGCTTATTGGCTACATACTTAATTTTAGCACTGACAAAATTTCTTTCAGCCACATCAAGGTCGAGGCTATGTTTCCATTTTCATTTGGAGACTATGAGGTGATTCAAGGACTAATGTGACCTGCTAGAATGCTTTTAGCTGAAATAAACTTTCTGTTCTGGTAAATGTGTAGTGAATGTGAATGTCTTCACCCCATCTTCTTATATACACCTACATTTGTCACTTAGTTTAATGTCACCTGTCTGGTTATGAATCAGATGGAATGACGTTCTGCGTTCAGTGAGAAAGCATTACAGTGCACACTTGTGGGGGTGGAGTGGTTTAAATAAATGTGCATGTGGTACTTATTGCCCCCTACTGTTCACTAAATGAAATACAGCAGGCTGGTGGGCGACTTGACATTGACCACAGGTGGTTTTCTAATTCAGTGAAGAGTGATGTAGCACAAACAAAAATCCCTTCATGGCCTTCCTCTCTCAGAATGCGATAAAATACCTTTTATTCAAAAGCAGCTTGTATAAGACAGAACGGGAAACATGAGGAAAGAAATACAAAACCAGAAAGATAAAGTTCAGCCTTGTGAATTAACCACTCTGTAAACAGTCATACACTTATCATCCCCCCCACCCCCACCACCATGATCAGCCCCAACGCTTTAGATGAGAGTATTTAATCTGGAACATGTAGTTATATTAGTTTAGCTACATATAGCTATATTTCTAGAAATAATACATGTTCCACATTTTTTTGTTTGTTTGTTTTGTCCTTAAAGGTATAGTGCACCTCAAAAGATAATTCTGTCATCATTTACTCACTTTCAAACTGGTATGACTTTTATTCTCTGATTGTCTATTTAGGAACCAAGTGAAAATAGCCTGCCAGAGGCTATTTACATTAACTCCACCTAGACTGAGCCAGACAAAATTACAAAAGAAACCCATCTGATAACAGAAGCATTGACGTGGACTGAAGAGTAAGGCGGGTGGCTTTAGCTTGTGACGCGACCAACCTGAGTTTGAATCTGCCTTTTTTTGAACTCATTCTTCTCCCCTTTCCCATCGCATATCAGCTCGGAGAGGCATTTATTTTGAATACAAAAATTATTAAGTGGAAATAAAGTGCCTAACGGGTAACAGATGGAATAAAGTGTTTAATCGGTAGGGTTAAAGGGATAGTTCACCCAAAAATGATTTTTTTTTTTCTTCATCATTTACTCACTGTCATGTTGTTTCAAAGCTGTATGAGTTTCTTTCTTCTGTTGAACACAAAAGAAGATATTTTAAAGAATGTTAGTAACCAGACAGTTGATGGTAGCCATTGACTTCCATAGTATTTTTTTTCCCTACTATGGAAGTCAATGGCTACTGTCAACTGTTTGATTACCAACATTCTTCAAAATATGTTCTTTTGTGTTGAACAGAAGAAAGAAACTCATACAGGTTTGGAACAACTTGAGGGTGAGTAAGTGATGACAACATTTTTGGATGAACTATCCCTTAAGGTAGAGGTGTCCTTAAGGTAATGTCCCAATAAAGTGGCATCCATTTATGATTTTAATATAATCATATACACTGAATATGTTGTTATTATTTCGTACTGTTTTATAATGTACTACAATACAGTATCTGCCACTTTGCACTACTTATAAATAGTAACAACTATTTACACTTATTGCAAATAGCTCCTTAGTGCAAAGAAAATACAGCTATTTTCACTTAGTGTAAATAGCCACTGCCTTTTTCCATGGAACCCAACATTTGAAGAACATCCTGCACACTTTCTTCAATATAATGACAATGAATGTCAATCAAACAGCGTATCAAACTGCCAAAGTCACGCCCCCCAGTGGTGAACCACTGAAATTTCGAAACACTTATGACGTAACGAAGCCTCGTTTACTGAAATCACGTGACTTTGGCAGTTTGATACACGCTCCGAACCACTGATTCGAAACAAAAGATTTGTAAAGCTTCGAAGCTTCATGAAGCAGTGTTTTGAAATCGCCCATCACTAAATATTGATATTGTTGAATAAAGTCATTATTTAGTTTTTTTGGCGCACAAAAAGTATTCTCGTCGCTTCATAACATTAAGATTGAACCACTGTAGTCACATGAACTGTTTTAAATATGTCTTTAGTAGCTTTCTGGGCATTTGAAAGTGTTAATTATCTTGCTGTCAATGGAGGCCTTACTGAGCCATCGGATTTTATGAAAAATATCTTAATTTGTGTTCTGAAGATGAACGAAGGTCTTACGGGTGTGGAACGACATGAGGGTGAGTAATTAATGACAGAATTTTCATTTTTAGGTAAACTAACCCTTTAAGCAGTTATGATCATTTTTGAAAACATATGTTTTTAATTAGTAACTAAGACAGTTTGGGGTGTGAGTGTGTGCAGTGTATGTTGTAGAACAAAACGTCAAAGTATCGTCAAGTTATGTTCACCACAGGCTTTACTTTTACTCATAAATTGAAAAACCCTATTATAAAATCCCATAAGAAAATCTCGAAGGAACCAGTGGCGAATTAGTCTTCCGGGTTCTGACGTCATACCTGCACCACTCTGTGACACCTTCATGAGTGACGTAGCCATGTCTGATTCATGAATTAAACGTTCATTTGAGTTTGATCTCTTTGATTAATTGTTCCAATTCGCAGAACCAGTCTGCATGATTAGTTCACAAATCTGGTTGATTCGCTTCTTGAGTTCAACTCAGTGACTCAATGATCTTCACAATGGTTAGCAGATCATCAGTGAATAACAATTTACATTTTGTTCATAAGACTTGGAAAATAACACATGAATTGATACTTTATACCATGCTTTAGCCTGTTTTTTTAAAGTTTGAAAACTCCTATCTCTGTTTGTTGTAACTGCATGGAAAGAGGGACCACAGTATTATTAAAAATGTCTAATTGTGTTCCACAGAAGAAAGAAAGTCATATGAGTAAATAATGAAACTTTTCATGTATGAATAAAACGGCTCTGACAAAAAGTCATTCTAACCAGCCTCACTGACTGAGTTTTCTTTTTTTTCTGTCAGCCATCGCACATGCTGATGCTTTAAGGTCTCATTAAAATTCAAAACCACCCTTCCTTTTACCCTCAGCATAGCAAGTGAGAATATCTTAACCACATAAACAGTATGTAACTGAGTGAGGGACCTGTGGAAAATGCAAGTTTTTTTTGTTTTGATGTGTTTTTACCATGCCTGTAACAGAGATTAGTAGGTCAAATGTAATCTGAAGTGGAGGATCAATGTATCAAAGTAGGCCTACTAGTTCTCCATTTAAGAGGAAAAGGATGTTCCAAAGAGAGGGTTTCCCCTTTTGCAACTCTTTATCTTTTTTTTTTTTTCATGAAAACAGAGCCCCTGGCCCGCACACAAACAGGTGCAGAATTCTAAAGAACAGCAGAAAGGCAGACAAATGCGGTGCTCACTGCAGAGTTCTCAGAATGTTTTGAACACCGAGAGCAAGTCATATACCACAACCTGTCACGTGCAGCTCGCATGGGCTACAATATTACAATAATAACACATTAGTGGTTCTAGCTTAAAATGAGGGCTTTCAAAATTGAGCCTTGGTAGGAGGCATAAAGTAAAGACTTTAAACATATATCTACCTTTGTACAAACATTGCACATGCTAAATATTATAATAAATTTATATCTGAAATATCCACAAAAATATGATATGAAGATATAAACAAGATGATGATTTTTTTTTCATTTATTGTGTCTAACGTCTTTGTATTATATTTTTGAATATATAATATAATATAATATAATATAATATAATATAATATAATATAACCTACAGCTAACAATGACTGGCTGATTGTTATCCAGCCAACAAAATTTATTAATTAATTAATGAAAAAATGGACATTAAATATTGAACTGAGTTAAAATAATTGTATAATGTGATACTAAAAAGACCCTGGAGTGACATGAGACACAAGAAACATGCAGAGAAATAATAATAAAATAAATATTAATATAATAAGAACTAATAATATAATATTCAAACCCGATTCCAAAAAAGTTGGGACACTGTACAAATTGTGAATAAAAAAGGAATGCAATAATTTACAAATCTCATAAACTTATATTTTATTCACAATAGAATATAGATAACATATCAAATGTTGAAAGTGAGACATTTTGAAATGTCATGCCAAATATTGGCTCATTTTGGATTTCATGAGAGCTACACATTCCAAAAAAGTTGGGACAGGTAGCAATAAGAGGCCGGAAAAGTTAAATGTACATGTAAGGAACAGCTGGAGGACCAATTTGCAACTTATTAGGTCAATTGGCAACATGATGGGGTATAAAAAGAGCCTCTCAGAGTGGCAGTGTCTCTCAGAAGTCAAGATGGGCAGAGGATCACCAATTCCCCCAATGCTGCGGCGAAAAATAGTGGAGCAATATCAGAAAGGAGTTTCTCAGAGAAAAATTGCAAAGAGTTTGAAGTTATCATCATCTACAGTGCATAATATCATCCAAAGATTCAGAGAATCTGGAACAATCTCTGTGCGTAAGGCCGGAAAACCATACTGGATGCCCGTGATCTTCGGGCCCTTAGACAGCACTGCATCACATACAGGAATGCTACTGTAATGGAAATCACAACATGGGCTCAGGAATACTTCCAGAAAACATTGTCGGTGAACACAATCCACCGTGCCATTCGCCGTTGCCGGCTAAAACTCTATAGGTCAAAAAAGAAGCCATATCTAAACATGATCCAGAAGCGCAGGCGTTTTCTCTGGGCCAAGGCTCATTTAAAATGGACTGTGGCAAAGTGGAAAACTGTTCTGTGGTCAGACAAATCAAAATTTGAAGTTCTTTTTGGAAAACTGGGATGCCGTGTCATCCGGAGTCATAAAGAGGACAAGGACAACCCAAGTTGTTATCAGCGCTCAGTTCAGAAGCCTGCATCTATGATGGTATGGGGTTGCATGAGTGCGTGTGGCATGGGCAGCTTACACATCTGGAAAGGCACCATCAATGCTGAAAGGTATATCCAAGTTCTAGAACAACATATGCTCCCATCCAGACGTCGTCTCTTTCAGGGAAGACCTTGCATTTTCCAACATGACAATGCCAGACCACATACTGCATCAATTACAACATCATGGCTGCGTAGAAGGATCCGGGTACTGAAATGGCCAGCCTGCAGTCCAGATCTTTCACCCATAGAAAACATTTGGCGCATCATAAAGAGGAAGATGCGACAAAGAAGACCTAAGACAGCTGAGCAACTAGAAGCCTGTATTAGACAAGAATGGGACAACATTCCTATTCCTAAACTTGAGCAACTCCTAAACTTGAGCAACTTGTCTCCTCAGTCCCCAGATGTTTGCAGACTGTTATAAAAAGAAGAGGGGATGCCACACAGTGGTAAACATGGCCTTGTCCCAACTTTTTTGAGATGTGTTGATGCCATGAAATTTAAAATCAACTTATTTTTCCCTTACAATGATACATTTTCTCAGTTTAAACATTTGATATGTCATCTATGTTGTATTCTGAATAAAATATTGAAATTTGAAACTTCCACATCATTGCATTCCTTTTTTTATTCACAATTTGTACAGTGTCCCAACTTTTTTGGAATCGGGTTTATAATATAATATAATATAATATAATATAATATAATATAATAGCAGATTATAAATGACAATTTATGCCTTATTTGATTGAAACATTTATTCCAACACTTAGATGTGTCCTTTACACAACCTATTACCTATTTTACTGATATAGACATTTACTTCCTCCCACACTGACAATGTATAATATTCTGGTAATGGTAATGAAGATGTGAGCACATTTTCCTGTATATCAAATATAATTTGACCGATAGCATCACAAAAGAGAAAATGACCATGAGCACTTCCTTGTATCTCATTCCACAGAAAATAAGACAACAAAAAGATGACAGGAATATATGGACAAAGAAGTTCGGGGGATAAGGGAAAGACAGGCAAGGGTTGGTTATAAAGGGGCTTGATTCTAAAACATGTGTTTGCTCTGAAACTGGTTTGCCTTGTGAAGACTCATTTCCATGACCACAGGAGACGTGAGAGAAAGAGCAGAAAATAGGATCTAACACAACTTTCCAGTCTTCATCCACATCAGATCCTTTTGGAATACAGAAAAGGTCTGCTTATTTTTACTGTTAGTTGATTTTTGTTCATTTATATTTATAAATGTTATCTTTTATAAGAGTGCTTGATATTTAAAACATCAGGTATCTCTAAAGATGTAAGATCTTTAAGGGAATTGGACTTCTAATTGTTCTATGGGTTGTGATTAATAGCATCAGAATAATTAAAGAATTAAGGTATGTTTACTTCAGACTTCCTTTAGTAAGTAAGTGTATTTGCATTAAGCAGGATGTGTGTATAATGTTCCGCTTTACCTGTGCTTAACAGAACAGCAAGTATAAAAATAGAATTTTGCAGTATAAAAAAAAACTGATTTTAGAGTATATATATATATATATGTGTGTGTGTGTATACGTATGTGTATATATATATATATATATATATATATATATGAAGAGTTCCATTGCAAATTTTTTTTTTTTTTTCTTCTAAAATGATCGTTTTTATTAGGCTCCTATGTCTATGTTCAGTTATTTCACTTTAATGGCAATGAAAATGACTTATTGATTGCCATTAAAGTGAAATTACTGAACCTAAACATAGGAACCTGATAAAAACGCTCATTTTTGAAGACAATTTTAGATGGCACTTATTTTTAGGCTTTTGCATATATATGTCTGCTTTTTGAAAATGCTTTTTTGAAATGAGTGGGGTCTTGAGTTTAAAATAATGAAAAAAAAAATGTGAAAGTCAAGATTATCTATATTAAATTTATTTCTACAATCTAAACACCTTAGAAAAATAGATTGAGTTTAAATTTGATTTTCTTTCAAATAAGAAAATATGAAAATTCTCTCGACTAATATTACTTGCCAAACATCCCCTTAAAAAAAAAAAGGCTTATCCCAAAACCAATTGACCAGCATCATGTGATGTCATTTGTTCTGATCAAGAAGTATATTAATTTTAAAATGTGAGGATAACCTGATCAAGAAAATAACATTTGGTTGGCCAGACAAGGTCTGCCATTGAAATTATGAGGCAAAATGGTGAAATTGCCGACTATGTTACTGTCATTGTCAACTATGTTTTGACTGATTTTTTGGTAACACTTTATTTTATGGGCCCAAAATTATGCATTAGTTAAGCACGAACACACTAGTAATTAATGATTAACTTAACATATAGTAAGGGCATATTAGCAATTGATGGATCCACATTCATGCGATAAATTAGCAAAAATAAGCTGGTAATTAATGTTTAACTGAATGTACAGTAAATGCCTTTTAGCCATTATTCACAACCTAATAAGCCAAATATTATTTTTGTGTAGTAATGTACTTAGTTATATTTCAGAGATTCACCATCTATTAAGTTAACTGAAAAAATATGTAGCTAGTACTTATGTTTAATTAGTGCTGGTTTTACAGTAATAAACTGCTAAAATGGTGTAATAAAGACAATTTGACCCCCTATTCTAAAGTTAAAGTTATATCCACATTAATTATGACACTTATTGAGTGATATTCAAGTTTATTGACCAGAATAAGCCAATAATTAAGGCTAAACTGCCATTAATACAGTACTTATAAAGGCAATTTGACCCCCTATTCTAAAGTGAAAGGTATATCCACATTAATTATGGCACTTATTGAGTGATATTCAAGTTTATTGACCAGAATAAGCTAATAATTAAGGCTAAAATGCCATTAATACAATATTATTCTGGACCCTTAAAATAAAGTGTTACCGATTTTTTTTAATTTTTTTTTTTACATTTTAAATATCTAGACTGCTGCTTTGATATTATGTCAGGGTATAGTTTACATCCACATAGACTATACTTGTTAATTTATATGCTGATATATTATAATTATTAGAATAATTTTAATTTTTAGTAGCAGATTATCAGTGACAATGTATGATTGCCTTATAACCAATCCAGTATTTAATTAAAACATTTATCCCAACACTCAGGTGTGTCCTTCTGTATAATTATTTATATGAAATAAGTAGAGATTCATAACCTGTTTTAATTTGGTTTTACTAATGATGCAACACGTACATAGACATTCACTTCCTTCCTCACTGACATTGTACAATATTCCAGTCATGTTAAGTAATATGAGCACATTTTCCTGTATCAGATATCAGGATATGAGCTGCTCATTCAAATTTCAACTTGATCTGCTAAATACAAAGGGTCTATTTTCTATCCAATATAGAGTATATAGTGTTTACATTGTTTTAACCTTGGGCCAACACTGCTGTTTGGTGTCAGTTTTACAAACAGAGCTGTTTTAATTCCTATTTTATATTCTAGCATATGAGCAACATTCTTTTTCATGTTCTCATTGGCTGTGTTTTTCACATTCTTGCTCAATTTTAAAGAATAATTTGAAGTACAAAAACAGAGTGAGTCAGTGAGTCACGTGTCACCTTAGTTTCACTACATCATAACAGTGGCAGAGCAGCTTGCTTTGTAATGATGGCAGTGTCAACAACATGTTTAACAAGGTAAACATCTCTGTTCATGGCTCTGTGGAGAGTCAGTTTGTGTTAAACATAGGCATGGAATTCATTACACAAGACTGAGATGCACCAGTATCATGGGGTCATACTGATCAAGGAGAGGTCACACTGACCTGACCCTTAATAGAAACATGATCACTTTCCCACTGAAATTTCACAGAGAACCTTTTCTCTACATGTCACTCAATGTTCAGAGTCCTTTCTCTCTCTCTTTAAAGAAATAAATAAAAGTGATAACAGAGCACCAGGGTCAAATGATCATTGATCTGGTTCACTTGGTTATATAAATGGTTTGTTTGTTTACCTTTGAACTATAGCAAAATTTACTGATTTGAGCACTGAGTTGTGAGGATGTGAGAAATTTTTCTATTTAGAGACACTGTAAAAGAGAAAGTTTAATACATGATGTATATGATGTGAGTTTATAGCATATTGAGGTAAAATATGAATATAGTGCTAATTCTTTGGATAGCCTTATTGAGTAATTTTGCTCCTAAATGGAAATAGTATAAGAACGAAAGGAGTTTGGACAGCTTTCACCAGCCCTAACAGAATTACATTATCTGCATCTGTTGTCAGCAATGATAAAAGGCATGCAAGTGAAGTAAATCGAATCTGAATCAAATCAAACTAAACCTAATTAATTTGAATCAAACCAAATTAAACGTGTCTGGTTTCACAGACATAAACTTTACTCTGTCAGGTAGCATTAAAGTAAAGTGAAATGAATCTAATCTAATTTAATCAAATCAAAGCAAATTCAACCAAATTTAATTGAATCGAATCAAATGTGAATATGGTTACACACTCATAAACTTCAATCAGGTAGGCAGGTAGTGTTTTTTTTTTCACTTCAGAAAGGTGAATAGAACCGTACTAAAACCAAACCAAATCGCAGTGTCAAACTGAATCGAATTGAATTCAAAAAAGTGAAGAGAACCAAACAAAAACCAAACCAAACCAAACCAAATCGAAGTGAGTCAAACTGAATTGAACTGAATTCAAAAAAGTGAAGAGAACTGAACAAAACCAAACCAAACCAAATCGAAGTGAGTCAAACTGAATTGAACTGAATTCAAAAAAGTGAAGAGAACCGTACAAAAACCAAACCAAACCAAATCGCAATGTCAAACTGAATTGAACTGAATTCAAAAAAGTGAAGAGAACTGAACAAAAACCAAACCAAATCGAAGTGAGTCAAACTAAATTGAACTGAATTCAAAAAAGTGAAGAGAACCGTAAAAAACCAAACCAAACCAAATCGCAATAAGTCAAACTGAATCGAATTGAATTCAAAAAAGTGAAGAGAACCAAACAAAAACCAAACCAAACCAAATCGAAGTGAGTCAAACTGAACTGAACCGAATCAGGGGCCATTTACACAACACCGTTTTCAACTAAAAACAGATAGCCTTTTTATGCGTTTTGGCCGTTCATTTAGATGACAACGGTGTTTTGGTGGGCTGAAAACGCAAACTTTAGAAAGCGGGTTTCAAAGTGCAAGTTTTTGAAAAACAAAACGATGACGTCATGCACATGCACATTACATGTTCAGTCTATAGTGTTTCATCGCCATCTAATGTCCTGCCAACAGAATACAGCGTTTTTATTCATTTTCACGGATTCCTATGGGGATCGTTTTGACAATGGTGTCGTCTGTACGTGGAAAACTCAAAGGAAAAACTTCTGTTAAAACTCAGTTTTAAGCATATCGTTGTCGTGTAATTGTACCCTCAGACTGAATCAAATTAAATTAATTCAAATGTGAAAATGGTTTCACAGTCAATAGTTTTGACAGGTAGCATTTTTAGAAGTGAAGTGAAGTGAAATGAATGATGTGAGTTGAAGTGAATTAAAGTGAGGTGAAGTTAACAGAAGTATAGTATCGTGAAGTGTGAGTGAAGTTAAATGAAGAGAATCAGACCTTATCAAATCAAACCAAATGTGAAAACAGTTCTCCACTCCGTCAGGAAGTTTTCATAAGCTTACCATGAATGAAAATGAATTTCTAAATGTAAAATTTTAAATCTTTTTAAGAAGAGAATAGAAAGAGGTCACAGCAGTAGAAGAGTTATTACGCATTCTCACACGAGCAATGATACAGCAACAACATGAATGATTCAGTCAGTTATTTCAGAGTGACAACCGGTAGATTCCCGATCTACATTAGCCCAATAACTGATTTTATGAGCTGTCATCATTGAAAGACTTAAAATAGACTATAATTATGATGATAAACTAATACTCATATCCACCAAAACCTGTTCGAAAAAAAAAATACAGGAAATTGAGGGCCATTTCCTGATCAAAAAACAGCTTTTAAACCGTGCAGACAAGCATCCCAGAAGTCAGATAATCATTCTCAACCACCCACAGGATTTGGCCTCGTCTCAACGAGGAAGTGAATGCAGCGAGGAGGAGCGACATATCTAGGTGAGATGGGCGGAGGTGTCGTGTTACATAGGTGAGGGTTTTGGTCGGGGACAGGGAAACTCCAATTCAAAACAAATCTGCATAGGACAGAGACAGACTGGACGAAAACGTTCAAAAGATTTGCAGCACAGCGAGTTTGAAGCAGCATTTGGGCAGATCAGGTAGCAGTAATTGTTGAGTGAAAGACAAGACGAGGAAGAACTTACAGAAAAAGATAAGCATAGTGCACTAAGAAAAGGAGGATTGCAGAAAGAGGTATTCTTGCTGGTATTGAGGTGGCCTCTGTTGTCTCCACTGCCCAGTCTGTTGTGGTCTGTACGGCCGGCAGATTGCAGGAAAGCGTCGACAGCACTGACAGAACCATGAGGGTGAGTGTGAACTGATTCTTTCTACTCGAAGAAGAAAGTTTCACTGTGCAGTTGATAGCGTAAGTGCTTATTACTATACCTGATAGACACTTAAAATTACGTGTATAGGTGCAATGCAAACTAATGTAGTCGGGTTGATTCAGTTAAGAAAACATACGACATGAAGCTCATTTTTATGTTACCTGACAAAACATTTTTACTAAGTGCTCAGAACAGAGATAAACGGGACATTTAGCTACTGTGCTGTAGATCGCTAGGTTGACAAGTGTAGTCTGTGTTCAGTTTGTTGTGTGATATATAAAAGATAGGGCTGTAACGATACTCTCATGTCACGATTCTATACATATCACGATACTGAACTCAAGATACGATATTATTGCGATACTCCAAGACATATGGTATACGGTAAAATGCTAAATTTGGTATTATATTGGGGGTAGAGATTAATAGGGACTTGGTGCTGGTAACCCAATGCACAGGACAATGGTGACACCAGAATAAAAATATTCATGATTCTGAAGCTGAAAATACAGAATTATTTTAAACGAGTATGCTTACACTCTGTCACCGACTAGATATATTTCAAATAATGTAGGTCACTTTTTACTGGTAAGACATTTGGCATTATCAGGACCCACAAATATTTCCCCATTGCGTTATTATATGTTATATTCAACATTAAATATAGTAGTTTGATGTAGTACTGACACCAAAACTCTGTAAACTTGAATTTTTTCTCACAGTAATTTTCATTTTGAGTGAACTATACACAATACATATTGTCACTATCTACGATACATATTGTTGCATTTTTGTATTGTGATATATAGTGACAAGATATGTTGTTGCAAGTGTAACGTGTTACAGGGGTACCCCTAATAAAATAGAATTAACTTTTGGACACCGTGGATGTGTTGAAAATCATGAGCCCTCAGATTTTCGAGTCAAATAGATTTTAAAAAGCAACATCTGAAAAAAAGCACTATTATTGTTGGTAGAAATTTTGTTACACACATTTGCTATACTTACAGTGATTTGCTTCAACGCTGACAGTTCTCTCATCATTTATTCACATTTATGTCATGCTAAATGAAGTTGAACAGCAAATTTATTATTAAAAGGAGTTATTATCAAAATGTCAATGGTTCATTAAAATATAGAAGCCAATATATTTATACAACAGTTAGTTGCTTTCCTTGAATTTGTTTGTTTGCTTAGGGTTCCAAGAATGCTCATAAAATTCCAACAGAAAAAGTCCTGGACTTTTCATTGTTTGTGTAAACCTGTTTTTCTTACCCTCACTGTTTGTGAGAAGTCGGCTGCGTTCGGAATCACATTCTGTCTGAGTAGGTACTTCTTTTGGATTAATAGCTAATTACTGCGTGACCATTAAAAAGTAGTATGAATGTAATTCAGACTAAATTCATCATGTTGTCATTGTCAGTTTCAGTTGTCATTCCCAAATTCTCTCCCATGGCCTCATGGGATAGTAAAGTGTTTAATGGATGCACACTTAAGAATTTTAGATCTTCAGTAGTAGATCTTCCAGGTACTTTTCACCTACTGTTTTATGAATACTGTGAATTTGGACAATACTACTCTTTTCACTTACTGTTTTTCACCTACTATAGTAGGGAAATATACGTATTCGTATGCACACTGCCATTTTGTGCATTAGTGGTGGGATTTTTGAGCAACTCGTTCGGCAGGTTACATTATTAGGCCAGTAAGTGCTTGCAAGTCTTAATTATTCCTTCAATCTATTCCTTGAACAACACAGATTCATTCAAGAATGAAACACGTGAAAGTCTTAACAAGTGAGTCATTGAATAATTAATTCAAATGATTCCTTTCATTCAAAAATGAATTATTCCAGAATGAAAACAAATGACTTTGAATGAGTCATTGAATAATTTACTCAACCAATATATTCAAAAAACCAGAATCATTCAGGAACAAAATACCACTAAAGTGTGTTGAGATTCTGCTTTGGATTTGTTTGGATCTATTTTCACTGGGGGACGGAAAAACAAAAAACAAAAAAAACCACACAAAGCAACTGGTTGTCTAAAATACTCAATATTAAAAAGTTACTCAATATTAACTTTTTGTTTATTCAACTGTTATATGAAAGCAATATCACACAATCATGCTGCCTACCACGTTACTACGAATGACTTCTTAGAAACATCATTGTGAATTGCATTTGCATTAGTAATGAAGACTTGGACACATTTTTTGAAATTGCAATGATAGATTCTAAATTTGTGGCACATGAAAGCAGTAAAAATCGCAGCCGTTTACAGTCAAAACTCAAGTCTTGCGAGTGTGATACTATTGCTTTATATTGTAAAAACGTGATTCTCATGTGCTTATCCTACTTTGCATTTCAGTCATTTGAATAGGTCTGGTTCCTGATAAAAGGTGTATGTGAGATCAGTGTGCCTGAAGGTTTAACTAAAACTGAGACCATAATAACAAATGCTTTGCTGCAGTTTAAAAGGAGCTGTTAGGTTGGCATGTGTAACTAATCCGCTTTGGCAGGAGTCGGCTTTGATACTTCTCACCTGAGAAATCTCTTCAGATTTGGGCCTGTCAGATTTAGCCTTCTTCTGGTCTCCTCAAGGGGCCTGAAAGCAGATTTTTTTTACCTGAATGTAGCCTACATCAACTTAAAATGGTGTGATGATAATAAGTCAATAATGGTTGAGTTACACTGTGTGACTAGAACTCTCACAAAGCAACCAGACCAAATTATATATATATATATATATAACAACCAAAATATTTTTTTAGAAGTTATATTTATATTGAAATTTAGAGTTAGTACAGTTGATCTTTTTTTTGTATATATCCAGATATACTGGATGGGGTGGAAAATGATAAACAAAACATTGTTATCCATCATATTCTAACCTGACATTATGCTTTGTTTGTTATAATTTCATAGTTTCTAGTCAACTGTCATCCTTGCTATTGTACATTTTACAGTTAAGCTTAACTAGTGAAAACCTTTTCAAACTATTCTCACCATCTGCATGCTGGTTTCTCTCTGCCCAGATCTCTTTATGTGATAATGACCCATTTAGATGAAATTCCACTTTCTGTTTCTCAAAGAACTTTCTGTGGTTTCAATATTTGTTGAAAGGGGGATTCAAGCTCCAATGTGAACCTTTCAATTTGAACTTTATTTGCACTGTAAAATATCACACAATATATAATATAACCACAATATAACACAATTTAACAGTTTTTTTTTTTTTTTTTTTTTAACAATACAAAGATTTTACTGTAAAACCAACGCAGACTAGGTAATTTTCTAGGTAACTAGGTAATTAACCTTTCAGTGAAGAGTTTTTATATGGCAATATGGTGAATGTTTAAATTACATAATATCATTTTTACAATATCATTTTTATCACTTCGGTGAGGAGAGTTGTTATCATCTCTGGTAAACTATGAGTTGTCAACTAGGCATGCACAGATACAGTATCAAAACTCAGCATACAAAACCTTAAAAAAATAAATATATATAAAAAAGTAAATATACACAAATAACTTATTTGCCTAATGCCATTGTGCATACTGGGAATGTGAGCAGCACAATGCTCATGATACTGCAGTAACGCCATGTGTATATATACAAGAGATTATGCAGATGCAAATAATCATTGTGATCATACAGCACAATTCTCCTACTTCACAAGTATATAAAGTTTAGTTGTAATTAATTTAATTTGTAATTGTAATGTAAAAAATATCTTTGAAAGTAAGGCAACTATCAGCCAGGAATATATTGTAGATTCAAATGATTGTTTGCGTTATATAATTCACAATTTAATTTAAAGTTTTGCTTACAAAACTTATTTTTCCATGTTTGCTTCTCTTATTTGGTTGTGGTTGAATGACATTTTTTTTTTTTATCAAAGGAGTGTTCTGAGGATATTGTTTAAAAATGCTTTATAGAAAAAAGCCATTATCAAATCTCTTTTGATTTAAAAAGACAAATGTATGTTTAAGGTGTGTTATCTCATTGTGGTTCATAAACTAAGAAGTACACACCCCAAAACTAAGTCCTTATTGAAAACGCTGGGGGTGCTGCATTGCTTTGTGTCAGTACAACTTCCATCATGCGAGAAGTCAATCATACAGCTAGCTTATTGTACACACGCACAGATACAAGGACCACAAGACAATACAAATTCAGAGCCTGCCACACCACTTTCTTGACCTCAGTTCATAGTTGTAGTTAGTTAAATTATTTCCAATTTACCATTCAAAGTATTAAATTATCAAAAAATTTGCACATTATTTCAAGTCCAAATTAAAAAAAAGAGGAATTTTATTGTTGCCAAAGTATGTTCCAACTTAAGATTTGACATATCTATACATATCTATCCTGTCAACTCCTTGGTTTCTAAATATTTTGAGATATGTACATTCTATGATGATGAAATAGAAACTCTGAGTCATTTGTTGTTTTGTACTGAGCAAGTTGTACCCAGAATTCGTGAACAACATTAAAGTAAATTGTACATGTATTTTATGAAAATACGTGTAAAATATCTTGAAAACTTAGATTTGGGAATGTTTTTATTTTGTTAGGCAACTTTTATATTCACAAGTAAACATTTGCACATTTATCCATAATTTTAATAAAATTGTTTCTGATATTCTAAAATGATATTCTCATAAACTTTTAGTCTTGATGCATACAGTGAAATTTCAACACTAATGCTAAATCTTTATTTTGTTCTATAATCAATACTATAGTAACAATTTTCCATGATACAAGAATTTATACAATATGCATACATTGATTTCTGTTAATTAATAATTACAAACATTATTTCAATTCATTTCCATTAACGCTTTGAGGGATAAACTTAAAGCATATGAACATTAAGTGTATTTAGACAAATTTATTGAAATAAGGATTTATTCATTCAGACTGGATAGATGACTATCTTCTCCCAAAGTAATATAATAGCTGTTAATTTGGAGACAAAACGAGAAGAGACAAATCTGCAGAGCTCACTGCTTATGTTATTCTTGGATGTTTTTGGAGACTGTTCTGGTTGTTATTTTATGGGTGTTTTTTTTTCCTGTAACAGCTGTCTGGAATCATCCGTTATACTGATACTAAGTGTTAGTCACTGTTTTGACTAACAGGCTTCACTTCACATTCTTGGATGTGAAATCTGGTGTATTTTTTGGGTATGTTTATGCGACATCAAACGATGTACTGAAAATGGAAAAGTTTTTTGCAGACGACAACATTGTCAAAACAATCCCTGTTCACACATCTGCGAAAACGAGCAAAAACACTGTATTATTCATGCCAGCTGATTATTTTCTTACCTGAATGTACATCAACAACACTTAAAATGATATAAGTCAATAATGGTTGAGTTAAACTTGCCCCCAAAACACAGTTGTCGTGTAAATGAACGGCCAAAATGCATAAAAAGTTTTCCGGTTTAAGTTGAAAACGGTGTCATGTAAATGGCCTCTTACTTTGATAAAATATAAAAAGCTATTTAGGCAGACAGAAAAGTTTAAAGCTATTTTAGTATCTTATTAAAACTACATTGATTTTTCTTTAAATTGCTTGTAGTGGATACAAATGCAACCTGATTATTAAAATAATATAAATACAGGTGCTCAAGAGAGAAATTTCTTGATGTAAGTAGCAAAAATTCCCTTAAAATGAAAACCATAGTTCAGTGGGTCTATCTATTAAGGTCTACATCAAGCTGCATTAGCCATGTCAGGAGTCATATCTGAGCTGATACAATCAAAATTAAATTTGCTTAAGCACACAAGGAAAGTGTTCCTGCTTCGTCCATAAGAGTATTGGTCTCTAAGCATAACAATGTCATTTTCCATATCAGTGACTGCAGTAACCATCCAAGATCAACAGTTTGTGTGAAAAATGTGTTCTATAACCAAAAACATGCAAGGAAAATTATATAACTAATGAATACATACTTTTTTCTTTCTTTCTCAAAGTCCAGATTTCAGTGAAAAAAATGTTTGATCTACCTCACATTCTTTGCAGTCTCAGAGCGTATATAAATGCAGCTACTGTTTGTTGCTGCAGATAAATTGCGGCCTACATGTTCTAGCTGAGTAGGATGGTTTACAGGGAAGTGTTTGAGATTTCAAGAAAGATTTTGAAAAAAATCCCTTGTGACACATTGAAAGTGATATCGAAAACTACAGCTGAGTCATGAAGCTTCAGGCGTACATGTGTTAACGAAATAGCAAAATGACCTCTCACTTTCTCTTTCCTCTTCTCTCTTCCTCATTCTTATTCTCAGACTAAAGCTCAGGTTCCTGAAGAGAATACTAGACCCTTAAATCCACCTCAACCAGGTACAGTAATGTATTACCTAATATATCAGTCTCTGATTCATCTGACTTATCAATACCCTCCATTGTAATAGTCATGATTCAAGTAGGTGTCTTACGAGAAACAAACCACATTGCATTGATTTTCAACATTTTTATATTCTCTTCTAGTACCTCAGCCTGGAAAGCACAGAAGACTCATGACGACCCCAAAAACTCAGAAGAAGAGTCCAAACGCGAAAAAGATCATCATTACGGTCTTGATGGTGGTGGTGATACTGGCCATTCTGGCAGTGGCTGCTTTCTTTAGTAAGTTCTTGGTCATTTTGTGATTATGATACAGGGGAGGCCTAGTTGTCATGCTTTCACTTCAGTGAATATGTCTGAAAGTCAAAAATGTACTCTAAAGTCTAAAGTTTTTGGACATTTTCACCGTTACTGAAAGTTAAAGTTCATTGAACAAGCATTGTAGAGTTGTTACACCATGTGGGGTAAGTTGTCACACGGGAACCTGCCATTAAACGCCGGCCTATTACAATTTATAAAAATGTAAACAATTATAAAACAATTTCTGTAACAACTAGCCCCGCTTTCCCCTACATTTAATATTTGTTTTCTATCCAGTAGTTTAAAAGTGGGCCAAGGAAACTGACCTACTGTTTTCTGGTCATAACCTTTCACACATTCACTTTTAACAATAACAATGAGTCATATAATATTTTTTCTCATCAATGACAGTTATTTAGCCACTCCTTTAACTTTTGTGACTCAAGAAACATAAACAGATTGATTCATTAAACCTCACTGCCAATTACTTTATTAACAAATGCTGTTTTTATTCCTCTTCCTCATGACACAGTCAAGCAGTTGATCGAAAGCAAATATTATTTTTGCTCCAAGTCGGTTAAGTTTATTCCGCTGGAGAAGGCCTGTGATGGGAAGGAGGACTGTAGTGGAGCCGAGGATGAGTCATCCTGCGTAATGAAGTTTGGAGCCAACTCCACCTTCCCCTGTAAGTCACACATACACCAACACCCACATGCCTGCTCACAGACATACGTGCAGTCAGCACAGATATAACCTGTGTGTCCTGTTTCAAGATAAACAAGACAGATCCCCCAACCTCACCCTCTTTTCTGTCTGATATTTCCTAGACGCCAATGTCAATCTTCTTTATCCCCCTTTATTCTTTAAATCCTTTAGCAGATCTAGGCAGGTGGTGCTGGGGGAGGTGGAGGGGTTCAGAGTAAATCAGTTAACACAACCATCTAGAGTTTCATGACTGAACTAGATTTATATTTCAAATATATCCACCATATAATGAAGATTAATCATTAATTATTTGGGTGGGTGAGATATGAATTTTAAAACTGTTTTTCTTTCCACACAGTACGGCTGATCTCAACCCAAAATGTGCTTCAGGTATTCAGCCCCGATGAGAATAAATGGAAAAGTGTATGTGCAGAAAGTTTCACCCAACAACATGCAGAGACTGCGTGCCAACAGCTGGGGTATTCAGTGTGAGTATCGGCCCACAGATCATGGTGTCATTACACCACAAAGGGATAGTTCACCCAAAAATTTAAAAAAAAGTCATTATTACTCACCCTCATGTCGTTCCAAACCTGTAAGACTTTCATTCATCTTCGAAACACAAATGAAGGTATTTTAAATGAAATATAAGAGATTTCTGTCCCTCCATTGACAGCTACTCAACTGACACTTTTGAGTTCATGAGGAGATTGTAAAACTATACCCTTTATATGATGAACAGATTGAATTTAGGCTTTTATTCACATATAAACATTCATCAACTCAAACATCAGACATGATAAACGGAAGCTCAAGCTTGCTTGACGTGCCAGTGAGGTTCATTCTCATGTGTTACGCAGCACGTTTGAGCTTTCTCAAGAGGTTTGTTCTCACATGTCAAACAAGTACGGTTGAGCTTCTGTGTATGTTTGCTGATCAATGTTAAAGGGTTAGTTCACCCAAAAATTTAAATTCTGTCATTAATTACTCACCCTCATGTCGTTCCACACCTGTAAGACCTTCGTTCATCTTCAGAACAAAAATTAAGATATTTTTGATAAAATCCGATGGCTCAGTGAGGCCTGCTTTGCCAGCAAGACAATTAACACTTTCAGTGCCCAGAAAGCTACTAAAGATGTATTTAAATCAGTTCATGTGACTACAGTGGTTCAACCTTAATGTTATGAAGCGACAAGAATACTTTTTATGTGCCAAAAAAACAAAATAACGATTTTATTCAACAATATCTAGTGATGGGCGATTTCAAAACACTGCTTCATGAAGCTTCGAAGCTTTACAAATCTTTTGTTTCGAATCAGTGGTTCGGAGCGTGTATCAAACTGTCGCTCGATTCGTAGATTTACGATCTCTTTATGAACTTTTTGAAGCGTCAAAGTGGTAGTTGCGTGGACTATCAGTGGGGGGACAGAAATCTCTCAGATTTCATTTAAAATATCTTCATTTGGCTTTCGAAGAAAAACAAAAGTCTTATGGGTTTGGAACGACATGAAGGTGAGTAATTAATGACGATTATTTAAATTGAGCGAACTAACCCTTTAACAACAAGAGAAAGAGTGTGAAAACTCAGGCCCACCCCAAATTACTGTTTCATCAGGAAATACATCAATACAGAAAGTCTGCAAAACTAAGATTATTATCAGAATAACAAGTCTTGGATTAATGACTTCTGTAATCAGTGCTAAATAAATGTATAATAGAATAGCTCATCATTTAATCTGCGATGTTTGAATTTCATTTTCTTGTATTTTGTCTTCTCAGTAAACCTTCTTTCAGCACAGTTCCAGTGGGTCCTTTGCCCTCTGATCTGAAGATGTCATTCTGTATGGTGGGCTCATCTAAATCCCAGACTTTCCAGTCCACTGTATCAGATCGGTTAGTATATATACTTATGTATATACAGTGGCCTTAAAAAGGATTTCTTCACTTTTTAAGCAAGGCATTTCAGGAAAAAAGGTGGTTTTAAATGATAAAACAATAGATATATTAGTTTACAATTTTGATAAAAGTATATGGACCTTTTCTGGTTGTCAAATGTTAAGTATGAATTAAGTTTTTGAGGTTGCTGTAGACATTATTATTATTTTTGGTCATCAACATTTTCTCACTCTCTCACGTTTTCTCCCTCTTTTTCAGTAAGGTGTGCAGTCAGGGAACAGTCGTTACGTTAAAATGCTCAGGTAACTATGAAATCCTAATCCAACAACCAATTAGGGCATTAGTCAATAACCAAACAAACTGTTCATTTAAAGGTACACTTTAAAACTTTTTATAAAATTTTATATGAGCGAGTACGTCATGAATCCATCGTCCAAACCGTGTTTTTGTCTAATCCTGAATCACTACAGTACGCCTATAATAAGTGTTTATATTTTGACTAGTTTAGACATACTGCAGAGTAGCCCAGTACCTGTCACAAGCAATGGCTGTAGTAATCGCACAATGCAGGAGAATCCAAACAAACACTTTTTTATTAATCCACAAAGGAACATACAGGAGATCGCAGAAGCAAACTAACACAGCCACATAAAACAAAGACAATACAAGACAATGAAACAAAGGAAACTGAGGGCTTAAATACATAGGGGGGTAATCAAGTTAAAACAGAACATGTGCAGAAACTAATTGACTACCAGAAACAGAACCAAAATACAATGAAATTAAACAGACATAGAACTACACATTACAGTACCTGTGTGACTCGTCATATACATAAACAGAGAGAAATAGCTCTGGCTACAGTGTTCTTCTGCAAGTTTTGCAGTTTTGTTTATTAACAGCTAGAGAGCCAAATGTTACATAGTGTACCTTTAAACAAGAACAACACTAAATAACCCTGAGGCATGTTCATTGAGTCAGTCATCTGGACTGGGCAATTCATCATGCCAAAACATGTTTTAAATAAAGTAAACAGGAAGAGAACTACAGACACACAGCTTCATATTTGGTTGAACTATCCCTTCAATGTCTGAAATAACAGATAACATATTTATATTATATTTTCCAATTTTATTTAAATATAGACATAAAACATACTTGCATAATATATTTCAGAAACGCATTTTGTGTCTTTTTATTTGGATGTATGTTTTGAATTATTATTGGCTGTTTTATTTTGTAGAAGACTGTGGTGTGTCCAGAAACCAGGAACGGATTGTAGGTGGACAGGACGCTATCATTGAGAACTGGCCCTGGCAAGTCAGCTTGCAGAACACCGGCCAGCACACCTGTGGAGGGTCACTGGTGTCTCCAAACTGGGTGGTCACTGCGGCCCACTGCTTCAATGGGTGGGTTTACAAAACACTTAGACAAAGAAAATGCACATTTAACCCTCAAAGACATTTCTTATTTCATATATAACATTACAAACATTAGTTTTTATGTTTTTGAAAGAAGTCTCTATATTTAAAAAAAAAATGGTAATAAAATATGACAAGATCTCAGAGTTAAACTGTGTCAGAAAACATTAACCTCAATTATGTCAGATAACACTTAAGCAAAACATGGTCAGGTCAAAGTGTCTGAATAATTTTTGGTTCCAAATTTTTATAAATTTTATTGGTAGTCCACTGTATGAAGTATTTTTGGGTATAATATGTCACAGTTTACTTTATTTTGCTATCCTCACTTACATAAATGAACTATAGTGTCCTGCCTGAATAGTGTCAATGTCTGAATAATTTTTAGTTTGACTGTATATAATTGTTAGGCACAATGGTAACACTTTATAAGTATACAGTAATAAAATACTTACAAAGTAGAGAGATAGATAATGTTTTTCATAGGTTTTTAATAACTTATTAACTGTAAATAGTTCTCACTCTAGATTATGTCACAGAAAATCTGAAAATATCATTAATCAAGTGCTTTAAATCAACCTTTATTGGACATTGAATTAGTATTAAGTGTTCCTTAAAATGTTTACAAATACATTAAGCATATATATATATATATATATATATATATATATATATACATACACATATATATAAAATCCCTTAACCCTATCCCCAAAGCTAAACATAACAACATGACCACAAAAAAAACCCATAATGCAGTCGATATGTCAATACTGTAAGTTTCTGTATCTATGCAAATGTATGTGTGGTAGAAAAATACATACAAATACTCAAGCATAAGAAACATTATCTAACTATTCACATATGAGCTAATTAAACAATAATAATTTGTAAATTACAGTGACAATGAACGAATACATCACTATTTGCATATGGGCTATTAATATATTAACAATGTAAAATATTTAAACTATGAATTAACTATAAAGTATAAATAGCTTTCAAATGATTTGTAAGTACTTTATTACTATCTACTTATTATGAAGTGTTACTGGTATGGTGTACTTATTGTGTTCATAATGTATTGCAAAACACATTTGCTGCTATTGAGGTGGGATACGGGTGCGGTTAGACAAGTTTGGTGGTATAGGGAGGTTTAAGGGTGTAATTACAGAAAATAATTACAGCTGTAATTATATGCATGTATTTCTAAAATTTAAGTACACATGATTGCACACACACAATAAGTGCATTGCATCAATTGATTAATTTAAATGTTAGTACATAGTAAAGGCACAAGGTGGTACCACACAACCATTGATGTGCTCTTTTGCTCTAGTTATCACTTACTTCAAAGATTTGTTCATAAACACCTTTCATTTCTGAAAATCATTCACAGCCCTAACAAGTTCATCTGGTTTAGAAACTGCTGTACGTCATTCATCATTTAACTTGCAAAAAAAGAAACACACAACTGTCAATTGATCATATCTTACCTGATGCATAAATTGAAGCTTTGTAAATATAACTAAATAGGGTGTACGCTTAAAGGATTTAAGAAGGTCACATTGCTCCTCTGTTTTTTAGGGACGGTAAAAAGGCACTGATCAGATGGACTGTAGTCTCTGGAAAGACATATCTGGGCTCGTCTGGAGCTTCTTCTGTGGACAAGGTCATCGTCAACAGAGATTACAGCCCAGGACGGAACGACTATGACATTGCCATGATAAGACTCAAGTCTCCCATCACTGTCGGAGGTAAATCAGACAAACACACACACACAAACACACACACACACAACTTGCCAAAACATTCAGGATGCCTAAATAAGAAGAGTTAAAACCTGGAGAGTTTTAGTTACTTTCTTTTGCACTTTACACAGTAGGATTCCTGGGTTGAGGCACGCCATTCCCTTGGTCTGGCTGCCTGGATCTAGGTCCATGTTTCAAAGGCCAACTTTTCACCCGTTCGCCACCACCCTGACAGCCTATTTTCAGCCGGTCTAACCTATCTATCAACTGGTCTAACACACACATATATATAATATTGCATATTAATTATATGTGTGAAATAATTATTTATTATTAAACTAATAACAGGTTTATTTAATATTACTTATTATTAAACTAAGTACAACTAATTGCATTAATTATGGTCTAAACTAGTTATATATAGTATTATATTTTCATTTATATAATTTAATTATTAAATTCTAAAATAAAAATATATTAATTATTTTATATTTAATTAAATATTTGATTATATTTTAAGTAATATAAATATTTATTTAATTTAATATTTATTTAAATGTTCAATATGTTCAGATTAATAATAACAATACATTTGTAATAATTTGTCCCTCTGGTGCTCTTTGGCCAAAAAATATTGTTTTTGTTTTTTTTTTAAGTATATTTTGCTTCATCGGAATAGTACGAAACTCGGTAAAGGTTTTGGCAATTGCTATGTGAAAAAAAAAAAAAGTCAATTTTTTTTTTTCAAAATGCCCCCATTGGAAATGATTAGAAAACACATTTCATCTAGTGGAAACGTTTGATACTGCGTCCAAACAGAATGTTACTGAAAGCTCATTTTTTGAGATATCAACCTCAAATTTCGAACACAACTTGTTTAGATTTATGGAGTACATCATATTTTGAAAAAAACATATTTCATATAAAAATTGAAAATAGTATTTTTGTGCATTTTCATAACAAAATACAAACTTCTATAATTTTTCACTTAAGTTCACTTTTTTTTAATTACTTTTTTCACTTCAGCAATAATCTGCCAAGTGTCTTCTTTAAAAAAAGAGACCAAACTTAAGTCTGTGGTCTAAAGCATTGAAGATTTATGAGTTTAAAGTTGGAAATTTAATTTTCGAATAAATAGATAACTACTGCATATATCTTTTAATACCATAAAATCCCTTAAAAATACAAAATATTAAATAAAAAACATTAACAAACTAAAATATAGTACATTCATTTAATTGAAATGCCATTTTTGACCGCCATGCGAGTTTAATATCACTTTGTCATTTTTATACTGTATATTATAACGTTATTGATAAGTCCACTTTTGGTTTTAATTCAGATAAAATACAATTTTAACAATCAGCTTATCAGCATTGCTTATCATTTTAATATCAGTGCATTCCTTTTCCACCATGTTCTGTCAATCCTTCAGTGTTTTGTGTTAATCTTTCGACCATGCAAAATGGTACTAACCTCATTATTTTCATCACATTCAGAATCCCGTAGGCCGGTGTGCCTGCCACCTCAAGATCTTGGCCTCATAGGAGGAGACAACGTAGTTGTAACTGGCTGGGGCCATACGTTGGAAAAAGGTTCCTGGCTTTTTTTTTATCCTCCATTTTTTTCCTCCTTGACAGATTCAAATTCACTCACCATCAAAGGCCTCCTTCAGTCTTTAACATTATCTGGCTGTTTTTCCTGCAGGGAATTTGTCTCCAAAGTTACAAAAGGCACAAATCCCACTGATAGACAGAGCCCAGTGCTCAAGTCCCGCAGTGTACGGCTCTTCTGTCACTCCCAGGATGATCTGTGCAGGTTATCTGGAGGGAAAAGTAGATGCGTGCCAGGTATGTTTTCCGGTTTTTACAAGTAACATTAGTTCATACAAGTGCGATAATGTTATTAGAATAACCGTTTGTATTTTTTCTCTCTCTAAGGGTGATAGCGGCGGTCCTTTGGTGTATTCATCTGGCCGCTGGATGTTGGTGGGTGTGGTGAGCTGGGGTGTGGGTTGTGCCAGAGTAGGTCGTCCTGGTGTCTACACCAATATGGACCAGATGCTTGACTGGGTCCATTCAGTTATGAAGGTATGAGCATATTGTTCAGGAAAAACTGTGTTTGTGTGTGTACACCTACTAAGATTGGAATACTCATAGTTGCTTGTCGTCTCCAGGAGTTTCCGTGAGTCCGGGATGGAGAAGAGGAGAACCAGCAAACCCACAGTATGAATTCACGAAGTCTTCAGTGCACAAAAAGAGGATATAGTACTGAAGATATATTGAGTTACACAAATTTGTATAGGAGTCGCTGTGGGAGTTTTTGGTCTGCATACTCAGGGTCTTAAAGGTGCCACAAGAAAGATTTTGCACATTGAAATATATATTGTATGTATAATGAGAAGTGAATGTCGACCACTTTTTTTGGGACGCAGCAATGCAATCTTAAAGGAAGAGTTCATTCAAAAATGACAATTTACACACTATCATGTCGTTCCAAACCTTTACTAATTTCTTTCTTCTTTGGAACGCAAAAGGAGACTTTTGAAGATGGTGAAAATCATCATGAGGGTGAATCTTTTTTTTTTTTTTTTTGATGAGCTGTCTCTTTAATTCAAAGCGACATCAAATGCACTTTGAGACAGCAGCCACAAGAGGGTGCTATTTTTTTTCCTTTTTTTCTCTGTTCTTAAGATGTCTGTACTTTTACTGTTGGAGATCTGATGAGTTTTATTTTATTGTTGGAGGTCTGAGGACTTTTATACCGGGTGCCATGTTATAATCTTGAATTAAAACCAGTACTCATTTATTATGCCAAAATACTATTGGGGCCTTTAAAATGTTTAACCAATCTTAATGGACATGTAATATTAGAAATGAAATGACAAGTTATGGCATCATTTATAGAGGCCAACTCTTTTTGTACAGACTAGGATTAAGTGCTCAAAAGAAGAGTGACACCTATATTTAACTTCTGTGTGTGCGTGGACGTCACACATTTCCCTTTGTGGGTTAGTATTCAATTCTTATTGAGTTGTAAGACTTGTTTGACTTTTGATATGTGTTCAGAAAAAATGTGCTCATTTAAACTGCACCCAAAGCTAAAATTATGTCATTCAAACTTGTTTTTCACTTGCTGTTAACTTATGGATGTTGTTTTTTTGTTTTTATTTAGGGTGGAATCATGTAATTAGGACTGTTGAGAGTCATCTCAGTGTCAAAATGTAGCCTGTTTTACATGAATTCACCCTACTTGTGAAAGTAAAGGATATTTCTTTGTAAATATTGTACAGTTTTGTGTTTGTAATGTCAAATTTAGTATAATAAAGTGAATTGTGGTCAACAGCTTTGAAGAATTTGATGTTTCCTCATTCAAAGAGATAGGAGCTGTACTGCATGACTGAAATAATTGCCTGAGAGACATTTCAAAGATGGCCGCTGAGTGAAATGACTTGCCTTAAAGGGATAGTTCACCCAAAAATGAAAATTCTGTCATCTTTTAATCACCCTCAAGTTGTTCCAAACCTGTATGAATTTCTTTCTTCTGCTCAACACAGAAGATATTTTGAAGAATATGGGTAACCAAACAGTTGATGAACCCCACTGACTTCCTTAGTATGGAGAAAAATAATACTATGGAAGTCAATAGGAGCTTTCGCACCGAATAGTTCTAGGAACTAGCCACTAGGATATTTCCTCGAGAACTAATTTCTCCCCCGGGAACTCTGAAGCGGCCGACAGCGGCATCTTTAAGCGTGGCATTTACAAACGCTAAAAACCGGTGGATGGAGGATGCCGTGATCAGAGCTGTTTTTGTTGTGTGACGTGGGTTTTGTGATAATGAAGATGGAATGTAAACGCATAATTTACGCGATCGAAAGAGCAAAAAGTGGGACTTAGAGACAAAATCTCCTATGACAACTTTCAGTATTTCATATCATCAAGGCTGAGAAAAGAACACAACCCTGCAGACAACAGGTAAATGCCGTTATCGCCGTTTTCCATGTTCGTGAAGTAAATATGTTTACACGGCTTTTTAAAAATGCCGGGTGCTGGTGTTTGACTAATCAACATACACTTACGTCACTGATAGTTCCTAAAGAGCTGGTACTCTGAAGTAGGAGCTAATTTAGTTCCCCCAAAAGGAGTTCCTAGAACTAAAATCGTACCTAACGTGGAAAATCCGGGTACTTCAGCCAATAGTTCTAGGAACTATGAAAAGGTCCCTCTGGTGCGAAAGCCCCTAATGGTGACTATCAACTGTTTGATTACCAATATTCTTCAAAATATCTTCTTTTGTGTTCAACACAACAAAGAAACTCACACACATTTAGAACAACATGAGGTTGAGTAAACGATGACATATTTTTCATTTTTGGGTGAACTATCCCTTTAAAGGAACTTTGGTTTTGTCAATGACTCAACAAAACAAATGTGATCATCCAAGCGAAAAACCCCAGCAAACAAACACAACTAGTAATATATTTTTTTTGCAAACCTTTATTTCGCATAGTGATATATTTATTAGTTTATTAGTTTATTCTTTACAATCCAGAGAAATCTACTGAGGTGCATAGTTATGACAAGGGAATATGACAGATGTTTGTACAAAGGGAAATTTAGAGACAAAAGCTGTACATACATATATTTCTTTAAAATGTTCTCTTTTTTCTGAGTACATGAAGTGTGTCTGTAAGCGTTTAAAGTGCTCAGTCAGAGCCGGTAATCACAAAACTATTATTCAAATGCTATTAATTCAGACCTTTTTACCTTTTGTTTAGCCAGTTCCTTTATAAACGTACAGAAGAGAGAGTTAAAACGAAAGGAACATTCTCCTGGGTGCGCTGATGGGTGGTACAGCAGGGTAGCTTTGAAAGTTGTATCCTTTAGGCTGTTGTCTTGGTTTACGTATAGGAATAAAATATCTTAAATTTGTCTAGTCTATTTAGTGCACAAAGAATACTTGTGCACATCGGTAAAATATAAACTTTAAAACTCTACATATGTCCTTATACAATGGCTAGGTTTGGATTAGCATGCTAGCATACCACTAGTACTATTTTTTACAGTATGCAATATGCGGTTCTCAAAATGCATGTAATTCCTACAACATTTGCTTACATTTTCAGTATGCATGCGTTGTTATTAAAACTATTAAAAATCATTTACAGTAATTGAAACTGAAATAAAATAAAATATAAATATTATATGAAAAACTAAAACTTAAAAACAGTAATGCTGATTTGGCAAATAACTGAAATGAATTTACAGTAAATTGAAGTACTAAAACTGAAATAAAAATAAATTAAAGCTAATGTTTTTTAAATAATAAAAATGACAACATTGCTAAAATCTCAAATCAAAATGAAAATTGAAAATATGAAAATTAAATGAATTCAAAATTTTAATAAATATAATAATAGTATATAAATAACACTAAAATTGGTATCCCACAACGCACTGCATCCAACATGACCTTCCATGTCCAGTGCGATTGATTTTAACATCTTTTCCTGGATTTATTTCTATTCATTTTTGCACAAAATTTGAAAAAAAAAAATGAAAAATATAGATGATAACTGGATGCCATTTAGTGAAGTCATGTGACAACTGAAGCATAATGCATACTGTTTTGCATACTATTTAAAAAAAAAAAGCATACAGTATTCAATGTATACTGCACAGTATGCAGTAAGCAGTAAACTTATTTGCAGTGTTGGGGAAAGTTACTTTAAAAGGTAATGCATTACAATATTGCGTTACTCCCTAAAAAAGTAACTAATTGCATTACTTAGTTACTTTTTATGGAAACATTACATTATGTTACTTTTGGGTTACTTTTTCTCACCTGGTCTGGGCTGGCTTGTTTGTTTTTTAATTAAAAAACCCTCAAATGTTCTATTTTTGGCAACTGTAAAAGCCCTGTCAGCCAAAAGTGAAATGAATAAGCCTCAGGCTAAAGGAAATGCAAATTCGCACCTGTCCAGTAGAGAGCGAGCTTAAACAAACCTTACAGCTGTGCTGACCCTGAAAGAAAGTTCAATACTCTTACTTCAGCAGTAAAAAAAGAAGAAAAAAAACACAAATGTCATGTTTAACTAAACTACAGTAACCATCATGTTCACACAGCACACACAACGCTTCTGCGATTTCCCGATTTCTCTCAACATGGGGACAGAAGAGGTGTCAGTCAATACATGGGAAAACAAAGTAACTTGCATTACTTATTTGAAAAAAATAACACAGATTTTTTGTTGTAAATTGAAAAGTAATGCATTACTTTACTAGTTACTTGAAAAAGGTAATTTGATTCGAACTCTCGTTACCCCCAACACTGCTTATTTGCCATTCCAAACATAGCCAGTGTGACTGTAATATTGATTCATTTAAAAATGTTGGAAGTCTTAAAATCCACTAGAGGGAGACAGAGCGTCTTGGAATGTGTTGGAGCACATAGCAGTCCTCACACTCTCTTGGCTTGGCAGTGAGAGAGAGTCACCCAGGCAGTGAAATCCAGTTGTTGTTTTTTTGTTTTTGGAAATCCATTATTTTGTAAGTCTACTTTACAAAATGACAATCTGTTCCCGAATAGGATCAGATCATCAGATCGAAGAGCGCCAAACTCTCAAATGAATATAAGTACAAGAATTTTAAAACAGTGCAAGTGGTTTTGGACATCCCACGTACAGTAAGTAGAACAAATTCTCACTGCAAAATACAGAGGAAACATTGTGCATATAAAGCACATTTTATATTCCAAATCCCATATTTTCTTTCTACTAAGATCAAGCAGCCTGCCTGAAAATGTATATTTACCTTAGCTGTAAGTATGTGACATGCATTGTAGTTAAATTTATACAGCTTTTCAGTGTAAAGAACTTGATAGCACATAATATTTTGGCCTGTGTGGATTAGTATGCCTATTTTATGATATAAATCAGACATTTCCCTTCAGTTTTCCTTGCTATAGCCCTTCAGATCCAGAGAGAAACGCAGCTTGCATGACGAGTGCAGATTCATGGCTCAGTGCTGCACTGCAACACTGCAGCTATGCAGCCTGCTCAGACATTACTAACCGAAACCAGATTTGGCTGAGCAGAGACAACCATTTTAGCAGACATAAGCAGCCAAACCAAGAGCCTACATACAGTATCTGTGTGTCTATACAGCTACGCACTATACCAGTGGCTCTCAACTGTCTGCCAAACAAATCAAATGGAGCTAAATGGATCACAGGTCCGGTACTACTCTATATAAATACAAAATGGCTACAAAATAGCCAAATAATGAGGTTAGGTTAAAATTAGGAAGAAAAGAAAAATAATTTTGTGGTATTTTGACACATCTTTACCTGCCACTTGGTAGAAGCTAGTCAAATTAGGCCGATTCTAACACCGACAGGTTATGTGACCTCGAAAATCATGAACAAAACTACATTAAATACTGCATTTGGATTTTTGCAGTTCATGGAAATATGATTCTGAAGACATTATTGTTTACTTTTGTACAATAAGCATTATTTCTTATGCCGCTTGATGTCCAATGAAAAGCAAAACCAGTTGAGAACCACCATACTATACCAATCAATAAGTATCTGATTTAAATAAATGCAAAATAGTTATGAAAGAAGATACATATACAAAGTCACAAAAAAATGAGCAGAACAGGAATCGGGTTAACATAATAGCTTAAAATAGCCAAATAATAAAAATGAAGCTCTACTACAGTCCATTCTTGGGAGCCTATACAGTCATGTTTTCTTTTCTTTCTTTTTTTTTTTAATTTTCCTTTCTTTTTTTTCTTTTTTTACAGTATTGCTGATCTACGTAATCCCCTTGTTTATGTGATCGTTTAATCCACACTAGCTGAAAATGACAAAAGGCAACAAGCTGTAAGAAGCATAACATGTTAAAAAATTCAGCCATAAATGAATCAAAGAGGCCATGTGAACAGTTCAACAACAGTTAGGACACGCTAATCACATGACTGTACAGTGCATCTGACAGACAGAGCGGCACCAAACCCTTTCTCCAAATCATGGCTGATTTTGACACACATTTATGGACACAATTTAAAGGGATTAAATGAAAACTGGCAATAAATACTTGGATTTCATACCGCTCTGTCAAAAGCATCCCAAACAGTTGAGATTGCCAAAGCCCCTGATTTCTAAAAGAGAGTCAAGTGATTTGGAAGACTGCTAATATGTGCACATATAAGAGATACAACCATTCAAAGAGACAAATTATTCCTGTTCCGCTATTCTTAATATCATCACTGCAACTACATATTCAAATATTCTGCAATAAATTCTACATCGCTCTTTGCTCTACATATACAATGCGCATTCAAAACACATAGCCTATATCTTTATGAATAAAGTGCCCAGAATCAACCCCTCTGAACTTTGCCATAACTACAACCACTGCGTACATTCATCTTTGGGTTATGGCGGAAGACTAGTGAGGGTTTCATTGCATTTTTGCGGAGTAATCGCAAAGTGACATTCATCACCTGTTATGAATTCGTTAAAAAATTTATACTTAAACCAGATATGGATATGAGCGAGAACTATGCATTTATGGGGTTTCCACTACAAAAGGAAAGAGGAAGACAAACAAAACAAGATGGAAGCAACAGTAAATCACCCACCGTTCCACAAGCAGTTCTGATTTGGCACTTGAATCTTAAATAACTCCTGAAACATTTGGAAAGCTGGCTTGTTTTGATAAACAGAATTCACTTTAACATCTAACTGAACAAGTATTTTCTGCCAATTTTGTGTTTTCTTGAATTAGCATCAAGCTAATCGGGTTTGTGAGAAGATTTGAGAGGTTCACGCTAATGCTAGTAACATGTTAACTGTAATTAGCCATTTAGAGGCATGTGAGGTATTACAATGAATTATATTTTGTCACAAAAGTTTTTCACTTGATGATAGGAAAACAGTATTCTTAGCATAGCATCTGTGAGGATTGGTGCAGTTTAACGCACAGAAGTTGCTAGCTTGCTAGTTCAGATGGCAGAAGTCAACATTAGCAGTTAGCAACAATGGTGGTATCATGTCCTGTGGAGTTTGGATGGTATGATAAGCTTAACTACAGTGGCCCTTCATGCCCGTATGTCGGATACATACAAGATGAACTAGTAATGTTGTATACGACAAGCACAGATTGATCAGTCATGTTCAGATCACGTGAGGAAAGACAGGAAAACACGATTCAGAGAAATGGATACATAGTACACTAGATGTACTGTATAAAACGTTCACATGCATTAGGAAAAGTTATTGGTTATTTTTGTTGAAAGCAGCATTAGAAGATCATTCATTTTCTACAGGGAGTTGGTTTCTGGGGATTGTCTTTAAGGTGTTTTTTTTTTTTTTTTTTTTTTTATGTGAGCATTAATTTATTTATATAGCATTTGAAGGCTCCCAGGAAGCATGTGGAGCTTGAAGCGTTTACAGGCACCTGTGTTTTATCTAAAGCAGACATAATGAAAAAGAAATTAATAGAATAAACTATGCTTGGCTGGATCCTGGATGTACACCCCTTATCTGCATCTCTGGTAAGTCCTTTTTGCCCCCCTTCTGACCCTTTAAACAACGCTTTTAGACTTGAAAAATACTCTACGCAACCTCATTTTCACACACGAAGTGTGTCAGAATACAATTTATAATGAACTGCAAGTTTGAGTTGTATTATCAGCATTGCCACAAGGGGTGCTATTGCGTAGAGTGTGTTTCTGGCCTTCAGGTGCACTCACATCATGCTCTTTATGACTCATAATCACTTGTAAAATTAGCGGGAGTGGTTAATAATCAGAATCGGTTAGCTGCTTGAATTGGTGGTAAACATATTCCAATTTCAAGAGGCACCCATGGTTTTATGCGTAAATTGTTTAGTATTTTTCCATAAAGGCGTTTGTGTTTGCTTTGTTACTGACTTGTCAGCTTGTGAGTGATTCCATCTCAGGATCATTTGGAATGCAGTGTGAAGATGTGTAAAGTTGCACTGGAAAAGTTTATCGCAAACATTTTGTTATGTGGGTCTTGTGCTGTCGAGCATTGAAAGGATATGGCAGTTTGTGAAGAAGGCAGTGTGTGTGTGCTGTGTCTCACAGACAAGATAGAGCAGAATGCAAGCACACCAAAGCGTCACCTATCATCTGATTTCTGTACGATAATGTTTTATGCCGTTTCTGTCCAGCAAAGGGTGTGATCCAGCCTGCAGCACTTCGTATATTTCCTCAAGCACAGTCTAAAATATATTTCATATATATTTTCACATATTTATATATAGCATTTTTCTCATGAGATAAATAATAAAACTGTCCATTGTTAAGACTTTCTTTCAATCTGTTATAATTATGCATGTATACATATGCTCATATATGTACACATACATGCTGTTTTCATGCCTTTGGTGTTGGTTTGCTGTCTGCTTTGGATCCCGGGAGGCCATTTTCTGTATTGTCATTCCCTGAAGAGCTCACAAGGCACTCTTTACTATAAGAAAGAGGAAAAAAGACACAGACATTGTAGGATCAATGACAATTAAGAGTGTCCATGACAAAGAAAAGGAAACTAACTTTGCCTTGACATAAAAATGTCAATTTTTCTGATACTGTTTTATGGTGTTCTGAGAATTTTCAATAGTCATTGGGAATACACGAGATTGGGAATTTTGCATGTGAACAAAAGATTTCCCCATGTAAATTTCACAACTGGTTCAAAGTGATCACATGGATTCGCCAAGCTGATGAACTGAAAGTTCACTTCTGTTTGAGCTGTGCTTCATGCATCACTACACTATTGACAATAGACAATGGACCTTTTTTTTGCTCATTTCCTGTTTTATGTTTCTTAAAGGGATAGTTCACCCAAAAATGAAAATTATCCTATGATTTACTCACCCTCAAGCCATCCTAGGTGTATATGACTATCTTCTTTCAGAATATGGATATTTTTCTTACAAAAACCCACCGCTTCGCTTCAAAAGGCCTTTATTAACCCACTGGAGCTGTATGGATTACTTTTATTATGGATGGATGCATTTTATTTTTTCTTTAAAATGTGGCCCCCCATTCACAATCATTATAAAGCTTGGAGGAGCAAGGATATTTTTAAATATATCTCCGATTGTGTTCGTCTGAAAAAAAGAAAATCATATGCACCTAGGATGGCTTGAGGGTGAGTAAATCATGGGATAATTTTCATTTTTGGGTGAACTAACCCTTAAAGTGTGATTCAGGATTTTAATTAATTTTATTTCAGACAGAGGATATAGGGAAATGTTGTCCTGGGAGGGATGACTCCTATCGCCATTACCCAGAATGCCTTATTGACATTTACTCAAAATGACAGAATGATATTTATTGACATTTGCTCTGGTCTCACAGGGGTTTTATAACAGTCACCATGTCAAAGTCACCAGACGGGCACTGGACCCTAGTGGGTCGCTTCTGTTAGTGTGCAGCACACATGCCACCATTTACAGAGAACAGCAGGGAGGATGACTCTGCATATTTCTCCGTGATGTTGCAAACCACTGCCCATTGTAAATGAAAATGATCTATCTATCTATCTATCTATCTATCTATCTATCTATCTATCTATCTATCACATCCAAATGTCATCCCTTTACACTCAAGTATACTAGTCTAAGTCTAAGTATATTTGGCCTGTACTTGTACTCAATCTTTTGATCGAAATATACTTAAAAGTATAATTATGTATTCTAAGTATACTTGGCCGGTAGTTGTACTTACTCTTTTATTTAAATATTTTTTTTCACATAGTTTTACATACTGTCTTATAAACTTACATTGTTTCATAATATTGATTTATAAAGAAAACCGATATGTTCCTAATTCTGAGTATGTGAATTTTTGTGTAACACTGGTAGTGTTCATAAGAATTTACTTCAAATCTACTTAACTCTTTTCCCGCCATTGATGAAATTTTCCGGCAATCCATGTTTTCACTGTTATACTGTAGGGGGTGCTATTTTGCATCTTCTGAAAGTACAGAATCTCCAGATCAAAACACAGGCGAAGAAGAACCCGAAACAAGCGACAGAAGCACTGCCTACGTGCATGTAATCTAACGCGATCATCAGACATTCAACAGCATATAAATTAAAACTGCCTAACATTACCGAATGAAATGTCGACCCAGGAAGAGGTACGAGATTCTGCAAGCTATGGGGTGTTGATGGAAGTGATACAATGTCTATGCTTTGATCATCGTTCTAAATCTCGTGATTTTCTCAGCTTTTTGTTCAAAATGTTGTTTTTTTTTAAAGCAGACTCTCTGTTCTTTCTTTTGATAAACTGAATGTTCAGATATTCATACAACAAAATATGGTAACACTTTATTTTAAGGTCTTTTAACTAGTTGCTTATTAGCATGCATATTACTAGAATATTGGCTATTTATTAGTACTTATTAAGCACATATTAATACCTTATTCTACATGACCTTATTCTACATTCTTAATCCTACCCAATACCTAAACTTAACAACTTCCTTACTAACTATTAATAAGCAGTAAATTATGAGTTTATTGAGGGAAAAGTCGTAGTTAATAGTTTATATGTGTTCACTATACTAAAGTATTACCTAAAATATTCTGGGGGCCATGAAAATTTTTTGAAAACAATCAAAAAAGCTGGCGCTGGCTGGCAACTTTTTAAAAAACGCTGGTGGGGAAAGAGTTAAAGTACAGTTAGAGGTATATTTCAAGAATAAAAATTAATACCTAAATAGGAACATAGTTGTATACTTAAAGTGCAAAAATAATATAAATATAAATAGCAAACCTCAATGATGTTAAGTTATCACCCATATAGTGTACCTCTGGGATGACGTGTTTTTGTAGGCAAAACCCGGAAGCGAGTTAGCATTTTAGGACTTCCGGTTCCATCGCCATAAAGTCTATGGGTTTTTTGAATGGGTTTTTGCTAAATCGCCTGAAATAAGGTCTTTGGTTAACAAAGCTTCTAAATATTTTCACGTTTTGATCTACGACATAAAACACACCAGTTATAACCCGCTTGTGATTTTTTAAACCTTTATTGTGTCTTAAAAACAGCGGTTGTTAACAAGTTGCTAAAAGGGACTACTTCATCTGGCAGGGACTTTAAACATCATCATGATATGTAGACAGCATTTCTTATGAAAAAGTGGATAAGTATTCATACACAGCACAGATCATAATCAGCAAGCATGTTTTTAAATAAAGTTGCTTTTTAAATAAAGTTTGAGGAAGCTTGGTGGTGGTGACGTTGATCCGCGACCATGGTGTGCTGTAGTCCGTTTATAGCCTACTGTTAGCTTTTTATATCTGACAACTTTATTTAGGCTTCAGAATGTATAAATGTTGTGTTAACTTGTAAAGATTATCTTGACAGACAAAACGTGTAAGTGTCATAACCCTTTGTTAAACACAGAGCTTATTTTTTGCGATTTTCCAAAAGTCTATGGGAAAAATGCATAGGCTTTCGATGGAGGGAACCCGTGCGCCACTAACTTCCGGGTTGGCCTACAAAAACACGTCATCCCTGAGGTACTCTATATACCCAGCCAATTTTTTTTATTTGCCTATTTAAATCCAAACAGTGACTTTTTTTTTTTTTTGGCCCGGGCAGTATACTTCAACTTTATTTGAGTATACTTGATTAAATGAACTTGAAGTATACTTATTTTTTGTAAGGGATGTATGTAACACAACCAAGTAGAAAACAAGGGCAGGTTAAAATTCATTGATTAGGTTTTAAAAAACCATAAAAAGTAATGGAAGTTTCATTACTGTAGACTTTTTGACAAGATTTTGTTAAAACTGACTTACTTCTTCTCCTGGACCTTGTTTAGAACGGCAATGACTACAGCTTTCACCACCATTATGAGAATGATCAGGCCTATGACCCCTCCGAGCACGGACACAATGATTAAGGTCAATGTGTTGTCCACCACTTTCACTGCAAAGACAAACATGTGTCAAGATGCTTTGAGTGGTATCAATTTGTAAAAAATATCAAGGGGGATGGTGTGGTCATTGGGGGTTGCAGCTACTGTACCTTAAACATTTTTATTTATTGGTTTAAAGAGTAGAAAAATAGGCATTATTCATTAAATTATTTATATCATTGTAGGACTGGATGAGTGACCACCAGACTTGAGGAAACCGATTGCCTTAAATTTAGCAAGTAAATTAGCTCATCATTTTGAGTTGATAAAACATACTACCACTTAATAAAGGTACCTAGAAGTTACTTGGAAAACTTGAGTATTGGTAACAATTTTACAAGTTAAGTACTTAGTTCAGTCAACTTCCTAACAAGCTTTTGCCTACTTGATTGCCTTAAATTTCTCAAGCATGTTGTACTTAAAGTTGTAAGTTGTTTATACAAAGACATACAAAAAGTGTTGGACCGTGAGTTTATTTGTATTTATTAAACTGCAGATACTGTTCAAATAATTTATAAATATTTGAAATTTAGCTGAATTAAAAAAAAAAAAAAACAAACATCTACTTAACATACTAAAAAATATCACTGTAATACAGTTACTTCCTTCTACATAAAGCAACATACAGTATTTTAACCATTTTTGTAGGTCTTCTTCTGGACTGAAACACAGGCTCTACTCTTTAACACAATGGTGACCCACAAAACTCTACAGAAACCTTTTAAATCCCAAAAGAACATCAAACACTAAAAGATCCCTCAAGATCTCAGCAGAGGAGGATTAAACAACAAAAACAGCATTACCAGCTTCCCTTATTACTAACCAGATCATTTTCATAAGTGCACAAAAATTGTTACTGAGAATTAACAGATGTATATGAATGATTTGTTGAAAATAATAAAGTTCGATGTCACCATCATGGTGAACAGTGTTTGCTTTAGTTGGGCTCTTGACCTTGACTTTTAATGTTAGTGTTTCTCTGGCTGCTGTAACTCAGTGTTTATAAAACACAGCTGTTATAGTAAAAGAAGCCAAGAAAAATATGAGGAACGATCTATTGGATCTGTACTGATGATATCATCATCATCAAATATCCACAGATTTCATCCCATGGTTTATAATTAATCAAAAGTATAGCTTATCATCAAACTCAATTAAATATTGTTTTATAAACACTGAAATTATAACAGAAGAATAAGCCCTGATAAGATTGTATGTTTTTTTTTAAACATGTGACCCTGGACTACAAAACCAGTCATAAGGATCAATTTTTTGAAATTGAGATTTATACATCATCTGAAAGCAGAATAAATAAGCTTTCCATTGATGTATGGTTTGTTAGGACAATATTTGGCTGAGACACAACTTTTTGAAAATCTGGAATCTGAGGGTGCATATTTTTTTTTTAAACATGTTTGGCAAAAAAAAAAAAATTTGAACAACTACAATGTTTAGACAAAGAGACATCAAGAATCAGTGTACAAATCTCAACAACGGTGACATGCTTCATGCTGCAATGCATGCTGGGAGCCATCATAGTATAGAACTCATCCATGGCTCCCAGCATGCATTGCAGCATGAAGCATGTCACCGTTGTTGAGATTTATACGCTGATTCAGTAATGCTTCTGTTGAGTTTTTTAATGGGTCACCATTGTGTTGAAGAGTAGAGCCTGTGTTTCAGTTCAAAAGAAGACCTACAAGAGTTGGTTTATTTAAAAGACAGTAACTGTATTGCAGTGGTTTATCAAGTACTTTAAGCAGATTTTTTTTTTTTTTTTATTTGGCTAAATTTCATGTTAATAGCATTTGAACAGTATCTCTAGTTTAATAAATACAAACAAATTTATTGTCCATTGTTGTTCCAACACTTTTTGTACTTTGAGTAAAACATGCTTGAGAAATTTAAGGCAGTTTCCACATAATGTGAACAAGATTTTTAAGTAAACTATTTTCTTTGAGTTTAGTGTACTTAAATCTTTAAGCTGACTAAATTAAGTACTCAATTTGTAAATGACAAATTACCAATCCTCAAGATTTCTAAGTACTCTCTACTATGTGGTAGTATGTTTTATCAATTCAAAATGATGATTTACTTGCTAATTTACTTGCTAAATTTAAGGCAATCGGTTTCCTTAAGTTTTTTTTTAATGTAAACCCATCAGTTTGATTAAGCTTTCTAAGTAAATTCAATTAATTACATTTTACAGTGATTTTTAATAAAAAATGAGTTCCAAATGACACTTATTTTTGAGTGCACTTTAGCTATGTTCGTTATTCATTCTAATGTGTCAGGCTTTACAGAGGGGATGCTTTTTGTCATTTTTTTCAACAAGGGGGATGCCATTGCCATCCCTCCGCATCCCCCCTCAAATCGAGCCTTGGGTATAACACAACAGGAAGAATCATAATATTGTTTAAAATACAATACTTGAGGCCTTTTGAAACTCACATTCGTCCACCACATAAAGAGTGAAAATTGCACTATGGTTGCGTTCCTTCTCCTTAGGGTTGCGGGCGAAGCAGATGTACTCTCCCTGGTCCTCGAAGGTGACGTTATGCAGTAAGATGGAGATGTTACTGTGCTTGCTGGAGCCGACAAACTCCACCCGCTCATGATAGATTTTCACGTTAGGTTCTACTCCTTCTGCCGGGATAGTGGCCTCACAAAGCTGAGGGAACAGATCACAGGAAATAAATTAATGTCAGAAACATCAAACTAAGTGCCATGTATTTATTTTTGCTTGAGTTCAGTTTTCAAGATAGCCTAATTCTCAAAACATATATATTTTTTTTTTTTTTTTTTTTTTTAAATTAGCCTAAGACTAAACGTGTGCCATTTTGTGTTTGTCAAGCATTCATTTTCATAGTTCATGTGATGAAATAATCATTTGTTAACAGATTTTTATTTATTTATTTTTATTATTATTTTTTTTTTTTACAATAGCTAGAACCAATTTCTCAAATAGGTCACTTTTTCAAAAGTTTACACACAGTGAGAACAAAAGCCGTCTATGTGGGATGAAATGTGGACCATTTATCATTGCTTTGGCACAAAATGCATTCAGTGACCAATTCTTTCGAATTACAAGAGTTATTTTCTCACAAAACCATCACCAAAACTATAGGGCTTTTCAACTGCGCTTAACCCCGGGTTATCAAACACTGCTTTTAACCCCGGAAAAGGGAACGTTTCACACTTGTAAGCTTTTTACCCGGGGTTATGAAACCCTGTTCCGGAGCAAGGTTAGCACCACTTTGCGGTGTTCACCCACCCCGCATTGCGGTGCCAAACTTGTGCAGTGTGAAACGACTCGGTGTTAGAATGTTATGATTAGACACTTAGCAACGGCTAACCAATAGCGTGCATCCTATTTACGTGCTTTACAGTCACAGAAACACTAAATTCGGTGTTTGAGAGGAAAAATGTCAAATTCTGACAGAAAACGCAACAATTTGAGTGAAGAAGAGACCGTTTCATTCTTACCTTTATAGTCCCATTCAGTAAAAACTCGATAGTACAGTCGGCAATATGAGGATGCGCAATGTTAGAGTCTAAACAGGTCGCGTGCTGCGTTTATCCAATCAATGACACTGACACCGCAAATATGCAAATAAGAACATTAACCCAGGGTTAAGGGATGTACATTGTGAAACGTCAGCTTATGAATACCCAGGATTAATTGTTAACCCCAGGTAAATTATGAGCAGTGTGAAACGTGAAGCATGATAGGATTCAGTTTACCTGGGGTTTAGAATGACCCAGGGTTAACTATTAAGTGTGAAAAGCCCTTATATGTACCTAGGCCATGTTATATGCTCTTTTCAAAACGGTTAAACTTGCTTTCAAAACTTAACATAATACAAAACTGAACAAGACATTAATTTTCTATATTTCTACAGTAAAACCATATTGAAATATATTCCAAGTCTAAAAAAAAAGAAATGCTATCAAAATGCTTACACAATTAGATGTAACTAAACACGTGTTTAGTCTTTTTGTCATTACCATCTATATACAAAAGAGAGAAGAAAAAAAAACTTTTTTTTTTTTTGTTCTGTAATATAAACTTTTGACAACTTTTGACAACTTTTGCTAGTGTTTTGAGTCATGTATGATGTGTTTTGGTAGTTTTAGTGTATTTTGAAAGTGAAAGCTGAAAGTTGGTTAGGAGTACTGTGTGAAGAAAAAGTGGCCTAAGTATTGAGAAATGGGTTTTAGCAATTGTAAAAAAACAATTGAGAGGTGTCTGAATTTCTCACCTTAATCATTGTCCCATTGTCCTTGAACTGCCAGTTGAAGTAAAGGTTTCTAATGCCGATGCAGCTGCTGTAAGTGCAGGGTAAGAGCACTGAACTTCCATTCATCACTTCTACAAAATGGACCTTCCCTGTATTCACCTCCAAAGCCTGAGCGTACCACACTCCTGAGAGACACGGAGGAGAGAGGAACATTGATTATCAAGACTCTTCATCCTAATACAAACAGTTACCAGTGATTAAGAGACACTAGAGGTGCATCGATTTTTGGTCAAGATCTTGTATTGATAATGCAAGAGTTGAGCACTTTGTAAAGTATACTCCAGCACATCCCAAAGATATGTCTTCTTCTTTTATATTATGTATTTACATATTATTAGACTTGTTTTACCATCACTTTTGATATTATTGTTTTTTTCTCTCTTTTGTTTCAGATTTAATTCATTGTAATCCTTTGCCTAGTAAAAACACAGTAATGGATATAAATGTAGAGAGAGTGATAAAGAGGGGTAGTAACTGGTGACCTACAAGCTCTTGTTGCATCTCTTATCAGCTGCTATTTAGCTTTCTTTTACAAAAGAAGTGACACAATTATTCTTAAAACAGGATTTGTGTGTGACCGGCTTATTTTGCTGACCTGTAAATATCAAGAGAGCAGTTATGACAGAGACAAGGAGCAGGAAATTTGTGTCTTAACCTATGTGCTAATGGGTCAACAAGAGGCATAACAGTTCATAAACATGTTGTATTCCCAATGAGAAAAAGAGCCATTCAGTATGACATGCAGAGTTATTTTCTGACCCAGCTCTGGTATTTGTAGCATGTGTCTGAGAGCCATTGCGGGAAGGACTATTTTTAAATGCTTCCATCAGTGTTTAATTTCAGAAGCATGACTCTGGTGTTAGCATGTAGCTAGGTTATCATTTTGATACTCTAAGCAGAAAAACACACAATGTTTTGGGGTGGAATTAGTCCTACACATTTTTGGAGATGGAACTATTTCTTATCAATACTTTTTTTGTACTGTATAAGTGTAGTTGACTTGAAATTTCAAGTGGTTGTCCTGTGGTGTAACATGCTATAATTTATATTAAACATTTCCCAATTCTTCTAAAGTTAAATATGTGCAGTTTTTATGACCTCATAAGAATACACTAATAAAATTGATATTTGTTCTTTTAAAAATGAACTATTTAGAAACCAGGATCATTTTAAAAATGGAGAGAAACGTCTCGGTTACAAAGGTAACCCTCGTTCCCTGAAGGAGGGAACAGAGATGTACGTCGGACAGACTGACGAATAGGAATCTCGCTAGAGAGGCCAATCTGCTTCGAGTGTAACTAAAACGAGCCAATGCACATTGGCATGCAATCATATGCAGCAGCTGCTCGCCTCGCAGCGCGGGTATATAATGAGCAGCAGGTGCGTTGCATCTTCAGGTTTTCGCTGAGGAGCCGAACAGATTAGGCGGCAGCATCAGCGGGGTCCAGCGACTGTGGCGATTGGACGTATGTCTCCGTTCCCTTCTTCAGGGAACGAGGGTTACCTTTGTAACCGAGACGTTCCCATTCAGTTGGTCACGTTCGACGTACGTCGGACAGACCGATGAATAGGAATCCCTACCAAAGTGCCACAGGAGCTGCCCCCTTCCAGCGCTCTGTTGTAAGCCACCTGAACCCCCTTGCCTAAGGACGGTGGGACAGGGCTAACACAGAGAGTGTCGATCACTGCTGTTCCCCAAAAACCCATTCAGTGAGACTATTGGATAACACTGGGAAAGCGTACCCTTTCGCTGGGAAAGGAACGCTGCGGAAGCCACATCCTTCCCTCTAAGGAGTTATGTGGAGAAGTACATATGGACTAACCCCGTAGGGCTGTACTACATATGGAAGTACTTGGGTGACTCCAACCTGATGAGAGGTGGGTTCTCCCAGAGGGAAAGACACAGGCTTCGTTTAGGAGCAACCGTGGAACTACACATATGGGAACCCTGTAGGGTCACACATATGGTACCCAGCCTAAATCCAGTTTTCAAGGATACAACGGAGTATAGGCCTGGCGCCAGATGCTCCGCCACGTCCGGCTGCCGAAGGGAGATCGGAGGACTCAGCAGGGTCTGCCTTGTAGGGACTCTCTGGAATAATAAGCGCATGTAAGCACAGCAAGCCGACACTAAGCCGAGGCCTCTTCGTGCCTCTGACCTGAGGTGAGAACACGGGAGGAGACCGGCTCGACACGAAAGCTATAGAATCTAGCGAACGTGTTAGGTGTCGCCCAGCCCGCAGCTCTACAAATGTCTGTCAGTGAGGTGCCACGAGCCAGCGCCCAGGAGGATGCAACACCTCTCGTAGAGTGAGCATGCAACCTGAGCGGGCAGGGCATGCCTTGTGCTTGGTAAGCCAAGGCGATTTGCGTCCACTATCCAGTGGGCCATCCTCTGCTTGGAGACAGCCTTTCACTTCTGCTGGCATCCATACCAAAGAGCTGGTCTGAGGTCCTGAGGCTTTGAGTTCTGTCTAAGTACAGTCGCAAAGCACGAACTGGACAGAGCAAAGCCAGGGCTGGGTCTGCCTCCTCCGGGGGCAGCGCTTGCAGGCTCACTACCTGGTCCCTGAAGGGAGTGGTAGGAACCTTGGGCACATAGCACCACGTGGCTGTCGCCCGGCCCGAACTCTAGGCACGATTTGTCGACCGAAAATGCCTGCAGGTCCCCTACCCTCTTGATGGAGGCCAATGCAACCAGCAGCAAAGTCTTCATCGACAGAATCTTTAAGTCTGCTGACTGCAAGGGCTCAAAGGGAGCATTCTGGAGTGCTCGAAGCACCAGAGCAAGGTCCCAAGAGGGTATGGTCAGGTTCCTTAGGGGGGCGAGACGGTTAAATCCTCCTCGACCCCCCAAGGAACCTGACGACCAGGTCGTGCTTACCAACAGACCTGCCATCGATGTGGACGTGGTATGCGTGGTAGGCTCACTGGGGGAAACGCATATTTGCGAAGGCCCCGGGGCCAGCTGTGTGCCAGTGCATCTGTACTGAGTGTTCCCTCGGACAGGGAGTAAAACAACCGGCAGTGAGAGGTTTCTGGCGAGGCAAACAGGTCTACCTGAGCCTCCCCGAACTCTCTCCAAATCAGCTGGACCACCTGGGGGTGGAGTCGCCACTCTCCCGGCAGTGCAGTTTGTGAGAGCTTGTCGGCCACACGATTGAGCACACCAGGAACATGAATGGCGCGAAGCGACCTCAGATGCTTCTGACTCCAAAGGAGGAGATGATGGGTGAGTTGCGACATGCGACGGGAGCGTAGACCACCTTGACGGTTGATGTACGCAACGGTCGCAGTGTTGTCCGTGCGGACCAGCACATGCTTGCCCCGTAATGGCCCTTTCAGGCGGCTCAGGGCAAGGCGTACTGCTAGCAACTCGAGGCAGTTGATGTGCCAATGCAGTTGGGGGCCCGTCCATACCCCTGATACTGCATGCCCGTTGTACGTGGCACCCCAGCCGGTGGCAGAGGCATCTGTGAACACCACAGCATGCCGGGACACCTGTTCTATGGGCACTCCTGCCCGAAGAAACAAGGGGTCCGACCATGGACTGAAGGCTTGGCGGCATTCCGGAGTGATTGCCACTCAGAACGTGCCGCGTTGCCACGCCCATCTCGGGACTCGGCCGTGAAGCCAGTGCTGAAGCAGTCTCATATGAAGCAAACCGCTGCGGCTGCCATATGCCCCAGGAGCCTCTGAAAGAATTTCAGTGGGACCGCTGTCCTGCCTTTGAAAGTATTCAAGCAGTTCAACACCGACTGAGCACGTTCCTCTGTGAGGCGTGCTGTCTGTTCGACCAAATCCAACTCCATACCGAGAAAAGAGATCCTCTGCACAGGGGAGAGTTTGCTCTTTTCCCAGTTGACCTGAAGGCCCAACTGGCTGAGGTGACTGAGCACCAGGTCCCTGTGTTCGCACAACTGATCCCGAGACTGAGCTAGAATGAGCCAGTCATCGAGATAGTTGAGGATGTGAACACCCTGTTCTCTCACGGGAACAAGGGCTCCCTCCACGACTTTTGTGAAGACGCGGGGAGACAGGGCCAGCCCGAAGGGTAGGACCTTGTACTGATATTCTCGACCCTCGAACGCAAAGCGCAGGAACGGCCTGGGTCGAGGGAGAATCGAGACATGAAAGAACGCGTCCTTCAGGTCGATCGCTGCAAACCAGTGTTGGGGACAGATGCACTCGAAAATGCGTTTCTGCGTGAGCATTTTGAACGGTAGCTTGTGGAGGCTCTGATTCAAAACTCGCAGGTCCAAGATCGGTTGTAACCCACTGCTATTCTTGGGTACAATGAAGTAGGGACTGTAGAACCCTGACCTCATATCGGCTGGAGGGACCGGCTCTATCGCATCCTTCGCCAGTAGGACCGCGATCTCCGCACGCAAGACATGGGCATCGACAGCTTTCACTGCAGTGAAGTGGATGCCCCTGAACTTGGGGGGACGCCGGGCGAACTGAATCGCATAGCCGAGCCTGATGGTCCGAATGAGCCAGCGAGACAGCGAGACGAGCGCTAACCAGGCTCGCAGAGACTGTACAAACGGGATCAAAGGGACCGTAGTCGTACCCGCAGTGGGGCAGCGAGGTGGAATGCAGGGACGCGGCTCGGGGGGCTCTCTTTGCGAGGCGGCCCGAAGCGGGGTCTGAGTGTGCTGTGCAACACTTACCTGGTTCCACGGTGGGACAGAGGGCGCAGGAGAGGCTTTGGCTGTCTTCTCGAACCACGCGCTGCTGCCCGCTGGCGATAGAAGAGGGGGATGAAAGTGGAGAGGTTCTTGCCCTCCCACTACTCTCCGAGCCCTCTTCGGACCCGGAGATGAAGGAAACTGCTCTTTTTTTGAAAATTTGGGTACAGAAACAGAAACAAAATGAAACAAAGGATTTACCACCTGGCCCTCTTCCGGGGGAAGGAGTGGTGCGGTCACCATCTCCTGAAGAGCAGTCCCATCCATCTCCGGGTCGCCCGTCCTAGGGCCTCTTGCTCTTGGCTTTACCACCCTTCTTGGCGGGGGCCTGGGCGGTCTGGGCACCCCGCTTGCGACCGGCTCCACGGCGCCGCTTGGATGGAGGCTGCTGCTGCGGCGCGGGAGCGGGGGCAGCCGCAGGGGGGTGCCCTCGGCGACGAGCAGGCTGAGGTGCTGCCGGCGGCAGATGGGTGGACGCAGCAGCTGACCGCCGCGGCAGGATGTAACTGATGGCCTCAGACTGCTTCTGTACAGCCGAGAACTGCTGGGCAAAGTTCTCGACCGCGTCGCGGAAGAGGCCGGTCTGGGACACGGGGGAATTAAGGAACCTGACTTTGTCGGTATCCCTCATGTCGGCCAGACACAGCCAGAGATGGCGTTCCTGGACCACCATAGTTGACATCGCACGACCCACTGACCGCGCCGTAACCTTCGTCGCACAAAGCGTGAGGTCAGTCGGTCACGTCCGACGTACGTCGAACGTGACCGACTGAATGGGAACAGATCTTTGAGAGAAGGAACTTCAATGATAAATACATGTACATTTTAATCTAAAATCTTAAACGTATTTTAACTATCCATAAATGTATGGTTATATTTAGGGGTGATATATCAGTACCATAGTTATTTTAATTGTACATGCTCATTTCCTGTATTTTTACATTCATGTTGGTGTTTTATTTTTTTTTATGTATTATTTATTTATTAAGGGTATGCTATGTAACTCTTTTCCCCCCCCAAAATTACCGAATTTTAAATAATGACTCGATACATCATCAACCCTTCTTCCAAAATGTGTTTTTGTCTTACCCTGATTCACTATGGTAAGCCTATTATAAGTATTTATATTTTAGACCGGGCGGGATGGTTTTCACTGGAAATTGTGTACATGCTTCAGCTTGCCTGCGCGAGTCTCGTCATATCCGTAAATAGAGAAAAGTTGCTCTGGCTACTTTGACATGTGCATGGTGTGGGAGTGGCATAGGTTAGTTGTCACAATGAGCGAGAAAGGTTGATATGGAGCAGCTAAATCTCCAACCTTCGGGGAATCACCCATTTAAAAAAACGCAGAACAGAGGAGAGACTGCTGGCAAAAAGAGAATGCGAGAGAGATGGCGTTTTTATTACTCAACAGGTGTTGAACGGATTCGTAGACACCTCTGATTGGCCATTGTGTTGACATGCTCATTGGATATGTCTGTGATTGGCTTCAATGATGAACGCTTCAAAAACGTTGTAAATAGTCATCAATGATGCTCTTCACCAAGCGCTTACACAGATACACATGGATCTGAACTGGATGCAGTAAATGGGCCTGGATCCGAACAACACGCTCAGCACACAAAACAACTCACGTGGACAGAAGAGCGCACGGCCCAAGCGAACTCGGAACGGCAGGTGCACAATGACAAGACAAGACATAGGAGTGTTAGAGCTCTGTCACCAAACCAAGAATAAACAGAACGAAGTGACAGAACCCTGACACAACCAAAACAATGTTCTTCCGCAAAACGCATGCAGTTTGTTTTTTTAACCACTAGAGGGTCAGAAGCTACATAGTGTAACTTTAAATGAAAATGATGAAAATATGAATGAAATAAAATGAAAATATCAGTATTGGCCAGAATTTTTATATCACTGCATCTGATATATTTTTAATTTTGCTCTTCCTAAGTTCTTCACAATATATTGTGGGATTGGTTTTACCATAAAGGATATCTCAGAAGATAATTTTTCTACCTTTAACCTGAGATAGACTGAGATAGATCGGAAAAGGCTTTGATGCCCAAAAACTTAAGGCCCGTTCACATCCAAGAACAATAACTATAAAGATAACGATAAAGATATAGTTCTAAAAATCATTCTAAATATAAAAGAATAGCACTGTCCACACCACAGCTATAATGATATAGAGAAACGATATCGTTGGGATCACTTTCAGAACCTTTTTTTTTTTTTCCAGCTGTTGAAAGATAAAACACTAACAGCCAATCAGAATCCATTCTAATTTGAGGGCTTGCGCATTTAAAATGGCAGACGACATTGCAGAGAAGTTAATCGCCGAGGTCCAGAAAAAGCCACCACTGTTTGACAAGTCAAACCTGCTTTTCAAGGATACTTTAAAGAAAATAGATATATGGATATATGGAAAACAATCGGCCCTTGGAATAAATGGTGAGAAGTATTAACGATGAGATCATTATGCCAGGCTAGCAAACAGTGTAAAATTAAATTACCTCAGGTATCCAGCGCTAGTTTCGACAACATTGTCTTGACTAGGCATTGTTTTTTTTTATTCCACTATATTGACTTCATCAGATAAATTCACTGTTTGATCGATTACACTAGCTATATTCACTCGAAACATAGCATGCTGAGGACATCTGCTGGTTAAAGCCATGTAAATGCAACAAGAACAGCAAAAACATGTTGTACACACCTTGAAACCACAGCGTGTGAGCTTAGAATAAACAGACCGCTATCGTTCGTTAGTGTGGATGCAAATATAGTTATCGTTATAGCTATCTTTATAGTTATCATTCTTGGTGTGAACAGGCCCTTAGGAAGGCAGTAGAGACATAGTCAAACTTAAGGCAAGCCGGTTCAGATCAAATAGCCTTGTGCGGCACTTTTGATGACGCTGGTTTGTAAGATCCAGGGTTCAAGGAAGATAACAGCCTCTTCACCTAGATCATATGCCTGCCTCCTGTCTGCTGCTTTCTGTCTATTGATCTTTGCTCATAGATGGATGGCCAGCCATTATAGTGCACTTATTCATCGACGAGTCCACTCTAAAGCTCAGAGAGTTCATTTCTGAGCCTGTCATCACACTGACATACACAGATACTGCACTCAGAACAGATGCGCAAATCGAAGATGCTGTCAAAAGGACAGTTGATGTGATCATTCTCCTCCTTTTGGAGATTTTTTTTTTCTGTTGTTTTTATTCACTTTCTCTCCTTCAATCAACTAATTTGTTATGCTCTCCTTTAAAAGCGTTATAGGCTACAATAAAGAGGTCAATTTATACTGCTACTAACATGTTTTTTTTTATTTTTATTTTTTATTTTGCCCAAAACAGTAGCCATACAAATAAATGTATCATAACTGAAATATTAACACAACAAAAGAATGATATAAAGATTTGATGTTTGACTACAAATTTTGATGTTTGCTTGGCAAAGCCTAGCCTGAAAGTAGTTTTAAAAGCTTGAGGTTTGAAGGTTTTACTGTTAGACAGACAGAAAGAAGGTCAGATGACGGAAGGAAAACCAATAAAAACATATTAGCAAGTTTCTACCATGTTTTAGCATTGTGCTAACTTGTTTCTAGCATGTTTTAGCATGCTGATAATACATTGCTAGGCATTAATAGTATGTTTAAACACAATTAACATGTTTTAACATAACTTGTTCCTAGCATCTTTGACATGTTGCTAATTAACATATTCATGTTTCAACACAAAAATGTTCTAACATGTTACTAACATGTTTCTAGCATGTTTTTAGCACATTGCTAACAATCCAAGCTAACAAAAATATGTTCTATAAATGTTTTGCTAATGTTCCAATTGACCCTTTGCCAGGAGTTTGATTGACAGGCGATCTAACCAATCATAACACTGAATCTGCCGTTATGTCCGACAATGCAATCAAGGGAGTTAGTAGATTAACCAAGCGGCAACCTCCCCCAGTTTCTCTTGAAGCCAATACGGAAGTGACTTAAACTGCAATTCATCGACTGGCCGCTAGGACAGGCTCCAAAAGAGAGCAGAATCTCATTGAGTCCCATGTTAAAATGCCCAACTTTACAACAGAAAAAAACATGTTTACGGCTGGTACAAATTTTGGTTTTGGTCTATACTGCTAATTTTGCCCTTCATGACAACTCTGAGGGGGGTGAATTTTTTTTATAACTCATCTGTTTAAATTATATTAAGCCTTAAAGTTCTGCATAATTAAGGGCGTGGTCACTTGAGTGACAGGTCAATTGCCGCTGCTGTCTGTGACTGTGAGCCGTCACTTTACCTCAGCTAATTCCAGCTGCTGAATTTGGCATCTTTGCCATGTTTGTGCTTTTTTCGGGATTATTTTATACAATTATAAAATAATGGCTTGCCGCGTTAACGATTGAGACTCGAGACAGATTTGCGTCTGTGTAGATGTGCATGCACGTGGAAGATAAACAGAACACACGTTGTTGGATCGTGGCATTGGCTAAAAGTTTTGTTCGTGAGATTTACTACAGTGACAATGGCGGGAGGATATAAAACTCTGACAGCACTGCTTGGATATTATAACTAAAACTGCTGCATTTTGAAAAATTATACTTTGGACGCGGGCTCTTTTGTTTGTGAGATATATACGATCATATACAGTTTTACAACATAAACACTGCTCAGATTGCATAATTTCTTGAAGAACGATTATGGAGAGCAGATCATTCTGAAGAAATGTGATGCAAACAATGGATAATATATCAATATTTCATGGATTTAACGCTTTTGTGGACAAAAAGTACTGATTTTTGTTTTTCTATGGACACTCATGGACATTTTAGTCCATAAGTGCCACGGATTGGATTCATCTCGCAATCGCTATTTCATTATAAAGGTATGAAGTCCCGTTTGATTTTTCGTGTTGTCATTTGCACACCCGACACAAATTACAATTACTGGTGCTGGAGCATCTATATCGTAAAAAATACACTGTAGATTGACAGTAAACCTTTAGAACTTTCTAATGATATAACTTGTTATCTTTATTAATATTTTAGATAGTATCTAAGATAGATAGCTCCTTTGCCTGTTAACATGATCACGTCGAGCTAGGCGGGCGTGGTTTCAGCAACCAGGCACCTCAGTTCCAACCACATTCCGCCTCTTTGCCCATTTTCAGTTATCTGGGAGTAACGCGCGATGACGCGCTGCTAAGATGGCAACAGCCTCATTTTCGCTTCAAAAATGCTCTTCAGAAATCTACGGGTGAAGTCACGGACACTACGTCCATATTTTTTTTACAGTGAGATTAACGTCGGTGGACTTGAACGTGAAAAATGGTGTGTATTGATGTCTTTCCACAAAATTCCTTCTGATGTTCATTTATGTTTATTTGATGCTATAAATTGAAACTGAACATAAAATGAACTGAGGCACTACAGTGATCTGTAATGACACATTAAAGAGCCACAAAACGTTATTTATTGTTTAAATTTCTTTAAAAAAAAAATTACAAAATTTGAGACTTTGTTTCATATCAAAAGTAATCTGCACTGTCTTGTCTGTCGACGCGTTGTCAGTGTCCTCTTTGCTCCGCGATGTATTTTCCACTGCATGAGAACGTGATGTTTGGGGTGAGAGCAGCATGGCTTGTCGAACATAGCAACAGTAACTAAAGGGGGCGGGTCTTTGCGAACAGTCAATTAAGTTATAAAAACGTTATTTCTGAATGTTTACTTTATAAAGTTTTAAATACGGATATTTTTCTTACAAAAAAGCATCGCTTCACTACAGAAGGCCTTTATTAACCCCCTGGAGCCATATGGATGACTTTTTATGATGGATGAATGCATTTATTTTGGGCTTCAAAACACGCCAACAGGTTCAACAAATGGTTTACTACCATTATAAATCTTTGGAGAGCAAGGATATTTTTGAATATATCTCCGATTGTGTTCATCTGAAAGAATATAGTCATATACACCTAAGATGGCTTGAGGGTGAGTAAATCATGGGATAATTTTCATTTTTGGGTGAACACCCTTTAAGCAAACATTCCATTTGATCATTTTGCAAACATTATGGGAAAGTTCCTTTTGAAAGTTCTCTAAACATTTTACATGTTGTCAAGCCAACATAATTCACACCAAATAAATGATTAGGCCTGCTATTATATTACTAGTGCAGAAAACACGAATAATGGGAAACAAGCACATATGGCAAGGAAGTGTTTGCAAACATTCTATCCTGAGAAAGAGCAGAAGAAAGTGGAAAGCAGGAACATGTCTGTTCCTCTGCAGTCTGGAAAATCATTTTATTGCTTTTCATCACTCTGTTATAGAAAACAATTAATGACTTAACAGCCCAGTGGTTTTGATAATTAATCTAACCACAGCAATTGGGAACAAGTGCTGAACAAGACCTCTCACTGCTGCGGATAGCACCTTCAGCAGTGTGGATCTATTTGCAACCGCTTACATTTACACCTCAACAAAACTCTGCCCACCCAATCATGGTGAGGAAGCAGAATAGATGTTATTTTTCCAAACACCACAAGACGTAATAATTAAGATATAGTCTGCCAAACTGTGCTGTTCTAGCTCTGCATATTTACTTTTATATATAACGTTAAACCTCTGGGAAAGAAATGATGACTAAATCAGCGGATTACTTGTGTGTGTCCATCATATGACTTGGTGCGTCTAATCTACAAGCTGGTTTAATTAAACGCTAACCTTCATCCCCACAGTCTCCATTCCATTTCATAATTTTCACTGCCATTGTGTTTGGATAAATTCCTCAACTTAATTATTAAATCCTACAATGTTTTCATTCAGTCACAGTGGAATTTAATTAAAACCCAATCTCATTTTAGCAATAGCCCTACATGAACCCCATCTCCCTCCCTCTCTATCTCTCTGATTTGTTGAACAGTAAATTTTCGGTGGCCCATGTTATTTATTGCCTTTGTCTGCCGGCAGTTGGCCACAGCTGTCCTTGGGGTGCTATGTTATTTATAGAGTGGATCGAGGCACCCTGTATATTCACTCTAACCCGTTTAGCGTGGGTGACATGCCATTCTGTGTGCCATGATGGCATTATCAACACCAAAGCAGAATGAGAAAGTTCATGGTCACTGAACTTTCACGGCTCAAACATGCACTTTAGTCTGGGACTAGGCTTAAGCCTTGTCTGTGAAACCAGAGGCAAGTTAAACTAGCCTAAATGAAAATGAGAAATGTTGCCTTGGAAGCTACCTGAAATAAAATAAGTTTATTTGTTTAGTATGTTATCATTATCTTTATAGTTATCCTTCTTGGAGTGAACAGGCTTTTAGTGCGCCAAATGTTTTTTCTCTCTCGATGCATTGACAACAAATTCTGCCGATTCATGCATCATTCTCGAAAAATGGACCATTTGGGAGCAGACGTCACAGTTATGCCACTTGCTGCTGCACACACATTGTGGTGAAGAAAAACAGTGGTAACAAATCAAGTGGAGGAAAAATCCATGGAATAAGAGAAAAAAATGGCTTGTTGTGCCTTTGGATGTCAAAATTGTAATGCAAAAAAGATAGTCTTCATTTTTATAGAATAATGTCATCGCCCTTTGAACGGGGCCAGATCTAGGCATGGGCCCAAACATCTGTCTTGCCCACCCAATCAGAATTGAGACACAGATAGTGTTAATCTGTTTTTTTACGATTTGTGCATTGATTAAAAACAAACGGTTGCGGTCTGTGTGTTGAGAAGGTTGATGATGATGAAGGCTAAATATGTAAGCTTGTTTCCACCATGGAATAAAAACATTTAAAAGATAAAAGACTTTTTATCTCACAATTCTGACTTTTTTCTCACAATTGCGAGTTTACATCATACAATTCAGATTTTTTTTCTCAGAATTGCTACATATAAACTCGCAATTGCGAGTTCCCATTCAGTCGGTCACGTTCGACGTACGTCGGACAGACCGACGAATAGGAATCTCGCTAGAGAGGCCAATCTACTTCGAGTGTAACTACAACGAGCCAATGCACATTGGCATGCAATCATATGCATCAGCTGCTCGCCTCGCAGCGCGGGTATAAATGAGCAGCAGGTGCGTTGCATCTTCAGCTTTTCGCTTCGGAGCCGAACCTGTTTGGGTGTTTACGGAGTGTAATAAAAGACGAGCCTTTGTTACTGCTCTTTGTTGGTGCAGGCGGACAGCACTGCAGCGGGGTCGATCTCTCTCTTTTTTTTTTTTGTTTGCCTTCGCGGTGCGCTGTTGAGCGCTGAAAGGCTGTTTTGACAGCTGGTAAGAGGAGCGGCTTCAAGGAGAGAGTGCACACGACAGGCTGCACTTTCCCTGTCTGTGCTGCAGCGGCCATTCCCCTGCGTGCTTCAGCACTTAAAGGAGCAGTCCCTAAAAGAGCTTACACAAGTAGATTCGCGTCTTTTTAAAGATGTCGTTCTACTTGTGTGTTTCTGGATGCGGTCGTTATCTGTCACCGCGGGATGGTCACCAACGCTGTATCACGTGCCTGGGCTTAAAGCACGCTGAGGCAGCGTATGTGGACGAGTCATGTACCCATTGTGGGAAGATGACCGTCTCGGAGTTGCGATCTAGACTCCACTTCCTGCAAAGGGGTGGAGTCCCGGTGCCGCTGCCTCGTTCCAATCCTCCTCAGAGGGTTGCTTCGGGCAGCGGTGCTGGTGATCTGAGGATCACGGTGAGCGCGCTTCCTTCGGGGAACCAACCCCCAGGAACCCTCATCCCTCCTGCACTCCGCAGCCAGTAGAGCTGCCGGGGGAACGTGGTGGACCACCCCAGAGGTGTGTACCATCCGTATCCTTCGGAGCTCCCCAAGATGATAGAATGTCGATCGCTGCATCGGAGGGTGAGCCTGATATTTCGGGGGATGATGATTCGGCGCAGCTGCCTCCTTCGGGGGTGACAACTGTGCCCGATTCGGACCCGGAAATGATGGCTATGCTTTCCCGGGCCGCCAACAGGGTTGGGCTTGTGTGGAATCCTCCACCGTGTCCCGAACCCTCGAGGTTGGATGACTGGTTTCTCGGGGTGGCCAGGGCTGGTTCTCAGCCCCCACCCCCAGTTCCTTTCTTCCCGGAGGTGCATGAAGAGCTCACTGGCACATGGACGGCACCTTTTACTGCCCGAAACCGTGTCGGTGGGTCCTCCTCCCTCACCACCCTTGATGGCGGGGCGGCTAAGGGTTATACGCGCATACCCCCTGTGGAACGGGCCGTTGCTATGCAACTGTGCCCTAACTCCACCTGGCGGGGGGAGCCGTCTCTCCCTTCCCGGGCCTGTAAGTACTCGTCGGATCTCACCGGCAAGGCTTATCAGGCCTGTGGGGAAGCCGCCTCTGCCCTGCACGCTATTGAGTTGCTGCAGGTCCATCAGGCCAAGGCACTGAAGGACCTGCACGAGGGTGGTCATGATCCACAAGTTCTCCAGGAACTTCGTGCCGCGACGGACCTCGCGCTTCGTGCGACGAAGGTTACGGCGCGGTCAGTGGGTCGTGCGATGTCCACGTTAGTGGTCCAGGAGCGCCATCTCTGGCTGTGTCTCGCGGACATGAGGGATACCGACAAAGTCAGGTTTCTTAATTCCCCCGTGTCCCAGACCGGCCTCTTCGGCGACGCGGTCGAGAACTTCGCCCAGCAGTTCTCGGCTGTACAGAAGCAGTCTGAGGCCATCAGTCACATCCTGCCGAGGCGGTCTGCTGCTGCACCTCCACCGCCCGCAGCACCTCAGGCTGCTCGTCGCCGAGGGCGCCCTCCCTCGGCCGCCCCCGCTCCCGCGCCCCAGCAGCAGCCCTCATCTAAGCGGCGCCATGGAGCCGGTCGCGGTCAGGGTGCCCAGCCCGTCCAGCCCGCCCCCAAGAGGAAGGGTGGCAAGGCCAAGTCCAAGAGGCCCTAGGACGGGCGACCCGGAGATGGATGGGACTGCTCTTCGGGAGATGGTGACCGCACCACTCCTTCCCCCGGAGGAGGGCCGGGTGGAGAATCTTTTGTTCCCTTTTGTTTCTGTTCCGCCGCTGGCCCTACAGCCAGCGGTACCCAAATTCTCAACAAAAGAGCAGTTTCCTTCATCTCCGGGTCCGAAGAGGGTGCGGAGAGCAGTGGGAGGGCAAGAACCTCACCACTCTCATCCCCCTCTTCTGTCGCCAGCGGACAGCAGCGAGCAGCGGGCAACCAAAGCCTCGACTGCTCCCTCTGTCCATCCGTGGAACCAGGTAAGTGTTGCACACCACACTGTGACGCCGCTTCGGGCCGCCTCGCAAAGAGAGCCCCCCGGGCAGCTCCCCCCGGGTACCTCGCTGCCCCACTGCGGGTACGCCTGCGGTCCCTTTGGTCCCGCTTGTACGGTCTCTGGGAGCCTGGTTAGCGCTCCCCAGTCTGTCTCGCTGGCTCATTCGGACCGTCAGGCTCGGCTATGCGATTCAGTTCGCCCGGCGTCCCCCCAAGTTCAGGGGCGTCCACTTCACTGTAGTGAAAGCTGTCGATGCCCCTGTCTTGCGTGCGGAGATCGCGGTCCTACTGGCGAAGGACGCGATAGAGCCGGTCCCTCCAGCCGATATGAGGTCAGGGTTCTACAGTCCCTACTTCATTGTACCCAAAAAGAGCGGTGGGTTACGGCCTATCCTGGACCTGCGAGTTTTGAATCGGAGCCTTCACAAGCTACCGTTCAAAATGCTCACGCAGAAACGCATTTTCGAGTGCATCCGTCCCCAGGATTGGTTTGCAGCGATCGACCTGAAGGATGCGTACTTTCATGTCTCGATTCTTCCGCGACACAGGCCATTCCTGCGTTTTGCGTTCGAAGGTCGAGCATATCAGTACAGAGTCCTACCCTTCGGGCTGGCCCTGTCTCCCCGCGTCTTCACGAAAGTCGTGGAGGGAGCCCTTGTTCCCATGAGAGAACAGGGTGTTCGCATCCTCAACTATCTCGACGACTGGCTCATTCTAGCTCAGTCGCGGGATCAGTTGTGCGATCACAGGGATCTGGTGCTCAGTCACCTCAGCCGGTTGGGTCTTCAGGTCAACTGGGAAAAGAGCAAACTCTCCCCTGTGCAGAGGATCTCTTTTCTCGGTATGGAGTTGGATTCGGTCGAACAGATAGCACGCCTCACAGAGGAACGTGCTCAGTCGGTGTTGAACTGCCTGAATACGTTCAACGGCAGGACAGCGGTTCCACTGAAATTCTTTCAGAGGCTCCTGGGGCATATGGCGGCCGCAGCGGCAGTAACCCCGCTCGGCCTGCTTCATATGAGACCGCTTCAACACTGGCTTCACGGCCGAGTCCCGAGATGGGCGTGGCAACGCGGCACGTTCCGGGTGGCAATCACTCAGGAGTGCCGCCAAGCCTTCAGCCCGTGGTCGGACCCCTTGTTTCTTCGGGCAGGAGTGCCCCTGGAGCAGGTGTCCCGGCATGCTGTGGTATTCACAGATGCCTCTGCCACCGGCTGGGGTGCCACGTACAACGGGCATGCAGTGTCAGGGGTGTGGACGGGCCCCCATCTGCATTGGCACATCAACTGCCTCGAGTTGCTGGCAGTACGCCTTGCTCTGAGCCGCCTCAAAGGGCCGCTACGGGGCAAGCATGTACTGGTCCGTACGGACAACACTGCGACCGTTGCGTACATCAACCGTCAAGGTGGTCTACGCTCCCGTCGCATGTCGCAACTCGCCCGCCATCTCCTCCTCTGGAGTCAGAAGCATCTGAGGTCGCTTCGTGCCATTCATATCCCCGGTGTGCTCAACCGTGTGGCCGACGAGCTATCACGAGCTGCGCTGCCGGGAGAGTGGCGACTCCAGCCCCAGTTGGTCCAGCTGATCTGGAGAGAGTTCGGAGAGGCTCAGGTAGACCTGTTTGCCTCACCAGAAACCTCCCACTGCCAGTTGTTTTACTCCCTGTCCGAGGGAACACTCGGGACAGATGCACTGGCACACAGCTGGCCCCGGGGCCTTCGCAAATATGCGTTTCCCCCAGTGAGCCTACTGGCACAGACCCTGTGCAAAGTCAGGGAGGACGAGGAGCAGGTCCTGCTAGTTGCGCCCTATTGGCCCAACCGGACCTGGTTCCCAGAACTCTCACTCCTCGCGACAGCCCCTCCCTGGCCCATTCCTCTGAGGAAGGACCTTCTTTCTCAGAGACGGGGCACTCTCTGGCACCCGCGTCCAGACCTCTGGAAACTCCATGTCTGGTCCCTGGACGGGACGCGGAGGTTCTAGGTGACTTACCCCCGAGGTACTTAACACCATCACTTCGGCTCGTGCACCGTCTACGAGACGTGCTTACGCCTTGAAGTGGAACCTGTTCGTCGAGTGGTGCTCTTCTCGCCGAGAAGACCCCCGAAGATGCTCGATCGGAGTCGTGCTTTCCTTCTTGCAGCAAGGGTTGGAGCGTAGGCTGTCCCCTCCACCCTCAAAGTCCATACTGCTGCTATCTCCGCATATCACGACCACATAGATGGCAAGTCTGTTGGTCAGCACGACCTGGTCGTCAGGTTCCTTAGGGGGGCGAGACGGTTAAATCCTCCTCGTCCTCCCTCCATACCCTCTTGGGACCTCGCTCTGGTGCTAAGAGCACTTCAGATTGCTCCCTTTGAGCCCTTGCAATCAGCAGACTTAAAGATTCTGTCTATGAAGACTTTGCTGCTGGTTGCATTGGCCTCCATCAAGAGGGTAGGGGACCTGCAGTCATTTTCGGTCGACGAATCGTGCCTAGAGTTCGGGCCGGGTGACGGCCACGTGGTACTGAGACCCCGGCCTGGCTATGTGCCCAAGGTTCCTACCACTCCCTTCAGGGACCAGGTAGTGAGCCTGCAAGCGCTGCCCTCGGAGGAGGCAGACCCAGCCCTGGCTTTGCTCTGTCCAGTTCGCGCCTTGCGACTGTACATAGACAGAACTCAAAGCTTCAGGACCTCAGACCAGCTCTTTGTCTGTTACGGAGGCCAGCAGAAAGGGAAGGCTGTCTCCAAGCAGAGGATGGCCCACTGGATAGTGGATGCCATCGCCCTGGCTTACCAAGCTCAGGGCGTGCCCTGCCCGCTCAGGTTGCATGCTCACTCCACGAGAGGTGTCGCATCCTCCTGGGCGCTGGCTCGTGGCGCCTCGCTGACAGACATTTGTAGAGCTGCGGGCTGGGCGACACCTAACACGTTCGCTAGATTCTATAGCCTTCGTGTCGAGCCGGTCTCCTCCCGTGTTCTCACCTCAGGTCAGAGGCACGGAGAGGCCCCGGCTTAGTGTCGGCTTGCTGCGCTACACGCGCTTTTTCTCCAGAGAGTCCCTACAAGGCAGACCCTGTTGAGTCCTCCGATCTCCCTTCGGCAGCCGACGTGGCGGAGCGTCTGGCGCCAGGCCTATACTCCGTTGCATCCTTGAGAACCGGATTTAGGCTGGGTTCCATATGTGTGACCCTACGGGGATCCCATATGGTTGGTTCCACGGTTGCTCCTAAATGAAGCCCGTGTCTTCCCTCTGGGAGAACCCACCTCTCATCGGGTTGGAGTCACCCCAGTACTTCCATATGTAGTACAGCCCTACGGGGTTAGTCCATATGTACTTCTCCGCATAACTCCTTCGAAGGATGTGGCTTCCGCAGTGTCCCAACGGAAGGGTACGCTTCCCAGCGTTATCCAATAGTCTCACTGAGTGGGTTTTGGGGAACAGCAGTGATCGACACTCTCTGTGTTAGCCCTGTCCCACCGTCCTTAGGCAAGGGGGTTCGGGTGGCTTACTACAGAGCGCTGGAAGGGGGCAGCTCCTGTGGCGCTTTGGTAGGGATTCCTATTCGTCGGTCTGTCCGACGTACGTCGAACGTGACCGACTGAATGGGAACGTCTCGGTTACAAAGGTAACCCTCGTTCCCTGAAGGAGGGAACGGAGACGTACGTCCCGTCGCCACAGTCCCTGTACCCCGCTGATGCTGCCGCCTATCTGGTTCGGCTCCTCAGCGAAAACCTGAAGATGCAACGCACCTGCTGCTCATTTATACCCGCGCTGCGAGGCGAGCAGCTGATGCATATGATTGCATGCCAATGTGCATTGGCTCGTTGTAGTTACACTCGAAGTAGATTGGCCTCTCTAGCGAGATTCCTATTCGTCGGTCTGTCCGACGTACGTCTCCGTTCCCTCCTTCAGTGAACGAGGGTTACCTTTGTAACCAAGACGTTATAAAGTCAGAATTGCGAGATACAAACTCGCAAATTGCGAAAAAGACTGACTTTTTCCTCAGAATTGCTAGTTATAAAGTCAGAATTGCTGGATATAAACTCGCAATTGCGTGTTATAATGAAAAAATATAAACTCGCAATTCTGACTTTATAACACGCAATTCTGACTTTATATCACGCAATTGCGAGTTTATATTACGCAATTCTGACTTTATATCACACAATTCTGACTTTATATCACGCAATTCTGACTTTATATCATGCAATTCTGACTTTATAACACGCAATTCTGACTTTATATCACGCAATTGCGAGTTTATATCACGTAATTCTGACTTTATATCATGCAATTCTGACTTTATAACACGCAATTGCGAGTTTATATTACGCAATTCTGACTTTATATCACGCAATTCTGACTTTATATCACGCAATTCTGACTTTATATCACGCAATTCTGACTTTATATCACGCAACTGCAAGTTTATATCACGCAATTCTTACTTTATATCACGCAATTCTGACTTTATATCACGCAATTGCGAGTTTATATTACGCAATTGTGACTTTATATCACGCAATTCTGACTATATCACGCAATTGCGAGTTTATATCACGTAATTCTGACTTTATATCATGCAATTGCAAGTTTATATCATGCAATAGACCCTTTTCACGGACTGTGATGACACATTTTAAAGGTCATCAATATCGTAAATCCTGCAAAGTTTTTTATATTTTCATTTAAAAAAAAAATGTATGTACATTTATAACACTATACTTAGTATTATAATACCTTTGCATCAAATTTCAAAAAACGCTGCTGGTGTTTCTAATACAGTGGCTATGGGAGTGACGGTAAAAATTACATCTTTCTCTCTTCTGACTACCGTTATCAATTGCTCTCTATTTTTCCCTCTTTTTGAAAGTTATGAAAACACTATTGTGGAGTTTTTCTTTTGCTATTAGTGCAAATGGAAACACACAAAAAAATATATATTTAATGAAGTCTCTCATTCATCGCTATAAAGGTTTACCCAACTATGACGACTTCCGCTTCTGAGAAATCCGGAAATGTGATAAGGGTCTATTCTGAGAAAAAAAAAAGTAAGAATTGTGAGATAAAAAGTCACAATTAACCTTTTTTTATTTTTTATTCAGTGGCGGAAACAAACTTCTATAATAGAATGCCCCAACCAATAAAAAATAACACCAGAAAATTGCAGAATATTTTTCTTTTATTACCTGCAAATTAGCTGCAAATGATACACTCACGAGACGGCTGTAGCGGAAAAGCAGACAATCACAAGCGAAAACGGGCAGAAATATTTGAGCGCTATCATGGTGCAAATTGCATAATCATGTATGCTTAATTTAGCATGTACATGTTAAGCAAATATATATACAGTATATATATATATATATATATATATATAATTTCCTATGCTCATCAAGGGTGCATTTATTTGATCAAAAATACAGTAAAACAGTAATACTGTGAGATGTTATGACAATTTAAAATAACTGTTTTCTAGTTTAATATATTTGCATTCTTGCATTCATCTTCTCTTAAATGACTAAATGATTTTTTTTTTCATACAGCCGGCACCATCACCATTGCTGCTGGTCTTTCCTCCCCATTCATTCTCCATCCCTCCATCTTCTCTCTGTACCTCCATTCACCCCTTCTCCTTCCATTGGCCCTAATTCCCCCTGAGAGGCTCTGTGTGCAGTCTACAGGAAAAGAGGGAGGGGCTCCGGCTTACAGTAATGCTGTCTCACTTAATGTACAGACTGCGGCATTGCGCTGAGATGGGAAGCACATCGTTCTGATCATTTTACCACAAGCCACTTTGTCAGGTGGTTTCCGTTTTTATTGATGGATGACTTGCAAGCAGATGGTCCAGGTTGTTTAACGTTTTTTATGGATGGGCAGTCAGTTAGTCATAGATTCCCACAGGAAAGAAAAATGACAAATGAGATGTCTTTATGGACATCTTCTAGAATCTTATTTTGTTTCAGCCTTTAATATTGTTCACCTGTGAAAAATGCCTCAGTAATCTCACATATGTCTCCTCTAGAGTTTTAGTGTCTCATTGTCTCAAACTATGTTCAGATTTGCCAAATGGCAAGTTTGAAATCATAAGTCGGAGATTTCAGTAAGAAATTAAACATTTATCATCAGAGGTCTTCAACCCTGCTCCTGGGGACCCACTGTCCTGCAAAGTTTATTTCGAACCTGCTTCAGTACACCTGAGCTTGATTAGCTTATTAAGCTGTGTTTGATTAGGGCTGGAACTGAACTCTGCAGGACAGTGGTTGTGTCCGAAAACTGAAAAATGCTGCCTTCGGAGGATGCATTCCAAGGAAGGAAGGCATCAAAGCACGTCCAAATCCAATGTTAGCTTCACTTCCTGTCTCCTCAGATACCTTCACCTGATCATTTTTGAAGGCAGCATAGATGTATCCTTTGCTGCCTTTGATATTCCACAATCCTGTGCTTTCCACTGGCATCTGAAAGTTGCAGTTGGTGGTCAGTTTGTTTAGAAATGTATGTTTTTGACCAACGTTTTCCACTTTTGATGTCATTTCTAGTGAGAAATTACTATTGTAGTAATTAAATATTTGCTTAGTTATCACCAAAGCTCCTTCTGTTTTGCTGTAGATCATTAAACCGTTACTCTGCCTCAGAAGTCTGTCCGAAATCAGTTTCATGAGGTGCCTTCATGTGCAAACCCTGCCTGCAAAGTCATTGCCTGATAGGGCAGTGAGGCAACAAGACTGCAGATCTCCAACTCGCTTGACTGATGCTAAGCCCAGCAGAAGGGCAGTCTTGAGTAAGAGTGACCGAATGTCAGCTGACTCAAGCGGCTCAAAGGGAGGACCTCGAAGAGCTCCGAGCATGGTGGAGAGGTCCCATGATGAAACTGAGCAAGGGCAGGGAGGATTCAACCTCCTAGCCCCTCTGAGAAACTTAATGACAAGGTCGTGTTTTCCAATTGATTGGCCAGCCATCAGAGCTTGATTTGCCACTATGGCTGCCACATACACTTTGAGTGCGGAGGAGGCTCACCCACCATGCAGCAGTTCCTGCAGAAACTTGAGAATTGATACAATCTCGCAATTGTTGTGGTCTAAATTCTGAGCTGAACACCAGCTAGAGAAATTAGACCATTTCTGGGAATAAAAAGAGGGGCCCCTCACCTCTGAGATTGTTCTCATGACCCCTTGGGGGAATCCTGGTGGCTCCCGTCGAGGGGCCATACATGTACTGTAGGTCCCACAACTCCGGACGTGGGTGCCAAATTGCACTTGCACTTGGGAGAGGAGGTCTCTCCTCAGCAGTATGGACCATGGAAGTGCTGACAGCAGCTGCATCATTTCTGGGAACCAAGGCTGGCTTTGCCAGTGTGGTGCCACCAGAAGGACTGAGCATTTATTTTCCCTGATCCACTTGAGGACTGCAAGAGCAGACATACAGGAGGGAAGGCATAAAGGCGCAGGCGAGGCCATTCCTGGGCCAGCACGTCTGTTTCCTTCGAAAAATATGTCTGGCAGTGGGAGTTCTCTTCCGTTCTGAAGAGATCCACGTCTGCTCGACCGAAGGAGCGCCATATTGCGTTCACAGTCTGGGGGTGGAGTCTCCACTCCCTAGGCGGTGGCCCACCACAGGACAGCATGTCCGCTCCTATATTCAAGGAGCCTGGCACGTGAACTGCCCTCAGTGAGCGGAGGTTCCTCTGTGCCCATCGGAGAAGGTGGCTCGCCAGTCTGTGAAGAGGGTGAGAACTGAACACCTCCTTGGTGGTTTATAAAGGCAACCACCGTCCTGCTGTCCGAGCGGACCAGGACATGATGACCCCTGAGTTCTGTCCAGAGTTCTGTCCCCTGGCTCTTGCCAAAACTGACTCCACATGGAGACGCATTTAGATGTATACGTAAAAAATTTGTATCGTATCGGCGTTTTGTCCAGACAGATCTGCCGTTTTGGGAGCCTGAAACCGCTATTTTTTTAAACCGGGTCCCAGAGTGCATAAATCTGAAAACGACACCCTTGCGTTTTTGTGTGTACAGCTAATCCGTATATTTTGTGAAACGATGATGTCATCAACTCTTATTCTCCGTTTTTAGTGTATCTCTTTGGCAGAATTACAGAGCCACATACTGATCTGGCATGTATACTACATCATTTTGAGTTGGTTTCAGTGGTTTCATGTGTATGCAGATATTTTTTGAGATGAGGAAAAAAAAGATCGGATAGAGAAAGCTATGGCTTCGTGTGGATGTGACCTAAGTCGCTCAGGTGACTGAGAAACAGGGATCTGTGAGCGGATAGCTCCTGCCTCGACTGGGCTAGAAGCAGCCAATCATCGAGGTAGAATCTCGCCTGTCGCAGAGGGGAGAAAGCCACATCTACACATTCTGTAAAAGTAGGCAGAGCTAGAGAAAGTCCGAATTGAAGGACTGTATATTGGTATGCCACCCCCTCAAACGCAAATCTCAAGAACGGTCAGTGGTGGGGGCCTATCTGGATATGAAAGTAAGCGTCTTTCAGATCCACCGATATAAACCATTCCCCGGGGCAAATGTGCGCAAGGATTTGTTTCATCGTTAACATTCTGAACAGCCATCTCATGAGGGCACGGTTCTGATGTTTCAAATCGAGAATGGGCCTGAGGCCACCATCTTTCTTGGGAACGAGGAAGTAGTAGCTGTAAAAGCCTGACTCACTGTGTTCCATGGGAACCCTCTCCACGGCGCCTTTTTCTAGCAGAGACTGAACTTCAGCTCATAGGACATTAGAATTGTCGTCTGACACCGAGGAGTGAATCACGCCCATGAAGCGTGGTGGTTTGCAAGCGAATTGGAGCAAGTAGCCTCGTTCTATTATCCCCAATATCCCCTTTTCGTGAAAATGTAAAATGTCAGAAGAGCTAAAGACTGCATCTCATGCTGGGGCAGGAGAGCTGCACCTGTCACAGCATTGAGAGGAAGGGAAATGCTGTTTTCTTGACAATGCAAAAATTTTGCTTGATATGTTACAGGCCACCTCTCGCACTGGAGTGGAGAGCGGCGCCTGTTATAGCATTGAGAGGAGGAGGAATGCTCTTTTTGTGAGAATGTACAAATTTAGTTTGGTTCGCTATCACAGCAATAAGGGTTCGGGTGCGCACACTGGTGGGGCAGGCCCAGAACTGGCAACAAACACATTGTTTCCAGTGCCTTGAGCTGAAGAGGGGACTGGAAGACGGGCACGTCGGCGGGGCCATTCTGGAGCGACTGGAGGCTGTGGACGAGCTGGATCTTTTCGGCAGGAAGTCACGCATATCCTTTCATGACTTCTATGCCGCAATGTAGCGCTCTGAAAAGCTGTCCATCATGGAGCCGAACAGGCCTGACGGGGAGACGGGGGAGTCCAGAAGAGCCTGTCCCAAGCGGTGTCCCGGCTGCAGGTACCACTCATCAAGTCAGCTGTGAGTGGGCTCTTCTGGGGGTGACCAGTCTAAGCCAAGCTCTTGAACATCTTTAGTGAGGACTTGCATGAGTTCAGAGTCCCCACGGGGCTGCGCGTCATCTGGCTCTTTAAGAGGTGGGAGGGCAGAGTCGTTGCCAGAGTTCGCCCAGTCACCATACTCAGAAGTGGCTAGAGACATCGAATCCAATTCACCATAAGACTTGCCAAATGAGTGAGTCTGTAAGTGTCGCCTCAGCATTGGTGCGACCCATGCACGAGATGCACTCGGTGTGCTCGTCAGGCACGGGCCTAACTTTAGTAAATTAAATAAAAATTTATAAAAAATGGTCCAAAAAGCTATTTAATGGCCAAAAAAAATAAATTCTACAGTTAAGATGAAATAAAATAAAAACAATAAAATAAAATAAAATCTTAGGCATTATAAAATGAAAAACAAAGTTTCAAAAAGAAATTATATTATTCTGTCATAGATCTGATTCACATATTAACTTCCCATTACAACTACACCCACCATTCTACTGACTATCACTCTAGAGAACAAAACTAATTAAAGCAAACAATCCCCCTTTCTCCCATTACTCTGCCCCTCATAAGCATCTTTCTCTTTCCCTTATTCAGGCCATCAATTTTCAGTCAGCTATCATATCTCATTATCTCTATCCCTGACAAGCCATTCCCTTGACTATAAGTTAAAGTTCCTCATTGCAATGTCAGGGACTGACAGCGAATAATGTAACAGTTGTGAGCAGATTTTGTGTAATTTTCTCTTATATGTTACATCGGTGCACTATGATATTGAGGTGCTAAAAGAGTCAAAATGTGCTATGCCTTGAAAAAAATATATATGTTTTTGACAAATGCAGGTATGTAGCAGCCATGAGACCCACTTGTGATTCTGTATTTCATTTAAAATGGATGTGTTTACTTCTGAAAGTGCTCCTATTAATTAAAGCCAGATCAATTGTGTGTGTAAAGTATATGTGTGCTGTTAATTTATTTGAACAGTGAGATGCTCGACAGATATTCAAATGTTTTAAATTCAGTAATAAGATGCCAAACATCATGTTGATTTGAAGGTAATGAAGTTGTAGGTTCCCAGACCTAAAAACAGAAATTAATTAAATAAAAATCACCTACAGTATGAATGAAACAAAGTTTTAGTGGGAGAATATATATGAAACAACTGAGTAGAAATAAGAGACAAGGTACACCAGAATCCTTTCTGGAAATATCACTGTATATTTTTTATTTGCAATATTTATAAGAAATCATTTATTAAGACATTGCCTGACTAATTTATTACCCCTTTTTATCCTATAAATATTTTAATTACCACTTAAGAATTGTTTTTGTTTTAATTTTTTTTTTTTCATATTCAGTACACACTTACTTGCATGTTCATGTCTATTTATATGTGGCTTTATGTCCATTAATACTTTTGCTTTAAGCAAGTTGCCCCATGCAACTGAAAATTTTAGACTGCTCAAACAGCCTCATTGTTTTTGGGTGGCAAATGTAGGGCCCAATTTCACATTTTGATTTGTTTCTGATTCACAAGCTCTTGATTTGAAGCTCGTCCTACATAATGTTAAAGGCCCTGATATACTCATAGCAAAGTTCTTTTTTGTTCTTCGCTTAGGGCTTAAAACAAAGTACTGTCAGCAAACATCCGACACCGCCCACTCTGCTGGGAGCGACGTTTAGATGAATATGTAAATATGTGCTGCAAGCTTTCAACTCTATAACAAAATAAACAGCAAACATTTTTTTAATAAATCATAAGAAAAGCATCACGTCACGATCATTTATACAATAGATTACTTAAAATCAAGCAGATTTACTATATTAAACATGAAAAACAGTGTCAGTGTCTCGTTTCATCAGAAGTACAACTTCATTTTCTACGATAAAGCGGCTCTCCAGTGTGTTCCTTTTTTTTACTTGCGAACATCTGACCTTGATGGACTGAACAGGAGAAATGAACCAAAAGATTTCCATGTGAAAGAAGGCGGAGCCTCAGCACACACCTACCTATTACGTAATCGTCACGGATCGCCACGGTAGTACAAAGGTGTTTACCAGCCCTAGCAAACTTTTCCAGAAAGTTAGCTTTGGCAAGCTGTTTCGAACTCCCAAAGAGAACCCCAAACTTTTCCGGAAAGTTCGCTTTGGCAAGCTGTTTCGAATTTCCAAAAAGAAAATTTTTTTGGCCTGATATTGTTCAGAATGATGTCACATCAGTTCGTGCTTCGATTACGCTTGAAGTATATTGGGGCCTTAAGTGTATTTTTTCTTAAAAAGTAAATAAATAAAATTTAAAAAAGTGTAAAGATTGATTGCTGGAGTTTAAGGATATTTTTACCCAGCCAAATGTATAAAAAGCATTACAAAAACTTTACCTCATTTTATTAGATGTAACTAAATAAGCATTTAAAAATAGTGCACCATTAGAAATTTCTCTACCTCACCATCCACGTAAGAGATAATCAATACCCATAATACACACCACAAACACTAATGTGTACTGGTATGAGGTTCATATTGCTACTTAATAGGACAAATGGGAAGTAGAGGGAGAAAGAAAGAGAGAAGTTGAGTGAAAGAGAGAGAGGAGAGTGATGTATAACAATATCTGCTCTCTGTAACAGGACTCCATGTCTCGCTCAGAACAGCCTCTTACATCAGAGTATCATGCACAAACTTCAGAGCTGACAGTTCTTACTGTTGGATTAAACCAAAGTCCCTTAAAGGCCTGTCACTTGGTGGCCATAGGGCTTCTATTTTGCAGTCATGCAAGTAGAGCTGGGTCATTCTCAATGCAGTACCTGTTTGATTGTTTAAACTGAAACACAAAACTTTTACACAGCATATTTAGCATTGCAAAGGTGGCAAGGTTTAGATGGTTACCTTTTGGCATTTAGCCCCTGCTGGTAGATGCTGTAACTACATCATAATCAAAATAATAACAGCCATTCAAAAGTAATTATTTTGATTTGATTTGATTTTTTTAATCGTACACGGTCTTCATATGATAGTCTCTTCTATTGAAAATAGCTAAGGTTTGTCCAAAAACTTAAAAGTCTCTAAAGCCGGGTGCACACTATATGATTTATAATAGTCCTTTATGACTGTTGCTTGTCAGACTGTACGAACATGATCCCCGCTATAAGCCATGTCACACTGTGGGATCTTTGTCATTAATGTCAGACTGTATGGCACTCAAGATGGCCTCATGGGCAGCGCGCCGACATGTAGCGCCAATGCGCTTCAGGCGACCCGAGTTCGAGTCCCGGCTCGTGGTCCTTTCCCGATCCCGTCCCCCTCTCTCTCTCTCCCACTTCGCTTCCTGTCTAATCACTGTCCTGTCATAATAAAGGCAAAAATGCCAAAAATAAATCTTTAAAAAAAAAATAAAAATAGACGCACCCAAGAAGACTAGCAATTTTGGGCCCTATGCAAGAATATGAGGTTGGGCCCCCTACCACACCCATTCCGCACCAAACATACAAGCCAACCTAGCTATCCAAAATCTTTTTCTGCAATTTAATAATACTAAACTATTACTTTAGCTATTGCTTTTGACCACTAGGTGTCAGTATTTAGTCAGAGACCTACCATGGCTGTAGCTAGCAGATGATTTATTATGCAAATGTAAATGTAATAGACACATACATTACAGTAGGCTTTCTGCGATAGTCGGTGTCGACAGGTGAGTCCTATATAGTCATTTAATAATGTTGCTAATTTTCAATGATGCTAACCATTCTGTTCAGGGGTTCACGTGTGAGTTACTAATCACATTTGTGAGGGACTAATGACGGTAGAGGAGATACTGCACTTCACACGCTCCGCATGCCATGACATTACACACATATGCTCCTGGACTATTAATAGAGCCCTAATCTTATCCATTCATGCACAGGAGAAACTGTTTGTACTTTTAATTTAATTAGTAACATGCAGGAGCATGTAATGCCCATTTGGCATTTTAAGAAAACTGTATTGGACACTTTTTTAAGACCAGAACTGTTTTAAGAAGCAGTTTCACTATTTAACTTCTCTGTCTGTGTCACCTAAAAGTCTCAACGCATAATCATTGTCAAAGCTGAGTCATTTCCCCTGATAAGTAAGTAAATCCTCTTCTTTCGTAGGCCTGATGGAGTATCAATTCTTTGGTTATGAAAGTATTTAGTGTTAAATACTTATGGTGCTTGTAGTAGTAAACAAGAGTTGACCTTCTCTCCTTCACAGGACAGAATGTCCAATATTTTTTTTCTCTGCAGGCAGATCTGATGAACTCTGATAATACATGAATGAGAGTCGTTCGTATTGCAATTAACCTCACATTCTATCAGTTGCAGGCACACTAACAGAATAAATTGAAATCAAACCATCAGCAAAACTGTGTCGTTTGTCAAAATGATGATTCGCCCCTAAGTGGTGCACCTTCTCATAACCTGACGGATGTGCCGTGAACATATAACAATACATCATACCTTCCCGAGTCCACCGGGAACTCTGCAGAGGATGCATATTAACCGTCTGAGTTCATACTATGAAGGAGAGAGTGAAAATGACCTAGTTTAACGGCCTCTAATTCACCTTCACAAGCAGTAAAGGGGGAGGGGGGGGGTGCTTGCTTGGAAGTATCAGGCCCACCTGCTCAAAAAGAATTAATGTAATTCAGTGGCGAAATTCAGTGAGCTCAGCATACTGTTGTGCAGTGTGATTCAAGACTCGCACAGCGCAATACATCATAAAGACACCCCAAGCAGGAAGCCACACGTCCCACAAACATTCTGCTGCTGAGGTAAAGTGAATGCTTTTTACAGTGAGATCATCGGATATTGATGTAAAAGTAACTGCAGGAGAAAAAAAAGAAAATATGAAGAAGGTCTTTCAGTAAGAATGCAATCAAACGTTCAAGATTTGGGGTACCAAATGTAAAAGTATGTGAAAACCCCACATCGACTGGTCACTAATTTAAATATTGGGGAGGACGTATTCCCCCTTAAACTCTACAGGGTTACGACCCCGAGAACAATGGACATAGTTAGAAGGGTGATGGAAAAGAAAGGGGAAAGTCACCTGATTATTTTAGTAACTTAATGAGATGGATTTACTGCGCTGAAGACGTTTAAGAATGAACTATGATAGACCAAAATGCACAAGTGGGACTGATGATCACCCTCAATATCGACTGATTTAAGATGTTTGATGCCAACTTGATTATGCCCTCTTGATATGTACCATGTACCGACAGTGACATGCATGCTTTTATGTGATTTGTTTCACCCTCTATCCCTCTCTTTGACCAGAGGAATGAGAGGGAACCTAGTCCTCCCAGACTGTAGCCTCTCGAGACATCGAAACCTGAGATCTTTCAAGAAATCAAGCTCCACAAACAGCAACAAGTAACCCAGCTTGTTTGAAAGTCTCGAGTTGTGCAATCCACGCAAAAACTGCAGCATTTTGGCAGCCGCCCCACTTGGAAAACGTATGAGTAAACAGCTAAAGAGGGGTACAAGGGTGGGATAGTAGGGAATGACTGCAAGAGACTTACCAATCAGAAGTGTGACAACCAGACCTGCATGGACTACATCGCCGGACCTCGCACACCTGTGCAGGATTGATCTACCTTGTTGCAACTCCATGTCAGACCGTCTGCCCACTTGTGCCTGTCTGTCTGTCCCTGGTCAAGTCTTCCGCTGTGTGTCTTGGGCGGGATACTCTAGGTCTGAGGGAGACCCAAAATCAAAACAGAAAGACTTTCAGCTGGGGAAGGCTTGTGGAGTACCTTCCTGTCTTCAATCCCCTTTTGCAGTATGTCCCGGTGAGGGAGGGAGAAAGAACTAGAGAGCAAGAAATACGAAGGCAGCACCTGATCCGTTGTTCTGATCTTCAGATCAGTGGCTCTCAGTTGCCGGCAGTGTCTCGCTGACACTCTGTCTCACTCAGAGTGGTTGTAGACGCATGAAACGCTGCATTCATTCAGCAGCAGCTGCAGCACAGAGCTCCACTTTCAGTCTGGGGAAAAGACTGTCGGTCCTACCCCTGAATAGGTTCCGCATGCTGGGATGAGTGGCCAGAGGAGGGGTGGAGGGGGGCGGTGTGTGTCTGTAGCCGGCGCAGGAAAGAATAAGCCACTGCAGAGGTATGGGACGAGCAAGAGGGAGAGAGAGAAGGAAGGAGAGAAATAAGGGAGGGCGGGAGAGTGTATAAGGTGGGGATGCGTGTGTGTTGTGGGGGGGGGGGGGTGGCTTTTAGACTAATCACATATGTGGAGATCATAAAACCTTCAGTGTGTCCTGTTACAGCCTGTGCCTGTGAGCACATCTATAGGACTCTTTCTTTCTGCCCCTTTCTGTTTTCATATCTGCGTATGCTATTATTGTTGTTCATTTACTGCCGCTTCCGTATTTCATCTTCCTTACTTTTAATATCTGAGCTTGTTGCATTGCCTACAAGAATATTTTATTGCTCAGAGGTTGCTCTTTCACATCTCAGGAGCAAGGTCAGAAATGAACCATTTCTCGGCAAAACCGCCACTAAAAGTGACAAAAATGGTCCAGATATGGGTCGAAAATGTCCCTGTAATTAATTCCCTTTTATTTATCTGTTATATGTCATTTGATATATTCCAGTTTTCAGTTTCAAGTAGTATTCTAAGCCTATCTAGTTCTGGTAAAGTGCAAATTTACAGCAAATACAAGTGCTTTTAAAACCATTTTGACATAAAATATAGTGTATTTATTATTATTATTATTATTATTATTATGGTAGCACTTTATTTTACAGTCCTGTTACCCATGTACATACTATGTACTTATTATAGTAATTGGTAATAACTAGGTACTAACCCTGAACCTATCCCTAACCTTAACCCATGTAGTTACCTTATATTACCCAGTATTTTCTTAGGTATCTGTCAACTTAGGGCATGTAGAGAAGAGCTACTTCTGAGATTGGTCCTTACTCCCTGTGTAGTGTACTCTGTGGCATTTATTGAATAGTGACTGATTGAACAAGTGAGCAATTTGGGTCAGCAGTGGTGTCAGTGTGTGGTTCCAGTGGGAAAATGTTGTCCCTTATTCCAAGGTTAATTTCCGAATATGCTCAGGAGAGTTTGCCTCTGGTGTTTCTCCTAAAATTACATCAGAGAAATTAAAATGCTCATATGAGACAATTGTCGTGATACAGTAATATTATAGAGCTAGCAAATTAACAGGGATGGAATAGCCCGGATAATTTGGTATTGAGAAAAGTTTGATGTCATTCTGCGTTTGATTGCAGACTTTTATATCTTGGAAAATCGGAGCATAGTTTGAGACATTGTTGAGGCCTCCTCTGAAACTCTGAAGGAGACAGATAAGATAAGCATGCTAGGGTGTTTTTCTCATGATAAAAAGTATGAGATGAGCAAAAGTCTCCATTTAATCTCATTGATATCTAGGAAAAAAAAATTAAGATATTAAAAAGTTAGTGATTTTTACTCCCTCCTATGGATGTCTACCTCTTTCAGTCTGATTCTGTCTTTGGAGCTTTGCCAGGTCTTGAGTAAAACCAACCACAAACCACCCTACAGGACTGGATCGATGATTAAAGTTTCCAGGAAGAGAAGCTAGATCGAACACTGCTTGACTGAAAGACTAAATATGCATGATAAATAAAGTAATGGACACTTGTGAGTCCTGTAGTATCCCAGCTGCGCTCATTCAGGATATCAAATATATTATGTGCATAATTTATGATGCCATTTTAATCTCTGTAGTTACGCATCTAAACAGTTTTGTTTTCCACAGTGGCTATTTGAGGCTTGTAAACACTTGATTGGCTGTTTGTTCAGATCTTTCCTCTTTGACACTATTTATATCCTGGCCCCCAAAATATTAATTTAGATTGCATTCATAAATGTTATTGTATATTAACTTTTATGATCAGTAAGACCCTTTTTTAAAGCATATCACAAGCTACATACTAGATATTCTTAGCTTAAGAAAATGTCGAGCTAAGCATTCTGTAGTCTCAGCTTTACACAACACACCCTAGACCGCAGTCTTTTCATTGACCGTCTCATGCATTTTGCACACAACATGGCAAAAGCTGGCTGAAATCATTACCTCTGATTGGCTGAATGCTACGCAAATTCTGTCCTGAGTCAGGGTGCACATTGTGTTTTAAACACACTTTAAAGTTTGTGATGTTGGTGCCATCAAATCTTTGAGAGATAGATGCATAAAGCACTAAGTAGATATCCATGAGCAAAACTGTATATTGTGTATTGTTTTGAGTGAAATATATTAAGTAGCCTACTTATTACATTAGTCTAGATGGATTTTTTAATTAGCTACCATTTTATAAAAAAAGATGTCTGTTGTTGTGGTATCATTAATTTTGTGGTTGGTTGCTTTACAAGTCATCCACATGTCTTCCTATCTGAATTGTTGGTTCTTGTCTAGAATATCATCTGCAAAGTGGAGCAGAGCTTATTCTGATAGAAAATCCTGTCTCTGTGAGTCTAAGCAATCTGAAATGTGCTATCCCATAGATTATTTGACTATTTGAGTCTCATCTCCCCAGAATTGTAACAATTGCATTAAACAAGCCAGCAGTGCAGCTGTTAAAATGGAAAACTTAATGGGGAAGTGGTCTGGGGCCCTTGTGGTCAGAGTTTAAATGGACTATGACACTTGACTAGTCAATTGCTTTGGTCATTCAAGGCATATGTGGCTTAAACTTGTGGTCTAAAAGGGCAACAACATATCAGTTATGACTCACCTGCCAAAGTAGTAAGGTATACATCAGCCTCAAATTGTATTTATTATTTGTATTCCATTAGATACAGTACAACCCAGACAGCAACATAGTGTCCGAGCCCACATCTGGTACAAGGTGCCCACATTTTTGACTTCATTTTGACCAGTATATATATTTTTCATTTAAAACCTGACAAATTAATTGTAGTGAAATGTTTTGCTTGAAAAGTGTGCTTGTGCTATGTTTCTTTAAATGGGAAGTTTTATGCAAAATTCACTTTTATAAGGTGTTTGAACTCAGGTGTGTGTCCACAGTGTGTGTAAACAACCAGCCTATAATGGTAAAAATCCACCCACACCTTTTTTTTTTTTTTTTATAAACCCCATAAATCATAAACAGTATCTCCAAATGAGCAGTTCCAGATAAGCCCCGCCCATGACTGGTGACTGAATCTGTCCTATTAGCTTAGCTCCTCCCCTCAGTGTGCTGTACACAGTCCGCCATGTTTATATCCTCACCAGAGCATTTAACAGCAGCATTCAAGTAAAAATTATATTCTTATTGTAGCTACTAAAGTTATTTAATCAAGAGCAGCGAGTGATTTTCTGTTTTTCTTTTGTTGTTTGGTTTATATTAACAGCATATACAGCAGTAGGTACTGTATATTATGCTGCTGTCACTTTAATACACAGATCTAATATACACATGTGATAACCGACTGTGAACTTTGTGTGTTTTTGACATAACCTTGTATGTATTTGACAGTTTAAGATGTGTAAGAGAAGGACCAGTTTAATACTCACAGGACAGCTTTCTGTGTGCGTGGTTATGTTGGTTATGGCTTTAAAACGCATGCAAATAATTAATTTTCATGATGGCGAAGAACTGCAAAGTCACGTGAGCGTGGCCGCGATAGAGATGATAATGAAAACTAAACAGATGTTTTGTTAGTTTTTGGCAGAGTATCCGAGGCACGAGTTGTACAGGCTCCGCCCTCTTCAGGAAAGCGGGGTGGGGAGCTGCAGCTAATTTGCATTTAAAGACACATGCACAAAAACAGCATGGTTTTCCTTCCACTCAAAAATGGGCATTTACAACATGGTATAATAAATTATCTGTGGGGTATCTTGAGCTAAAACTTCACAGACACATTCTGGGGACACCTGAGACTTATATTACATCTTGTAAAAAGGGGCATAATAGTCCCCTTTAAAATAAATACCTCTTGCTTTGATATTTTATATCTAATGGAATGAAAAATCACCAAAAACTCATTGCAGCAAATAGGATATTATGAAGGCCACAGTAATCCAAAATGGCAAAATGGAAAGAATTAGGCACTAAAAAAGGTCATGCTGTTCCCGAAACATTTGCTTTGGAGTTTTCCTGTTCTTATAGTGTGCAGGGTTTTTGCCATTTTGGATATCTAATGGAATGACGGTAGGTCATCCAGCTATTTCTCACACTGCATATTTGACATACTGCTATTTACACATAGTAGGTAAGAGTACATATTCTTAGTGTGGGTTGGTTTATAATAATATCTGGAAAAGAGCAATTTTGTATATTTTATATTTTTAATACATTTTAGTGTTGATGACTGTGACTGTGAATCGTTAGGTCTGATCGGGAACATTTGCGGATGAACAGTGCCGTTGCTCGATGCAGATGTGACCAAAAAGAGACAGCAGCTGTTTCACAGACATCTGATCTAAACAGAGATGTTTACACACACACACAAACACACACACACACACAGATATCTGACGGACAGAATGTCGTCCTGTGTGGCCGTTGTGATTTATAGGATAGCACTTGATATCAACCCCCTGTGGTCACACACTTGTGCGCACACACACACTTAGGACAATGTGACCTTGGGAGTCCATATCACAGCATATGTGTGTGTGCCTGTGTGAGGGTGGAGTTTCAGAGAGAGAGAGAGCAATTCCCATATTGCAATCTACTGTATAGAACCAGTAAGAACGAGAGAGAGAGAGTGAAAGAGAGAGAGATTGGATAAGAGAGATCCGCTCATAGTTGAAGAATGGAGGAAGGCATTAACAAGACGGAGTTTGGAGCAACAAACACTATCATTGGCTTCGATTGAGAATGGCCATTCAATAGAAAAGAAAAAGAAAAGAATGTTTTATTAACGTGACCTTAATATGGATGGATGGATTTCACCTGGAAGTCACATACGGGATGCCGCACATCGAATTGTCCTATCAAACTAATGATATGAAAGTACTGGAAAGCATTCTGGAGATGAAACGTTGCCAATGAAAAACAAACGCAATAGCGATGATGCTGGACTCCCTGGACTGAACCAGCGAGGGGAGCATGATGTTGCAAAACTTCGCGGATGGGAAAGGCAGAGAAGAATGGGGAGGGGTGGAGGAGGAGAGGTGTGGAGGACAGCAGGAGGAGGAGGGAGTAAAGGAGCCGGAGAGGTAGAGAGTAAGAGAGTCTCTGCATTTCAAGTGCTTAACAGTGACCTTAGAATCTCCCTCTATGTGTTTCGCTCTCAGTCTGTCTCTCTTTCTCACTCACTCTGCATTAAAGTACAATGCTGCGTTTCTTCAGACCTTTAGTGTCCCAGGAACAACTACAAGAATGTCTGCAGGAGGATGCAGCCCTCCCTACCTCTGTTTCTCTCTTCCTCCCTCTTTTTCTACAACTTTATGATGCGCGGAAGATGAACAGTGACTCTGAGGCCTGAGTGCGGAGGAGAAGTTTGGACTTGTGGGCAGGACAAATTCCACTTTAAAATTTAAGAGCAAAGACTTTTTGTTTGATGGTTCATAACCGGGTAAGTTAAAGTCATTTTATCTTACTGTAATGTGAATAAATGCACCAAACTCTCTTCACTGATATGTCTGTGTAAATGTGTTATTTCAGTGTATTTGACATTAGTATTTATTGCAGTGCTATAGAAAGTTGTGAAGTTGTTTCCTTAAGGAACTATTTCATCTGAAATTTAAAAATGACTTTTGTTGGTGTAACTTCAGTGGCGTTAAATAAATTAAATGAGTTAATTTAGATGTTACCATATGAAGCACATTTTTAGGTTTCCTGACAGCACTTTTACCATTCTTTACACTTACAAAGAGTGACTCTTACAATTCATGGGGAAATTTAGCATATATTTTGGTATAAATTATTATTATACAAACAAATACACTTGTACTGAAAGCTGAAGGTCAGGATTTGATGTGACAAAGCTTGTCTTGCAAAATATCAGTGTACAAGAGATTATTTTGCATATTAAAACTCTCATCAAATAAGAGTTTCAATTGATATTATTATTCATTTAGTTTATTTAAAAATGTGATTTGGCATTCTGATTTATTGTAATTTTTTATATAACCAAAGTTATATCAGGAAAATATGTCAAATTCATATTTACTGAAAGTACAAAGTATTTGTAGGATTTGCTATGCAATAAATAAATAATAAAAAATATACAAAAAAAAAAATATGTAAAACAGAATTTGCTTTAGTTTAAGCTTGATATAGAAAAGCCTTAAATGGTGTTCTTATACTTATGCCAGTCACATTTATTTCTGCTCATGAAAAATGACTAACTTCATGCATCTTGATTAATTAAAAATTAACTGAAAGGGACAAAAAGAGAGAATGGACAAAACTACTTCGAAAAAAAAAAAAAAAAAAAAAAAAACGACATTGGTTCCTAAATATCACCAGCACAGATTCAAGCGTTCTTGAAACATTTCTAAATTTACTCTTGTATGACTGGAGACACGTCGATGAGAAGTTGGAAAGAGGAACCCTTATGAAAACAATAGATACAATGGGAAGTTGCTGAGAAAAGAAACATTAAAATGCCAAAATCTGGGTTGCACTTTATTTTACAGTACGTGTACTTACAGTGTACTTACCTTAGAAAGTACTGGGTAAAACAAAGTAACTACATGGGTTAAGGTTAGGTTTAGGGGTAGATTCAGGGTTATTACCTAGTTATTACCCAGTTATTACTATAATAAGTACATATATGTACATGGATATGTAAAATAAAGTGCTGCCAAAATCTGTACACACATAATATTTTTCCATTTTCCAAATATAACACATAAGCGTCAGAATAAGTACACACCAGGTAAGATTGGTCTTATGAGGAATTTGACTTGTCAATTCTGGATTAAAATAAATAAACAGTTATTTGAGTACAGAATTTTACAAATAATTACTAAGAAAATGAGAAACAAGCACATCTGTCTATACCAAAAGCTGACTAATTGCAGCGAGATTGAGTTGCTGAAGGGTTTTTACACCAGATGTTTGAAATTACACCAGTCTTGCTGACTCACTGTAGCGGTATTACATCTGTCTTGTTGTGATTCGTTTAAATAAAATATTTTTAAAAAAGAACTTTATCTGGATTGGAGTACTGATCAACAGATGCACAACTCAAATAATACATGGTGGTAACTGAATTTGTTGTCAGATTATCAGATTTTATTATTTTGAGTCTCGATCTTTAAGTTCTCATGATGTTGTCTGGCTGAAATTGCCACTTTGATAAGTATCTACGATGTATATTTGCGTGCATGAGTCACCTTCACTTTTGCCTGTGCAGCAGTTTTTCTCCAGCAGTAGCTATAGTGTTGATCACACTGCAGAGCCGCTGCCCCCTCAACCCTCTCTGTCAGCTTCTCTCTGTACAACCTATTTAAAAACACCTGCCCTGCCTACCTGCTCCAAATCTCTATGTAAAGCATATTGCCAAGCACTAACATTTGGTGAAAGTAGCTCAGTTGGCTGTAATAAAGTAAAAAATAATCAATATTATAATACAGCAATTACAATCATTTTAATTTAATGTTTCTTTTAAAGGAATGGGTCATCTTCATGGGTTTTCCCCAGAGGAAAGAAAGCCAAATGGGTTTTGAACAGCATGAGGGTGAGTAACTGATGACAGAATTTTCATTAGTTTTTCATTTTCAGTGAAAATTAATATATTTTTAGTCAAAGAAACAGGAACAAAATGCTTTTTTTCTTTGTTTTTATTGAAAAAACAATCAGTGATGCAGCTCATAGTTATGATGCAGCGCAAGCATATGTATTTAAAGTAGGCCAGGGTTAGACCTTCAGAGAGATACTAAAACAGAGGCATGCATGATGGAAAAATGGGCAAAAACGGGTCCCCAAACCATTCCAACCAGCCTTGCTGGACTGCTGTTATTGATTATATCCATAGAAATGTTAGGTTTGTATGATCTTGATGTATAGGCAAATGCATTAAAGAAAACATCAAGGCAGTACAATCAACAATATGGTATCATGGTTACATATTTGTGATATAATTTTACCTTTCGTATAATATCAGGCTTCTGATAGTGCAGAATTATGTTTATTTATTACATACCTATTAGCACATAATGAATACATGTAACCAAGTAACCAGGACATTGTTGTCTAATTCTAATAGAAGATAATCAGGGATTTAGAGTCGTGTTGCCTGACGATGAAGGCAATTCAACCTATGAATGGCAACCATTAATGCACCAGCCATAAAATCACTGTGCCACAGTCTGTATTTCACAAGCTGGCGTAATGTTAACTGCTGTGCAGCAAATCAAATTATGAGCTTAATGGTTTTGTTTCATCTTTTAGGAGTATTTTTTGTGTCGCTAACATTATGCAGATATCTACACAATTGCAAAAATGCACAGGGTGGTAAAAAAAAAAAAAAAAAACACAGTAAAATTCACAATCTATATGTGCACATGAACAAAGCAACCAAGCGTCATTTTGTATTAAATTATAATTAAACATAGCAATAACAGTTCACAGTTATGATTACACAATATGTAAATCTCCCAATAGAACCTTATTTTAGTGATTTAAACTGATTTAAACATGTTAAAATTGAAATAAATAAATAAAATAATAATAAAAATAAAAAGGAAAATTAAGAATACATTCCCTTACAACAAATTATAGAGGTAACATGGAGCAAATTGTAGTGGTACTACAGCATGGATTGTATTTTTGGTACATTTTTGTTAGTGAAGCAATATAACATGATCCATAAAATACAATATGATGTGGAAGTGTAAAATAATACCTTTGTCAGTGAAAAAAGGCAGCCTAAGCCAATCAGAAGGGCATTCAGCGAGTTAAAAAGTGCCCGAACATAAGCCAATTTATGTGTTGGCTTTGCCCTGCTAAGGGTGAGCCACCCTGGGCTCAAAATCACTGTGGCTCCAGGCTTTGGGCCTGTGCTGCATAAATGTTGTATTACAGCATGCGAACAGAGTAACTATATATTGTGAAGTAAAATAAGTACTACAATAGTTTAAACTGTTATGGTTTGTAGGCAAATACTGTACGGTAAATATTGTATGAGTTTTTATGCCAGAACAAAGTGTTTATTAATGAGTTCACGCATGTGATGTTCTAACCTACATTTCTATTAATTGTTTCAATTTAAATACAGACTTTTCAACATCATTCAAAATTACAATATACATACATATATATATTTAGATATATTTACTTTTATTGAATAGAACTATTTAAAACATACTCCTCACATTTTCTGAACATAACACAATTATAATCATACTGTTATAATGTCGAGGCTATTCTTTGCAGAAATTGTTCAATTTAGCAGATGGTATGTAGGGGACCTGCCCCTTCCCTACATAATCTACTACACAGTCCACAGTCTACTACTACGAGTCCACTGAAAGTGAGTTCACAATCACTGTGTGTTTCACAATCAAAATGGATTCCCAACACATTCAATATGGAAAGAGATTTTTTTTTGAAACTGAACTAAATATCTGTTTTTGGTTTTGTTCTTTTTTTTTCTTTTGGGAAAAGGTTTAATGACTTAATGAAAGGTTCTTATTTCCTCTGTATACATACAAATATGATATGATATGTCATATAGAATTTTATCTTTCCATGAAAGGTTTAATATTCTGCTATATTTGACACATTCAATCTTAATCCAGTGTCTTTCACTTGCACTCTTGAACAAGCTTAATACTCAATTTCAATTCCTCTTTTTCAGATTATAAAATTAGCTGTGAAATTTGATTATCAGGTTAAAAATGAAGTGTTCATAAATTCAGTACTGAGAAAAACTGTACTTCTATGTTCAAGAAGATACTCATGTAAAATAAATTCACACATTCCAAATAACACACCACAACATACATGTCAAACACAATAATATCAACAATCAAATTTGTTTTTTGGTTTTTATCAATAAATACAAGTATCGTAATAAATGATGATGTTTGTGTGTGAAAGCAGTGTTTTGTAAATGGCATTTTCCATAAATAGGGTACAAAATGCCTGAATTTCCAAAAATGTATTTTTATAGCAGGGTTGCAAATTTGGCATAAATTTAGCTGTTGTCGCATATTTTTTTTTTAAATCTTTTTTTTTCCTAATCATAATTTTTGTAGAAAGGGTCCAATTAAGCTTATTTTTGGGCCTCACAAGGAATGTTACTTTTTTGTAATGGGGAAAATAAGTGAATTAATTTAATAAAGAATTGACTCATTTTTACTATGAGCAGAATATTAAAATCTTCAATGTCCGACACTCTTCTATGACTTTAATTGTTAGATATAGTTAAGAAGGTTAAGTCCTTTGAGGTGGAGCAGGCTAAAATTATCATTTAAAAAAAAAACTACTTTTCATGCTAAGTTAGTTTTCTGTTAGATAACAACATATAGTTTCTAATACACTGTAAACCCTATAATGCTCAAATTAATTAATTGGTTTGAGTAGGGTAAACTTAAATTAAACAAATTAGTTCAATAAAATTAACTTTTATGCATATTTATAACTTTCTTTTTCTTATGAGTTCACAAAACTGGCACATTTTAAGTAATCTGAATTGTTTCCTTGTTTTAAGTTTTATGAACTTGTTTCTTTTAATTTAGACAAACTTAAATTTAACAGAAACTCGGCTAGGATTTCTTTTTCCCAGCATGCTTTGCCATGACACTCGAAAGGGAGAGTAAATGCTAAAATTAAGTGTTATATGATGTTTTTTTTTTGTGTGTGTGTGCAAGATTAATGTTAAGTGGGAGATTTAGTAGTGTTTAATGTTTTGCTGTTTGTTTTGCTTCTATATTGCCATACTCATTCAGCAATTGCTATGCTATGCTAATGCTATCAAAACATTGTGTTACCAATGAGCAAGTTAGCATTTACTGAATTAGCTAGTTAAAGCTAGCTAAGTTTCTGCTACTAAAAATATTTAAGTTGAGATTACATGATAATTTTAAGTTAAGTATAAGTTAAATTGTTAAGAGCAATTAAAATGTATGAGTACAAAATAATAATCTGCCAGTTCTGCTTACTTAAACTTTGAATTTCTTAACTTAAACATTCTGATGTAACTGATTACCTCAATTTTTTTGAGTTAGTTATTTGGGTTTACAGTGTATGTCAGAACAAAAATATTATGGGATTTGTGCCTCTAAAGGCTGTGACACACCAAGCAGATGTAAAAAAAAAAAAAAAATAGCGGCGACAAAAGGCGACTGTGTTGTCGCCTCGCATCAGCTGCATCTCGGCCAAAAAGCTGCGCTTGAACACACCACAAAGACTACAGGCGACTGTCAACTAGCACATGCGTTCTGCATCTGCGTGTAAGAAAATAACTGTCTATATCAACAGGTATCAATAGTCTATATTCGTCATCCAAAAAGGGAAACCGAAACATTCCAGGTGGCTCATGTTATAAATATTTGTGCACTGGAATGCTCAGGTAAGATGGCGTTAAATTAGAACAGCCGTCTTTTGTTTTTATTCTCGTTCACTAAGCTGAACAGCCAATCAGAGTTCTCTCTCTCACCAATGGCACAGACGCCGACAGACGCTGATTCAATATGCTCAATCGGCCGGCAAAGTCCAACTACTGCAGATGGTGTGGAACTGGGCCGCCCGACATTGGCCGATGGCCGACCATCGGCTTTTTGTGTCAGGGCCTAAATGCTTTTAAAAAGTTATGAGACACCAAAGTATACCCTATTCATGGAATGTGCCAGATGCTTGTGCAAAGTGATGATTTGTTTTGTGCAATTTGTGTGTATCATGTATAAAAAAATTGTCATGCAATGATTGTACATGTTTTGGAGGTGTGCTATAAACTAGCAAATTATAGATTTTTAACACTAATGGATAGTCATGGTCCTGCCATTTGGGTAGGTTCAAGGTATCACTGCTAAATATTCTGCTGTTCTACATACTGGATTGTAAAAACAGCACAAACCTTAGACCCAATTGGAGCAAACTGGCACAGCGAGAAGGCACACACACAAACACACACATCATGTTTCTGCATCCACTTAAAGAGGACGTTGAGGGCAGTGATTTCTCAAGAAACTGTCAAAACGTATAAACACTGTAAGGGTAAAAACACTTTGGCAGTTTTGTATCATTTAAAACTCTCACCTTTAGAAAATTCTTAGCAGAAATACTGGATGGCTAATATTAATAGTGCTAATAGTGGCAGTAGTTGAAGAAAAAAACTGCTGACTTTGAAAAAAGGGTGGACAAAATAAAAAGTTCTGTAGGATGCTGTTATCACCTTAACCTGCCATAATGAATGGAAGAGGCAGTATAAAACCCTTTGTGATTTCTCACCAGTGACTGGACATCATGGCACTGTGGCAGAGATCTTCCTAACATGACATGTTTGGTCGCTACACGAGAAAACTGGGGAATGTTGAATGAGACCATTACAGGACGAAGAGTCAAACAAGTTTTACATATCTTCAGGCAGGAGGCATAAATTTCTGAAAAGTAAAAGAAACACAATGAAGAGAAATGTGAGAATATAATATTAACAGTGTATTTAATCATTTTTCTTGTGGTTATTTTGTAGAAAAAGATCCCATTAAAGTTGGGAAATCTGATTTAAGAATTTTTTTTTTTCTCGAGTTCAATGAATTGGTTTTAAAAGACAGATTCAATTATTCATTTGCCAGAACCTCCAATAAAGTTTGTAATTTCTGTGAATCATTTTGCATAACACTTTGTTTCAATGAAGCAGTTCAAAATACTGATTCAGTGATTAACTTGCCTCATAACTGCCATATATATATGAGTATAACTGCTCAAAAATCCCATATATACACTTAGTGATGAATCATTGGAAATTATTGTAAAACATTTCTTATTTTTTATTAGATTGTTACAGTACATTGAATTAACTTTGGTCAAACCGATGAGTCTGATCGAGAACAATAACTATTTTAAGTCATTTTAAAAGAAATACATAAATATCGAGCTGAAAAACACTGACATACATAAAACAACCACCACTAAACAGACACAACAGAACCCAACCAGATAAAGTAAGACTACAAACAGACTGACAGAGAATAACAACTGGAGAATTCAGAATTCAACTCAAAAACTAGAAGGACAGACTGATGAAACAAAGATGGAAAGAGAACTTGAAAGGGCCACTGTCAACCACAGTCACATGACCACCAAGACACACTAGCTAGCAATCAGTTTTACCAGAACATGAAGGATTGAGCTCCACCATCCGTTAGGCCTCCAGGGCTAAGATGGCGGGTTAGGGCTGTCTGTTTCAGGATTCAAAGTAAGGAGTTTGTTTACAGAGAAGAAACACTCAAATACTGGGAAAGAAAAAAAGAACAAAATTCTTACTTTGTTGCTTCTTCTGTTCCTCCTTCTCCATCGACTTTGCCCTCTTCCTCCATCTTCTGCTCGTCTGAGATCAGCTCCTGGTTCTTATGTCTACGAATACACTTCACCACTACCATGGACAGAATGAGCAAAGCAAGAATGCCCCCCACAGATGCCCCGATGGCAACAGCAATGGTCGAATCCCTTGGTGGTGGCACTGGGCAGAGGAAGACAGAAAAAATGAGAGATTCTAACAAACTTCACCAAGTAATAGCATATTTCTTCAATGAAAAAGTGTATTCAGAAAAATTTGTGTAAAATATGTAGTAAAAAAATGCTTTCTGGGACAAAATTGAGTAGTTACAGCTTCTACCTCCAGTGGCTAACTGGCCTATGCTAACCAGCCAAAATCTTAGTACTGGTTGCATTCTCAATGTTGCCATTAGGGGTGCTAGAGCAGACAGTAGTTATTAACGTCTTCTATAGTTTTCTCTTTCAGATTGACTACTGTCTTAGTGGAGCAAGAGTTAAAATTTTTCTGAGCAAGTTAAGGTTGCTTCATTGTGATGAACTTTGAATGCACACCTTATTAATGTGTTTTCTCTTCAAATTAATAGAGTGCTGTAGGGATGACGTAAACACCTCTGATTGGCAACTGACCCTTCGCAAAGACCCGCCCCCCTTAGTTACTGTTGCTTTGTCCAACAAGCCATGGCGCTGTCACGCCACACGCAGTGTAAAATACATCGCGGAACAAAGAGGACACTGACAACACGTCGACAGACAAGACAGATCAGGTTACTTATGATATTAAACAAAGTCCCAGCTTTCAATGCTTTAATGTGTCGTGACAGATTGCTGTAGCGCCTCAGTTCAAGCAGCTCGTGAACCGATCATCTCTTCCTACTAGTTAATTTATATCATCAAATAAACATGAATGAACATGAGAAGGAATGTTGTTTCAAACGCGGAAAGACGTCAATACACACCATTTTTTAAGTTCAAGTCCACCAAGGTTAATCTTCTAACTCCTGACTGCTTTGTCGGACAAAATGGCGGATTCGGCGTTATGATTGGTTAGATCGCTTGTCAATCAAACTCCCGGCGAAGGGTCAATTGTGTTCACACACTCATCAGATATGTCTGTGATTGGCTACAATGATCAACGCTTCAAAAACATGTTGTAAATAGACATCAATGACGCTCTTCACCAAGCGCTTACACAGATACACATGGGAGTGTTTGAAAGCAGGCGTCTATTAGCGGACCGGTCCCGTGCGTTGATCATTGTAGCCAATCACAGACATATCTGATGAGCGCGTCAACACAAAGGCCAATCAGAGATGTTTACAAATCCGCTCAACAGCGCTCAAAGCATCACATTTTTAAAATTTCAGTACCGACGTGGTATCGCGGTTGGTACTTTTGAGAACGCTAAATGCGACCGTGGTGTAGTTTGTTTATATCCTACATTTAGCTTTTTACTTCTACTGATTGTATTTAAGTTTCAAAATTCTTATAAGTTGTGTTCATTTGTGAAAATTATCATGACGTACATAACATGTAAGAATCATAAACTTTTGTTGGTCAAGGAGCTTATTTTCTACATTAGCCAATGGAAAAATCCTACTGGGTTTTTGTCAAGGGAACCAGGGTGATGCAAACTTCTGGGCTGGCTTACAAAAATACATCATCACTGCAGTACTCTATTCTAATCCTGGACTTAACAACACCTGCAATAAGGAAACCCTATTCATCAGGGCCTGTCCTGAAGTAACCCTGGTTGAAGACCCGAAACTTCTGTCGTACAGCTTCTTAGCCCATGCTGAAGTCTTACATTCAGTCAGGACGTTGAACTGGATGGTGCCGTGACCCAGAATGCGATCTGGAGGGTTGCGCACATAGCAATTGTAGATTCCATCGTCTGTCAACTGCACATCTGAGATAGTGATGCTGAGGTCGTTCTTCTCCAGGTTTCCAGAAAACACAACCCGATCTCCAAATCGGGTTGACTTCAGGGGTGTTATCCTGTTCTTATAAGTCATGAACTTGGAAAAGAAGAAATTTTGGATGAAGGTACATTGAGAAAAGTGATGAAACTAAAGAACTGGGTAACTTGTAAGGCATTGATATTACAATATTTTGATGATATTTAACATTTTAAGTCTCTTATTTTTTTCTCACCATCTCCTCTGTGCTGTTGAGTGTCTCCTGATAGGTCCAGTTCATGGCAAACTTGCTGGGGTCCAGCTTGTAACATGAGGTGAATGCACATGGGATTCTGACATTAGTGCCATTGAGAGCGTTGATCTGTTGTGGCACCAGCACATCCATGGAATTCACTGGACAGGCTACGAGATATGTAAATACACACATGTATAATTCCAGCCATGTGATTTTCCTGCCATCTGATTGGTGCATGTTTTTTTTAAACATAAATTCATGAAAATTAACTTTGAAGTAATTCATTTAAGTATAAGTTAAAATTTTATTGCCAACCAATAAAAAAGCTGTTTTTTAAACTTACAAAATGATTTGCAAAGTAGTCTTATATAACTCCTGTTCATGGAAAAATGTTTTTCTAACACATTTAAAAGTGTATCTTATCGTAAAATGTCTATTTTTGACTCTCAATTCTGATTGGAAGAGACTTGTTCAAAACGGTAAGTGGGCAGTAAGATTTTTTTAAATTTTTTTAAAAACAAGTCTTATGCTCACCAAGGCTGCATTTATTTGATCAAAAATACAGTAAAAACAGAAATATAGTGAAATATTATTACAATTTAAAATAATGGTATTCTATTTAAATATATCTTAAAATGACATTTATTCCTGTGATACAAAGCAGAATTTTCAGCATCATTACTACAGTCTTCAGTGTCCCTTCAGAAATCATTATAATTTGCTGCTCAAGAAACATTTCGCATTTTTATCATATTTTATATTTTTTGTGAAAGCATGATACATTTTTTTGAGGATGAATACAGTAGAAAAACAGCTTTTATTTGAAATATATTTTTTTTTGTAACAATGTAATTTTTAAAGTTAAATTTAAATGTTTAATTTAATGTATCCTTGATGAATAAAAGTATTAATATCTTTCAAAAACAAAAATCTTACTGACCCTAAATTTTTAAACTGTAGTGTACCATAACTGCAAAAAGTTTTTTTTTTTTTTTTAATGTAAATGTTTTAAATATTACAGTGGAGTCCAAGAACCCGAGGCCACATTAAAAAAAATATATTGGAAAAGATATTAAGAAATTGATATTTTCACTCAGAAAAATGTATTCAATTTTAAAATTTGGACTTAATGTCTCCTACTTTTGAACCCCACTAAATTTAAAATGTTTTAATATTTATATTATTATCCACGTTATTCTACTCTGGGCAATATTTGTTTTAATTCTTTAAAATAATATTTTTCTAATGTTTGCAAGTTAAATGTCAGATAAAACCACATGAATTTCACATGTGCAAAACCACTTGTGGTCACACATGAAACATACTTTGCACAATGGAAACGTGGTTTTGGAACAGTTTCCATGTGAAATGCCTTTACATCGTTGGGCAGAACGGTTCTAAGAATGTAAGGAACTGTTACGGTTATATATCCACTTGAGCTTGGTTTGGCACGGCATGATTACAAACCGTTCTCGGCCCAGAATTCTCAGCTAACTGTGCTGAACTGAACTTTGCTGGCAGAATGCGTGTAGTGACGTCGCCACTCAGAATTGGTCTCTTGTCTGTTGCCTGGCTGCCAGTTTCTTTGTAGCTGGCCAAACACATAATTTGAGCGAAGTTAACACAAGTAACAATGAAATGAAAAAAACCAAAGCAATGACTGACCCATTTGTATTACATTCCAAAGAGCTATAATCAGTCCCATAGTGGAAAACTGAACCATGGCACAGAATGGAACAGTTAAGCAATGAGAATGTTTTGGCCCAAAAAAGCGGCACATGTGATCACATGTGTAGAAAACATGGCAAATTGATGTGGTTTTTACTTCTTTATCTCTATCTGTATTAAGCTTCCACTGTAAGTGATATTATTTGTATTGTATCGCTGGCCAAAATGCCATAATGTCTATCAGGAAGGTTAATTTTCTCCACCTCTGCACCATTTCATCCCTCTGCAGTCAGGAGTTTTGTGTTTCTGGACAAGTTCCCACTGCTGCAGCAGTTATGCTTTATCGGCCCGGCTCTCTGCAGTAGTAGCAGCAACTTCGTCACACCCTCCCATCCCATCCCATCCCATCCCATCCCCACCCCCCTCAAAGTGCTGCAGTTTAGTCCGCTCCCCTCCCTCTAGAAAAATCAGGTGTCCTCACGGATAGAGAGCAAGAACTACAGCAGCTGTGTTCCGAAGAACACATACACACACAAACCTCATCTACACTAGCTTCAGTAACTATTATGATTTATAGTGCGTTAATTTAAGAGTGCCTACAAGGCAACATTTGAACTAAACAGATATACAAGGATTCATAGCATTTTTCTGCTACAAATGATGCAGCACTGCATCATGTCACAGTATCCTACTTACGCTTTCAGTGTGGGCAGTAATATACACACACAGAGACACACACGCATGTTCAGCATAAATATACACACACACGCAGAGTCAGCACTCGGCCGGCCGTGTTACTCAATACCGGCACTACGTCAATGTCGTCCCCACCCACCCTTTTACTTTCATGTATATTTAGTCGGTTTCTCTCTGCGCTGTGTGCTACAGCAGAGACGCTTTAAAACTCCTTCGCATACCCCATGCAAATTTAATCACTGAATTCATGCACTTTCTTGACAAATCAGTGAATAATAGTCCAATTTTTGTATAGTTAGAAAGCTACAATGAATCCTGAGTATCTGTAAACTCTCTTGCATGACTGTTTGGGTTTATATGAGCATGAAAATAAGGGATCTGACTACTGCTGATGTCTTCAGCCCACTCTTGGGGAACTGATTTGATGCTTATGTATCAATATTCACTGGTTCAGAGTGCCGTAGGCATAAAATACTGCAGTGTAGCTCTCTCTCTCTCACCCTCTCTCACAGTCCCTGACAAACCCCATCACTACACCCTCCCTGCGCTGTCTGTGTCCTCTTTTTCCTGCTCTCAAGGTTATGGTTAAAGGAGAAATGTGGAGCAATGTGGACATTGTGGAGCTGTATATGCATGCACAAACAAACAAATAATAATAATGATAATAATATATATACTGTACACTGTATAGCTATATATAGTCAAAATCGAGGCAATAATGGAACATCAGTTTTAAAAAGTGTTTTTTTTTTCACTATTATTTACATATGATTTGGATTTTCATGGGTTTAAATAAAATATTTTTGTTATAAGAGACAATAAAAACAACTTTGTGCATCAAAACCACTCCTTTCCTCATAAAAAATGAACTTGATTTTCAAGTCAACAAATTTGGGACAGCTGAATGTAACATTTCTTACAAGCCATACATGTCGGTCTCTGAGTAACGTGTCATTTATTTAAGCCACAAAATAAACTTCATTCCGTAAGTATAATGAACTTCACAAAACGCATTTTGAAGTTCTCCAGCATGCTTTATAATATTATATAAGTTCACCCCTTACACACGTTATCATGTCTGTCAAAAACTGTCTGTCGGTTGGAACATCAGAAGTAAAAACATGGACATAACACATGGGCATCAATCACTTCACTGAATAGGCTACTTGTCGGCTAAGACACAAATAAATATTACCTTATAGAGTTGTCAAAAGTACCGACTTCGGTACTGACATTTTTAAAATTGTGATGCTTTGAGCACTGTTGAGCGGATTTGTAAACACCTCTGATTGGCCGTTGTGTTCACACGCTCATCAGATATGTCTGTGATTGGCTTCAATGATCAACGCTTGTAAATAGTCATCAATGACGCTCAAGCATTTGAAAGCAGGCATCTATCGATAAGACGCCTGTTTTCAAACACTTCCGCTTTCAAATTCAAACACTTCCATGTATTGATCATTGTAGCCGATCACAGACATATCCGATGAGCGCGTCAACACAATGGACAATCAGAGGTGTTTACGAATCCGCACAACAACGCTCAAAGTGTCACATTTTTAAAATTTCAGTACCGACTTGGTACCGAAGTCGATACTTTTGACAACTCTATTACCTTACGATCCATCTGTTTTCAAATCCACATCATTTGAATATCACGACACCAGTCTGTCAAAAAAATAGCGTGCACAATTCACGGTAGCATTTACGAGAAGCAGAGGTTCAGCGAGTACACGCATTTCCTGGAAAACCCACACTACCGAATGTTTTGACTATATTATCGCTTTCCGTGAAGAGGGAAAAAATGGCGGCCTGAGAGGCTTCAACATGCTGTCTGTCAGAGACGATAACATGCATAATACATAACGCATGTGAGTACAAATTTGTTCTTCACTTGCTGAAACTTAATCTGAATGATCAGGGAACTGATACTTCACACTGCATGCTAAAGAGAATAAACGCTATCCAATGGAAAAACTTCGCCGGCTAAGTGAAAAAATTTTCTATTCTTGACTGATCTTTATTTATTTATTTATTTAATAATTTTGGCAATAGACGAACTGTTAAATGTGTGATCTTGAGATGAATCCCTGTAATCGTCCAATTTGACTCTCATATGCTGATGTAATATAAATTATAAATTGACAGGTGATTTTTAGAAAATGTAGTTATCTTCTCGGTTGTTTAAAAAATAAAGGCAATTATCAAAGTTTGATAAAATGTTGTTTAATTTTCCAATAAAAGATTATAAATTATTACATGATTTGATACATTTAATTACCCCTTAGCAGATTTTGACTCATATAACATATATCTCTGTAACATATATTAATATATACGTTTTAAGTGTGCTGATATACAGTCTAACAGCACTGGGACATTTCACTATTTGTATCACTCTGCACTCACTCATGATATTTCTTACAGTCACAGAAAGCCTCTTTTTTATTTCACATGTAAACAGTATAGGGTTGTTAAAAGCAATGTTATAGCAACAAATCTGTTTAGACAGTTTGAATGCACCACAATTTTGTTTCTGTCTAATGACTGAAATGTTGTGGGCAAAACTTTAAACAAGGTATGTTTGCACACTAAATGAGAAGAGCGAGACATCTGTATTTCAGTGAGAAGCAGATCTTCACAAAGCTGTTAACAGCAATTGTTTTCACATAATCTACCATATGTCATATTCGGCTTACAGACAACTGTTACTGCAGTTGGATTTTATCCATTGATCAACTATTTTCAGGGACTGTTCACACAAAAATGAATATTCTGTCATCATTTACTCACCCTTATGTCTTTATAAAACTGTATAATTACCTTTTTTATTTCATAGACCACAAAAGGGAGGTATTTAGTAAAAGGGATATTTTCCATACAAAGAAAGTGAATGGTGACCATAACTCTCAAGCAAAATCGTCAGTGAATAACATCTTAAATTGTAGTCTGTCCTCACAAAAACAAAAAAACAAAAACAAACAAACAAAAAAAAACATGTTGCTTTTTTATTCTTTTTGGAGCTTGACAGCTCTTGGTACCATTTACTTTGATTGCATGAAGGGAGTACATACAATATTTCATGGAAGAAAGAACATCCTATAGTTTTGGAATGAATGAGTGTGAGTAAATGCTTTTTTATTTTTGGGTGAACTGTGCCTTTAAATTAAGACTAACAACACTGATAGTACACAAAACATAAACATAAACATTTACTATATGCAATCTAAAATAACGTAATGAGTAAGTAATATTCTTCTAAATATTATCCTTATAGGTAGATTTACTCCATCAGTGGTGAAGACATTTTATATTTGCTATAGTTTATCTTTTTTAAGTTTGTAAACACTGACACCGTTTAAAAGGTTGGGATTGGTACGTTTTTATGTTTTTGAAATAAGTATCTTATGCTCACCAAAGATTTTGTAATTTGATCAAAATACAGTAACAAGTAATATTATGAAGTATTACAGTTTAAATCAACACTTTTCTATCTGAATATATTTTAAAATGTAATTTATTCCTGTGATGCAAAGCATCATTACTCCAGACTTCAGTGTCACATGATCCTTCAGAAATAATTCTAATATGCTGATTTGCTGCTCCAGAAACATTTCTGATTATTATCTGTCGAAAAAAAGTTGTGCTGCTTCTTATTTTTTGGGAACCGTGATACTTTTTTAAATTCAGGATTCTTTGATGAATAGAAAGTTCAAAAGAATGTTTATTTGAAATTGCTTTTTTTTTGGTAACATTGTCTTTACTGTCATTTTTATGCAATTTATATCAATTTAATGCATAAAAATATTAATACCTTAAAAAAAAATCAACTTTTGAACTGTAGTGTACCTTTATATGGAAGAAAAAGAAGAGGTTTCAATAGTGAAATTGAGTTCAATAGCTTTTTGGACTAGTGGAATAATTCAGTGTTTTTCAGAAAGCTGACTGAAATGCATTATTAACTTCAATCTCCTGAAGAATAGGATACTGCACAAATATTCCTACAATTCATAGCGTTCATCTGTATACCTGAATGTGGTATTGATGTGCAAATAATTTCGCCAAGGGAAGTCACTGAGGCGAAGTTCTCTAGATTAGAGGATGAAAGCTGAAAATATTCTGTATTAAAATTCATACATACAATAGCCCAAAATATATCTGGACACTTAAGCCACATTTATGAATGCTATTGCAATAAATAACAAAATATCAAACCAACTGACATTTTAGACTAATATTAACTGGCAATTCTAGTGCCAATTGTCTTTTAATGGAGATTTGTAGTGTATATTTAGAAAATGTCTAAATTTTTAACTTTTAGACATAATAATTTTTAACCACATTAAATCATTGGAAGACTAGAAGTAGGATAATTTTTGGAGATAGTTTAGTGAAACTAAGTTTTATTATAACTCTAGCTCATGTTCATCTACTGTCACTGAAATGCTGCGTTTTACGCCCTCTAGTGGCTTTCTAGAAGAACTGAATTGTATTCACATGAACTTGAATGCAACTTCCCCAGTCATATGTTTTAAGAAAACTCTTTTGGTGTGTGCAGCTCCTTTTCCTTTATGTTAAGCCAGTACAATGAACCGTAGTTCAGTAAGAAATTTTTAATTAATTAAAATTCGTGGACTATACCACATGGATTAAGCACAAAAAAGTAGGGCATCTGCCTTCTGTTGAAATAAATAATCCTCATGTAACTTTCATCTGCAGCAGTCTCATGAGGCCACAGCTGTGGCAGTAAACCTATTCACAAAATAACCAGAACATGCGCATTGGTTGTTTATGATTATTTATGATTTTCATTTTTTTTTTTCCCATTTCATTACTGAATTGGTTTGCTCTGAAGCTCTTTGTATAACATGTAAACATGAAATATTGATTAACTCCATTAAGCCCCCCTTTCCTCACCCAGCAGTATTGTCTCCATATTTTCCCTATTTAACTGTCATTATTATTGTTATTATGTAAAAGTGCTGTTCCTCTATTTGTCTTCAAATGTTAAATACTGTGAATGTGTGGATTAATCTAGTTAGGACAAAATCAAATGTGTCACACTTTCTTTCCCGCTCTCAAATTACTGTATTTTTTTCTGTTTTCTCCTTTATCTAGCCTACATCTGCATTAAACAGCCAATGAGAAGAACAATGAAGTTCATTAAATTACATTTTAGACACAATATTGCAAGTTATTTTTTGCTCCGTCAACGAAAATGGTGTCAAATGAAGCCAAAGCGGAACTAGTTTTGTCTTCGTTCCTGAACGAGTCAGCGTTTATTGAAGGAATCATTTGAGTCAAAGATTCTATGACTCACTCATAAACACATTCACTTGTCGCCACCTACTGGTTCAACGATGTAACCTGAGCTACTGAAAAAAATAAACAAACGGAGTGATACAAACAGTATTGGACTGTATATCATCAATGACACCGAAATAATTGTATATAATGCTTAACAAATCATTTAAAACGCAGCAATGCTCAATGCCATCAAAGCTGCGTCTGAAAAACCCAGAAGTGCTGTTTCCCATTGTTAAACAATGAATGGGGGGAAACAAATAATAATTTAGCCATAATTTATGACCTGCTTTGCGTTTCATACTTAATCTGATCTAAATGCGCTCACAATGGCATCACGATAAGCACAGCGGATAATGCTAATGGGAATTTGAATACCTCAGTGTGATTGACAGATGATCTGCAATAATAATCACCATCAAACGCTATGATGTAATGACATACACCTGATTTTATTTGCATTCTTTCTTATAACGCGTATTAGCCTATTAATAATATAGGCAGGGAACCGACTGTAATCACATCTGTTTGGCTACTACATTGAAATCATTCAATTGTCAAATGATCATTTTAACAATGGGCTTTATTATTTCCATAGCAGAAGCTTTTTTTACTTACCCAAAAATATCACCAATGCAACACAGGATAATTTCAAAGCGGACGCCCACTGCGTTTTCCCAGAATGCAATAAAATGGACATTTTGGTCGCTGACAATAAAACTTATCGGAAAATAGGTATTAAAAATGCGTTTGAGATCTATTTCTCCGTTTCAATCATATAAAAAACACGGAAATGTTTTTATTTTGTGCTATGATATGGCTGGCAGTGTCTGTAGCAGGAGCACTGGTTGATATTATGGTTGCGGTTTGCCATTTGTCTTAATTGAGGTTTTAAACGAACCACGTTGCAAAATACGATTGTTAAAATACGATAATAGCAATGCATAAAAATGGTATATAACTAATTTTATAAGATGATAAAAATCAGGATGCATCTATATATTAGCCTACATGTCCCTCCTCGAGTCAGTGCAATATCAGAAATCAGTCGAAGAAAATTCACGCGGCCGTTGACGCAAAACCAAAAAATGAGGCGCTAGCTTGCAGTAGGAACACCTCTCCTCATCTCCTCACTAATGGAGATCAAAGTGCACAGAAGATGAGCTGGAGGTGGAAATACACATGTAGGGTGAGAATGGTGCTGAAAAAATACAATGATGCTGCTGCTTATTCAAGATTTTCTACATAAGCATCCACTAGGCAGCATAAAACCAAAGAGAGTGCCTTGATACCGATAATGGTTTTAGCCACTAGATTCGTTGTGTTAATAATACTCTTGGTTTGTGGTTCCTCAAATCTCAAAGGACAGACTGAGCATGAATTGAGTCTGCAATACTTATTGGCTACAGGCTCGGTGAATTTTGTTTGGCTGCCTCTTCAGAGACAGAGACAGTGGGTCTGTCATAAGAAGTGGCAATTTCATGCTGATGAGAAGTCATTGAGAATATAAAGAGGAAAAGTCAAGTGGCTGAAGCTCAGACAATGAAGTGCAACTATATTGCACACTGTTGACACCTGCAGACGAGGGAAGAGGTGCATGAGGACAAAAGGAAAGCTAAATAATGAAAATGGCATTGAATGAATCGCACGCATATTTCAGACAGATGAATACAGATTTATTATGAGAGATAATGTACAGTCAGCTGTGCAGTATTACAAAATAAACCAATTATTGACATGCATATTTTAAAGGTACACTGTGTAGCCTAAATTTTTTTTGGTTCAAATTTAACAATTTAAATGAGTCAATACATCCCAAATCCTTCTTCCAAAACGTGTTTTTGTCTTACCCCGATTAACTATGGTAAGCCTATTATATCTAAGCGTTTATATTTTAGACCTGTTGGTCACGCAGAGCCAAAGCACAACCAAAACAATGTTCTCCCAAAAAATGCATGCAGTTTTTTTTTTTTTTTTTTTTAATGCAACATAGTGTACCTTTACCTAAAACAACGCCTCTAGCACATTTTACTATGTGACAATACAAATTGCTTTTACGCTCATCCATTTAAATAATTAATTATTATTTTGTTTTGCACCAAGTGGCATGATCTAACTTCATGTATCTTAGTGGCATTGGGCATATACAGGTTCCTCATCCTCTGGCTGCCAATCAGAGGGAAGACGTCTGTTGTGTCCAGCTGTGACAGGAGCGTCTGGTGTGAATGGGAAACTGTGCTGCTTCCAGCAATTGAGAATACACACAAACAAAAACCATTTTACATCCTGTGAACACATTTTCTCTGTACTAAATTGTTTGTAATATCCAGATTACATATGAAGGGATGTATGCATTTACATATTATTTCACTTACAGTAATGAATATGCAAGTCATTAAGAAATGAATTAATGTGTATAATTAGTGTCTACATAACATTTGATGACGTGTATTAAATCTGCTATTATTATTTTGCAAGATTAAATAAATCAAATGAAAATTAAATATACACTTTTTCTATTAAAATGTTTTATTTGATTGTGCATTAATATTTTAATAAATATTTTAAAGAGAATTTTAGGACTTATCTTTATATGTAATTTCATAATTCCAATGTCCTTGGTTAAAGTGTAGAATGTACTGACAAGCATTTAAAGAGATGGTTCACCCAAAAATGAAAATTAATTCATTAATCAATCACCCTCATGTAGTTTCAAACCCATAAGTCTTTCGTTCATCTTCGGAAAACAAATAAAGATCTTTTTGATGAAATTTGAGAGCTTCCTGTCCCTCCTTAGACAGCTACACAACTGACACTTTGACACTTCAAAAAGTTCTTAAAGAGATCGTAAAACTAATCCATATGAATTGAGTGGTTTAGTCCATATTTCGTGAAAAGACTTGATCGCTTTATATAATGAACTAATTTAATTAGGCTTTTATTCATATATAAACCTCAGTGAACATAAACAGAAGCTCAACCGAACCTGCTTGATGCTCGAGAACAAACCTCTTGTGGAAGCTCAAACGTGCTGCGTAACAAACGAGAATGAACCTCATTGGTTCTCGCATGTCAAGCAAACATGCTTGAGCTTCCGTTTACCACAACTGATGTGTGAGTTGATGAATGTTTAAATGTGAATAAAAGCCAAATTCAATCGGTTCGTCATATAAAGCGATTGTGTCTCTTCAGAAAATTTGGACTAAACCACTCGATTCATATGGATTAGTTTTACGATGTCTTTATGAACGTTTTGAAGTGTCAAAGTGTCAGTTGCGTAGACTGTCTATGGAGGGACAGAAAGCTCTCAGATTTCATCAAATAGATCTTCATTTGTGTTCCAAAGATGAACGAAAGTCTTACCGGTTTGGAACGACATGAGGGTGAGTAATTAATGACAGAATTTTCATTTTTGGATGAACTAACACTTTAAGGTAAACTAAAATATACTTTAATAGTAATTTCTATTGAAACATGTCCTGTATTTAAATATATTTGTAATGATGAAGTTGCAATTTAGTACATTTAAAATATTCAAACCTAAAATGTACTGTAAAAAAAACCCCACAAACTTCTAATCAAGTACTTACATATGCTTTAGTGTGTTAGTCAGCACATTAAAATAAGTGTACTTTATAGCACGGCAAAATAGTTATTAAAACATATTGATTTAAAATTTACTTTTAAGTAAAACTTAATTTGACATTACAAAGTGCACTTTTTTAAAAGCGTACTTAAGTGTGTTAAACTCATGAAAGTGTAAGTAAATTTAAGTGGCCTTTTATTTCATTAATACTATTAAAGTATAGTTTTTTTTTTTTTTTTTTTTTTTTTTAAATATATACTTATATATACACTCTAACTTAACAGTCATAATTTGATTTTTCATGTTTGACAAGATTTGTTAACGAGACAAAGTATCTACCACATCATGTAAAATAGGCATAAAAAGTTTTTTAAAGTGTTTACAGTATAGTAATATTGTAATAATGTATAAACAGTATAACAAGAAATTTTTATAACTCATATATTCACATGATTTCATTTATTTAATATCTTGCTTACCATGGTAATATAGATGTTGTCTGGACTGTTGGGAGGACTGCTCACATCTGCCAGAACAGGCATAGAGCTGAATCCCACCTGAGGCACAAAACCAGCTTAAACAAAGATTTTAGTTATACAAAGACGGTGCATTCACATTACTTATGAACTGGAGAAAGTGCAACGTGCAATATGGCGAAATAAGTCCCGTCTTCTAAATAAAAGTCATCGCGTCACTGCAGCTGCCGTTAGAAGCTCCGGCAGTCATGCTGCATCCGTGTAGTATGAATGTATTTCGGACGTACCACGTATTTATCACAGTGACACAGTGTTCTGAGACTCACGCTAAGGACTGCACATGCACAATGGCAGATCTAGCTTGAAAAATAAGCTTTTCTTAAAGGGTTAGTTCACCCAAAAATGATAATTATGTCATTAGTTACTCACCCTCATGTCATTCTACACCTGTAAGACCTTTGTTCATCTTCAGAACACAAATTAAGATATTTTTGATAAAATCCGATGAGTCAGTGAGGCCTCCATTGCCAGCAAGATAATTAACACTTTCAATGCCCAGAAAGGTACTGAAAACATATTTAAAACAGTTCAGTTCATAAAACATTAACAGAACATTCCCACACGGTCCTCTGTTGGTCATTTAATAACGTTCCCGATATGAGTTTAGGGGGATGTTCTATTTTGGTTATTTTATGGTCGCGCGAGAACGTTACAAAGAGGACATTTGGGAAGTTAACAGAACATCCTATAGTAATAGTCCCCTAAACATTCCCAGAACGTCCTGAATGTTCCCTGAAGGTCCACCAAATAACGTCCCCCAACCCTTTAAAGAACTCCACATCGTGACCGTCTCTGAACGTACTGGGAACGTTACCAGGTGACAGGTTACCCCGCTAGAAATTTTACGTTCCCAGAACATTCTCAGAACGTCCCCACTGGTGTTAAGTACGTTGTCTAGTAACGTTCCCAGTACGTTCAGAGACGGTCACGATGTGGAGTTCTCTTAAGGGTTGGGGGACGTTATTTGGTGGACCTTCAGGGAACATTCAGGACATTTTTTTTTTTTGTAAGACATTTAAGAAAAATTTGTTTTTGTTCGAACAGCCACATTTGTTAGTAAATTTAGCTCTAATTTTCAATTCAATTTTTTGACAAGGGCAGCAGGGACGTTCTGAGAACATTTCCAAATAAAATATGGTTCCCCAAATGTTCAGAGAACGTTTTGAATGTTCCCTGAAGGTCCACCAAATAGCATCCCCCAAACCTTAAAAGAACTCCACATCATGACCGTCTCTGAACGTACTGGGAACGTTACTAGGCAACGTCCTTAACACCAGTGGGGACGTTCTGAGAATGTTCTGGGAACGTAAAATTTCTAGCGGGGTTATTCACTGCCATTATATGGACGAGCGCAAGCAAGACATTTTTTAAAAATTCTCCTTTTGTGGTCCATAAAAGAAAGAAAGGCATACGGCATTAGAGCAACACCAGGGTGAGTAATTTATTATATAATTTTCATTTTAGAGTGAACTATCCATTTAAAGGGGACCTATTATGCCCCTTTTCACAAGATGTAATACAAGTCTCTGGTGTCCCCAGAATGTGTCTGTGAAGTTTCCCCTAAAAATACCCCACAGATAATTTATTATAGCTTGTCAAATTTGCCCCTATTTGGGTGTGAAAAAAACATGGCGTTTTTGTGTGTGTCCCTTTAAATGCAAATGAGCTGCTGCTCCCGGACGTTTTCCAGAAGAGGGCGGAGCTTTAACAGCTCATGCTTCAGTTGCTCAACAACAACAAAGCTGGAGAATCTCACGCAGCCAAAATAATGATTGTCAGTAACGGTGTTCAGCCTTACATTGTTCAAACCGGAGTCGGACACTGATGAGAGACTCAGGAAGAAGTTACAACTTTTAGAATGCAACTGGACTTTTCTGAATGGTTAGTGGATAAATTTATGTAGTTGCTGTGGAGTTGATTCAACTCATCGACTAGCATGTGCCGTCATGTTAATCTTGTTAATCTGGGTTGGTAGATGCGCCGGAGACACGATTATAGCACTTAAACACAGAAGAAGTCAGATTTTCATGCTATGTCCCCTTTAAAGGGACAGTGGCTTAAAATCATCTTCAAAACCCATGCAATAACCCAAGAAAGATTCAACCTCAACCACTGTTGTGTTGATTTAAACAGAATACACAAAGCATGGAATCTATGAAAATTTGATTTATTAATTTACTTTACTGAATGCAGAAAGCAAAGTGAGGAAATGAGATTAGAAATACGGAAGTTACAAAGATAGTGTGTTACCTTGTATGCGATTCCCATGTCTTCAGAGGCAGTTCTGGTTTTAACCTCTTCCATATTTTGCCTATAGAATATAAAGCACAACATAAAGTCAAGCAGAAAAATGTTCTACAAGCTGCTATATCTCTCTGTGGACTGACAATGACTTACTTTGAGTCGTCACCTTTCTGGATTGATCTGCAAGCCCTCCTTCCAAAAAACACACTACCAATTAGTAACACAAACCCAGCCACTGACACCAGGGCCAGCCACCAGAGAGCACGAGCCTGTGGATGAATCACACCTGGACTGTTTCTCCTGCTCTGTGCTGAAGAAAATAAGTTTGGAGCTTTTATACAAACTAATCCACTTAAAGAATCCTTTAAATATGTTCGTATGTTATGAAACGTTGACAGGTGTTTACAACCATATGCTATATCACAGATCACAAAGATTTAAAAAAGTTACATTTTAATTTTACTGCATTTGGTCTGGCATCTATTGAACACAAGTATGGGGTTGCTAAGATTTTTTTTATGTTTTTGAAAAATAAAGGCATTTATTTGATAAAAAGTGCAATAAAAACTGTTTAATGTTATTACAATTTAAAATAAATATATTTTAAAATATAATTTATTCCTGTGATGGCAAAGCTACATATTCAGCAGCCATTATTCCAAAAAGCTGCTTATTATTATCATTATGTTGAAAACAGTTGTGCTGTTTAATATATATATATATTTTTTTTTTTGGAAATTATGTTGAATTTTATTCAGGATTTTTTGATTAATAGAAAGTTCAAAAGAACAGCATTTATTTAAATTAAAATAGAATTATTTTATAACATTATGCATTTCTTTACTGTCACTTTTAATCAATTTAATGTGTCCTTGCTGAATAAAAGTTTTTTTTTTTTTTAAGTGTTTTTTTTTTTAATCATACTCACTCCAAACTTTTTAACGGTATGTGTTCATGTAAACAGCATATTCAGGGAAATAAGAAACTATATGCTCATTTTGTCCTGTTTTTATTTTTATCATCAAACAAACAAACAAACAAAGGTCTGTTACCTGATTGGACAATAAGGTGTGTACAACTCTTGAAGAACCTGCCACTGAGACGCAATCTACACAAGTAAGTTCCATTGTTCTCACGGGTCACGGATGGGAGGTGTATATCAAAACTCCCCATTTTGACATCTCCACGAAAAACTACACCAGGAAATGTTGATACAATTTGATTGCTGATGTAGTACAGGATTATTTCTGTCTGAGAGATATTCTGTGTTTAAAAGAAAACAGAATAAAGTTAAAGTTTAAATAAAAAAGTATTCATTGCATAAATGTGTTAAGTATATTTGTGCTGGTCTGTATCTTTAAAAATAAGCCTACCTGGAATTCCCACTCCACACTGAGAGACATGACATCCAGATGTCCAGGACATTGGAAGAAATTACACGACAAATACACATCTGTACCATCATTAACCTTCTGGTCTGGACTTGTTATCACACAGCCATAGGTTCCATATACTAAAAGAATGCATATTATATTTAAAAAGTAAATGAAATGCTTCATATGCTTAAATAAATAATGAATTTCTGCTTACCTGTGAAGATAAGAACTATGACCAAATACCACATCGCTGAGCATACAAAGACACTGCAAATTTTGTTTTTTCCTACACAGTAGCCTATACACATAAATATATATATACTGTACAAGAAAGGCAGAAATTACAAGATCAAGAAGAATCTTATATGGACTCTCTCTGGAACTCTTACAACTCAAAAGCTCTTTGCTTCCAGGGAAGCGCTGTGCTGTTTCCTGACACTTTCTGTGGTGGTGGTTATCAGCATCTGAAACGTTCATTTACCACATCCTCTGTGGCCTGAACACATGATAAAAAAAACTACGGCATATGTTTCTCTCTTGTACCATTTTCGCATGTATACATCAGGAACAAAAATTAGTGTAGTTATTGTGCCTAAAGATTAGAGTTTATCAACACTGAAAAGCTGCGTTAAGACAACGCTGGGTTCCTTTGATCAGTTCAGTAGATTCATGTCCATCTAATCCTTAAAATAGTGACAAGGACATTATTCAAAATGTTTAAATGTTTAAATTAAATGTCTAATTTTGTGTTCCACAGAAGAAAGAAAGTCATACAGTGAAACGTCGGTGAAATGAACATACGCTTTCCACATAAAAAGGATCTCTTTTGCCCTCTAGTGTGCCATTTGATGTTAGCTTTATTAGATTGAAGGTATTTTCCTCAAGAGAACAGAGACATCATTGAGTTAAATGAAGTTTTCGGGTATAGGTACATCACCTGAGGCAATAACCAAAGACATTTGTCACATTGATCGATTCATTCTTTCCAATTCAGCACCTGTAGCTTTCACAAAACACTTTGCCATTTGATGAAATGCAAACAGGACATGATTTTTGAGAAGAATAGAATCATTACATGGGTCAGAAATGTCCTTAGAATTGTAAAATGTATTATTATTCATGAATAAAACATTAGCATTATGCTGCAATACAGAAATTATGTTGTTGTTATCAGGTTTATATAGACCTACCAGCAGTCTGAATCTCTCCCCACATAGAAGGCGATGTTCTCAGGACTTTGCGCAACGTTCCCTAAAAGTTCTGTAAAGGTGACGAAAATTCCGAACCTTTACAGAACATTAGGGATGTTCCTAAAACGTCCTCTTTTGGTAATGAAAGTGCTGCAGTTCAAGGTTCCTTATATGACTTTAGGGGGACGTTCTCTTTTGGTTATTTTATGGTCACATAAGAACGTTACAAAGAGGATATTTGGGACATTAACAGAACGTTCCCACATGGTCCTCTGTTGGTCATTTAATAACGTTCCCGATATGAGTTTAGGGGGACGTTCGCTAGATTCTATAGCCTTCGTGTCAAGCCGGTCTCCTCCCGTGTTCTCACCTCAGGTCAGAGGCATGGAGAGGCCCCGGCTTAGTGTCAGCTTGCTGCGCTACACGTGCTTCTTCTCCAGAGAGTCCCTACAAGGCAGACCCTGTTGAGTCCTCCGATCTCCCTTCGGCAGCCGACGTGGCGGAGCGTCTGGCACCAGGCCTATACTCCGTTGCATCCTTGAGAACCGGATTTAGGCTGGGTTCCATATGTGTGACCCTACGGGGATCCCATATGGTTGGTTCCACGGTTGCTCCTAAACGAAGCCCGTGTCTTCCCTCTGGGAGAACCCACCTCTCATCGAGTTGGAGTCACCCCAGTACTTCCATATGTAGTACAGCCCTACGGGGTTAGTCCATATGTACTTCTCCACATAACTCCTTCGGGGAAGGATGTGGCTTCCGCAGCGTTCCTTTCCCAACGAAAGGGTACGCTTTCCCAGCGTTATCCAATAGTCTCACTGAGTGGGTTTTGGGGAACAGCAGTGATCGACACTCTCTGTGTTAGCCCTGTCCTACCGTCCTTAGGCAAGGGGGTTCAGGTGGCTTACTACAGAGCGCTGGAAGGGGGCAGCTCCTGTGGCGCTTTGGTAGGGATTCCTATTCGTCGGTCTGTCCGACGTACGTCGAACGTGACCGACTGAATGGGAACGTCTCAGTTACAAAGGTAACCCTCGTTCCCTGAAGGAGGGAACGGAGACGTACGTCCCGTCGCCACAGTCCCTGTACCCTGCTGATGCTGCCGCCTATCTGGTTCGGCTACTCAGCGAAAACCTGAAGATGCAACGCACCTGCTGTTCATTTATACCCGCACTGCGAGGCGAGCAGCTGATGCATATGATTGCATGCCAATGTGCATTGGCTCGTTGTAGTTACACTCGAAGTAGATTGGCCTCTCTAGCGAGATTCCTATTCGTCGGTCTGTCCGACGTACGTCTCCGTTCCCTCCTTCAGGGAATGAGGGTTACCTTTGTAACCGAGACGTTACGTAATCAGATTACTTTGAGTATCTGAAGAAACGCATTACTTTTAAATTTACAACAAAATATGAATTTGCATTTCTTTCAGGCTGGGCTTATTCATTTCACTTTTAATATGAAAGGGCCTTTACATTTGCAAAAAATAGAACATTTTTTTGTTATTAAAAAACAAACAAGTAAGCCCAGCCCAGGTGAGAAAAAGTAATGCAATGTTACGTTTCCATAAACAGTAACTAAGTATTGCAATTAGTTACTTTTTTAGGAAGTAGCGCAATGTTGTAATGCATTACTTTTAAAAGTAACTTTTCCCAACACTGGTTAAAAATAAATTAATTAATAACAGCCTATTTTCCCAAATCTATTGGTTAGTTATACTGTCACAGTTAGTTGCTGTACCAATTAGTATTGTTCTTGTCTTTGACTGTTAATTGCCAAGTTTATAATTGTTAGTTGGCATGTTAATAAACACAGAATGTTGCTCACATGTAAATGTTGGTGGTCATATGTTAATATCTTCATCTGTCTTACACTAGAGAAAGACCTTTTTGCAATGTAAAAAATGTCTTTTTGCGCATTGGAGGAACTTTTGAGTTCTGAGAGTTACAGTGTCTTTATACTACATCAAGCACTTTAAATTCAAAAGGTCAAAGAAAATTAAACAGAAATCAATAATATGATATAAATATAAATAGGTTCCTTTTCCATACAGTGGTTGAAAACAACAACATGTGGCATGTGACTAAGTAAAAATAACCTGATGCTTTTGCTAAGTCACATGCCAGAATTCATTAAAATTGCTGACATTAAACACTTCATTAAGAAAACAGATCCTTGTGATTGGTTTAATTATCAGTCTATATCATATATGTCTTTTATCTCCAAGATACTGGGGAAGGCTGTTGCTCAGCAACTGGCTCACTCTCGCACAGGAACAACACTTGTGAGATGTTCTACTGAGGATTTATAGCTAATCGTAGAGGAAGTGTCTGTATAATCCCATATATATGCATAGAAAGACTGAAAGATGCATTTTCTTTGAGAAAGTTCATTTTAGAGGAAATACAGTAAATGTTTCACTGACATTGTTGAGTGCACTGGAGTAACTGTTGACTGTTTCATCATTTGACAGTGGTTCACACCGACTGTATAAAAAAAATAAAAAAAAATAAAAAATGTCTCCACTTCCTTCCACTGTAGTAAAATGAAGCCAAAATATCCCAGAAACACTCGTTGCTGATTAAGTCATTTGGAGCCCGAGTGGAATATCTGTCAATCATGATGTTACTCCCCGTTTTTAGCATCAAATAACTAACTGAAAACAAACTTACTGGAAAAACAAGTATAGGCTATGTCTGCGTGATAAGAAAACTATCTTCGGGGAAAAAAAAAAAAAAAAAAAAAAAAAAATTTGATGTTATGTTTGTTTGGCTGGCGTCCCATTCGATTAAATGGAAAGGGCTGGGTTTATGACCTATACTGCAGCCAGCCACCAAAGGGCGATCAAAATGTTTTGGCATCAATTTTCATTTAGTGTATGGCACACTTAGGGGCCATTTACACGACACTGTTTTCAACTAAAAACGGAAAACTTTTTATGCGGTTTGGCCGTTTATTTACACGACAATGGGGTTTTCAAAGTGCAAGTTTTTGAAAACGGTCTCTGTGTAAAGTAACAACAAAAAGGCAAATCTGTGAAAACGATGGCGTCATGCACATGCGCATTACATGTTCAGTCTATAGTGTTTCATCGCCATCTAATGGCCTGCCAGCAGAATACAGCGTTTTTAGTCATTTTCACAGATTCGTATGAATGGGGATCGTTTTGACAATGGTGTCGTCTGTACGTGGAAAACTCAAAGGAAAAACTTCTCTGGTTTAACTATATTGTTGTCGTGTAAACGTACCCTTAGATTAACACTTGGGGCAACCACCCTAGTGGGGAAGCAGAGGTAATGTACAGGGAGACTTCCTTAGTTCTCAAATATCCTTCACTTTTTTTTATATTTATTTATTTTTATTTCCATGGTAATACAATAACAAAACACATTAAATACTGTACATTAGAAAAGAGGGTAAATATTTTGCTGATTTTTCGCTGAACCCTCTCTCTCTCTCTTGAAAAAAAAAAAAAAGATGCAAATGACAATATGCCAGAACCAATGATGTTTCTTATTGTTTTCTACTTCTGCTCCGCCTTCTTTTCCATATATGGTGTTGAGTTACCTCATAGCGTTGTGCTTATGTAAACAAACTGTTTTGAGTATACACACCATATTCGAACACAGGCTTGCATAATTTTGAGTGATTGACGATTTAAATTTCTGCATTTCTCCACATAAAGCAATCAAATGACTTTTAAATACTTGGTGTAATGCACAAGAAGGATATGGATTACTGTTATGATACTTTATGTGCTTTTTGGAGCTTGCAATCACCTCCTTCTCTCACACTCTTGAGTTTCATGGTTGAAAAAGTCACACGGCTTTTGAGCAACATGTCGTTGAGTACATTTTAGGCAAACTATTTACTTTACAGAGACTTGTTTTGCTATATGGTAACCTTGCTGTCAATAGCCATTGTCTAGTCTATCCTCTAGTGTACATGCACTCGAGAGCTACATCTCTGTGTGTAATTGATTGCCCTCCATTGATTTGTTCCCCTGTTTAACCTAAACACCATTCATCAAGCCAGCCTCTCAATAGTTCCTCTGTGATGCACACTTACCCCCTTCTGATCTCAAAGCTTCTCCATACATACAATATGATCTTCTATATAGATGACTACATAGACTATATTTTGTATCAATTACCACTATTGTTAGGCGTTTGCTGCTTTGACAAGTGTGGGGGCAAAAGTGTTATATAATTTACCTCCAGTTTGTTTTGTCATTTTGTTTACAGACTGAGATATGATTAATAATATAAGTAATCAACAGCATGTCTTAGATGATGTTAATAGAGCTTAACTTGCATTTAACCCGGATTATTCAATTAATGGATGTGATGTAATACCATCACCAACCACTAGAATGCAGTGTGGTACCACTCAACACACAGGCCTTCCTGTAAACCCCAAACCAAACAGATGTTAGCATCTGTGATGGCAATTTGTTAATAATTTATGAGGAATTAATTAGTATTCCTCTAATTACCTCATGAATATTCCACCCGGCCGTTCACAGTGTTGAGGAGTTTTAAATGGGTTTAGCAATAGCACACGTCCCTGTGTACAAGATCAGGAGACCTTTTTTCTGCAATTTCCTGGATGCTCAAGTCCAGTCAGCGCTTTGGAGCTCAGCTGCATTAGTATGTGCAGCGCATGAGGCCAGGTAAACTGGTCGTGGGCCAGCTGAAACGAGCATCGGGTCTCTTGTGTACTGGTGAACAACAGCAAAATCAATGACAACAGGAAATTGCTGATGGGAGACTTTGGCCAGACCTCACCCGGGAGGGCCAGATCAAATGAGGGGCCTGTGATTATCTCACCGGGAGATTAGTGTGAGAGATCGTAAACCACAGCCAGTAAATAAACACTGGAGATGAAGTGGAGATTTTTTTTATATAGAAAATTATTACTTTATCAATAGGAAATAGGGTATTGTGCTGTAGACAGAAAAATGGTGAGGTGGCCTGTGGCCAAGTGAAATAATTGGATGATATGCTGATTAATTAATAGCAAAAATATAAACAAATATTTTTATAAAAATTTGGTCTCTTAAATGTATAAATGTATATATAAAAAAAAAAAACTGTAAAAAAAAAAAAAAAATCATTGTGATGAAATCACTGAATGGAAAAAAGGGGTTTTAAAGTATATATATATATATATATATATATATATAAAAGAAACAACCACAGATTGTCTTCAAAAACCCTCTTTTGTGAGGAACTACTTCCTTCCACCATGGATTCAAATCTCAAGTTTTTTAATTCTACAACATCACTTTAGAACTAGTAACGAAGGAACGTTGAGTCGCGTCATTGAAGCTCATTGTAATATGTAGAGTAGGGTATTATGAGAGAGAGATCAACTAAGCGAGTGCATTGATTTTAGCTAATATTCTTCAGGTCAATCTTATATTCATAATCACAAAATCAGTTTGAATGTCCGCTGAGGAAAGCGATATCTTTGTCTTTGTCCTTTTAACATTTAAGACATTCCCATGACAGCGCTAGTCATTGCATTTGTCAGTTGCGTCTTGTAAGATGTTGTTTAAAGTAAAAACAACGTCCTTGTTTCCTTGTTTCAGTCCATTTCAATATAAAAGTCTTTGCGACTAACTGACTCACTCACTCATAAAGACAGTCTTTGCTGGCATCTAATGGCGTAACAATAGCCATTATAACAGTATAAAAAGTAAAATAGGAAATAAACACAAGCAAATAGTGCAGTCAAACGTACAAAAGCAGCGCTCTAGTTAGTACAGGATTTAATTTCAATGTAAATAGAAAGTTATTAAACTTAATATAGCCCTTAAGCCAAATCTATTAGCTCTGGAACAAGTAATATAATAATTAGACCAAAGATTGCCCGTTTGTTATACCCAAAACGAATTATACCTCATGTTTAAACACTATCTACATAAGAGTCAGCGGCAAATTCCCGAAGGACTGGCCAAGATGAAGCTGTTCTCTGCAAATACTGTACATAAGCGCTGAACGGTCGCTGCCGGCCTGTAGCTCGCATCTCCAAAAACGTCTAAACAAATTTTCAAATAGGCGCCATATGTTTACATATTAATTGCATATCTGAGGTCTAAACAACTATTCTTGCCTAAAAAACTCTTAAAACTATGTTCCGTTACAAAATAACAGTAGTATAAAAATATGGGGGGGGGTTTGCTCGTCCGCCATGACACTCGCTGAGAGAATGCTGAAAGTGGAGTGATTCAAACGGTGAAAAGGTTCCCGTGGTGATACTGGTAGAATATCGCATGGCTGGAAAGACCTCTCAGCCAATCAGATTCGAGAACCAGAACGAACTGTTGTATATATATATATATATATATATATATATATATATATACACATATACACACACACACACACACACACACATACACATACATATATATATACATATATACACACGCACACAAACTAATTCTTAAAATAAACCATGTAGTGGATGGAAATAAATAAAAACGGAAATTAAAAAAAAGAGAAAAGAAAACAACAAGCAAATAACATTGAATAACAATCTAATTTATTTAGTCCCTACTTGACACAGCTAAAAATTTATTTATGCAATGTGGCAGATCGGCTTGTGTTGGTATTGTGGATAATCTCTAAAATGGGAAACAATCCACAGTTGCTTACTCTTATTCTTCATTTTCTCATCCCAAGTTTATCTCTGACAATCTGGCATCCTGTCGATGCTTTTGAACTCTCTCTGCTCGCATACTCTTTTTCTCTGTTAATGTATCCAGCTTTCACACACATAGAGCGGATGGGATTAAAGGATTGTTGACAGCAAACAAACAGATTATCAGTCAAATGTTTGTATAACATGGACACTCTCTTCACAGTCGTATAAGCATCATCCTTAATGAAAATAACATCTGTGTTTTTGTTCATTTTTTTTTTTGTATTTTTTTTTTTTTTTGAGTATAACCTGGGCACTACATCAATAAAGGTTAATAAAGGGTAGGTAATGACAACATACTCCCTTTCACTAATCACTGCATTTCATTTTGATATCTAACACATAACAAAGCCAGTTCCTAATGATATTTCCTATTGAAACTTCCTATTGAATACTCCATCAGCATAGCCTTTCCGTTGGTTGAGAATTTTTGTTTTTTATCTATTCTGTGCCTAATTAGAAATTATAGAAAAATGGTTTATGGCTTATTTATTAATCATGAAAATATGATAATTAGTGTCTATGAAATTGCATATCACATTATATTAAGATTAAATCATCAAATCCTTTTATTTGTTTTCTGTTAGCCTTTGTTTTTCTGTTAGCCAAAGCTTAGCCATTAGCGTAGCATAGCGCTGACTGCTTAAGAAAAGCTTGTTTGATTATATAGAAAATTATATTATGATGACGCACTAATGTTTTTGACCAGACATTGTGGAATGGAGATGGGATTGTGCGGTGGGATAGGATCTTGCATATCACAGCCAAAACAATGCTTTGCTACTTGCTTTTTGCTAGTCAGACCAAACAATCATCTGTGAACAGCATTAAGATGTTTTGAGGAGGCTGTTGAGATGATCACGCTTTTCTGCAATTGTCTGTAGCAATTGTTTTTCACTGGAAGACTGTGGCATACAAAGGCTATGCTTTTGATGTCTCTGAAAGAAGGTTTTAGTGCTGTATTGATCTGAAGTTTGGCAAGAATGAAATGATTTTGGGAAAAAACAAGAACAAATGTGATTCAGGTTTGTTATATTGTCATAACTGATGGTGTTTGCAGAATTTCTTTCAAAACATGCTGTTTTTATAGATATTTCTTTTGCTATGTTCTAAAACCTAGCTGTCTACTTAAGCCTCTGAAAATGTAAAGTATAATAATAACAATACGCAAATGCTTAGCATATTTCTGGATGATAATGCTTAGTATTATCAGCCAGAAATGTAATCTCTTAAAGTATACTCCATTTGATAGTGTGTGCGAACACATGCATTTGACACTAGAAAGTTTATGTAGATCCAGATTAGTCACTCATGAGATTCAGCTTCTAGTAGCTGTCTATGTAGACAGGAGGCAGCTCACTAGGCTTTGGAACAAAGCCTACGTTCCAGTGTGTAAGTGCGTTCCAGTGTGTGAGTGTGCTTGTCTTTGTTTACCATGTGTGTGTGTTTTCCCATGTCTTTGATTGTCTTCGCTTCACTTCCTGGACTACACATACAGAACCACTATTCATTCATTTTCAATGAAAAATACATCTATTGTGCAAGTGCATCAATGCAGCCAAGCACAAGCCGAAAAATAAAGCAATATTCTCAAACTGACTCATCTCCAACAATAGAGCATGTTTTGAGAGGTGCCTATCGTCCCTTATGGTAGGAATTTTTGAATGAACCCTGCAGAGTTAATGATATCTTTAACTCCACAGCGGATCCACAAAATCTTTGTTTTGTCGGTAAGTGCAAGTCTGGGATCAGGAGGAGAAAACCACCGGTCAACACTGGGAGTAGAGAATGTGCCTCATTCGAGATATGTAAACGCAGGGCTGATCAATTATGCAAAGGCACAAATGGCGGTCTGTAGACAGATGATGTATCAGCTGTCCTCTCTGAACTCTCTCTCTAACAGTAAAGCTACTGTCAGTAAACCACTGGAGAGCACCAGACAAAAGTAGATAGAAGTTAACCAGCTGGGTTTGTGGTGCTATATGAAGAACAAGTTAAAAACATTTTATAGCTTTGCCTAAATCCTAAAAAAATGGGGATCGCAAAGGAATAGTAAGAAAAATGGCAATAGATGGCAAAGAAATATAATTATTATATCGTGATTATCATCATTACTATCATCACAATCATCATCACCACTGCTGTTATCATTACCATCATTCTCATATTTTTTTCATTAACACCATTATCATTGTCATTATCACCTCACTTTTATCATTAACATTGTTACCATATTTCATCATTCCACCACCATCATCATCATAATCATTACCTCCACTGTTGTCATTACTATCATTACCATAATTTTCATCCTTTCCACCATCTTCATCTCATCATCACCACCACTGTTTTTGTTATCACCACAACATTATTATAATCATCACCACCATTATCATTACCATCATTACCATAATTTTCATTATCACTATCGTCATCATCATCATCACCATAAATTTCATCATTACCATCATCTTCATCTCATCATAAATCATCACCACTGTCACTGTTGTCATTAGTATCATTACCATAATTTTCATCCTTTCCACCATCTTCATCTCATCATCAACACCACTGTTATCATTACCATCATTTTTGTTATCACCACAACATTGTTATCATAATTATCACCACCATTATCATTACCATCATTACCATAATTTTCATCATCACTATCGTCATCATCATCAATACTATAATCAACACAACCATAATCATCACTGTCATAATCACCACCACCATCAGCTCCACTACTACTATCATCATTACCGACACCGCCATCATTAGACTTTGTGGATGTTATGACCAGCTCAGTTTTCATTAAAGTATCAGTTCTGTTTCTTCTAAAAATTCTTGGGAAATATAAAAATAGGAAAATATGAGACAATTGTTAGCACATAGTTAGAGAGTACAGCTATAAAATAAATGTGAATAGCAGATTACAGATAATGGAGAATCAAAGTCTGCAAGAATTTGAGTTTAGAGTGTGACATTGTTGAAGTCTCTTCTAAAAGTCTACAGGAGACACGTATGAGATTACTGGGGTTCTCAGGTGAAATATCTGAGATGCCTAGTTAAGGCTTGCTCTCCATTTCTCTGTCTAGGAGAAAAAAAATTGAGATCCCATTTGTGATTTTCTTTTTTCCCGCTTCCAACTGGCATATACCCCACAGACTTTACAAAACTCAAAACCAATGCTTCTAACTCAAGATTCATTTGTCAAATACAATCTTCATGTGAGGAAATATGAGTCATGTGAGGTCTCTCTTTTGAAACAAAGCAAACATTAATTTGAGGATTAGCTCTCATCTCTCCTCCCTGTCTGCCTCTGTTTGTAGGGCTGAATCAGGCCAATGGCGCCCGGGGCCCATCACTTTGAAAGCTGCTTCCTGCGGCATGCTGGCCTTGTGTCAGAAATTGGCTATTTGAAAGACATCTGACATCCACTGGAGAGTACAGTGCTGTAAAGAGGGAGGAAGGGAGAGAGCGAATAGATTTGAAGCAGAACATGTTCACATCCAGCCCAGCATTTTAGGGCATGAATGACCTTTAAAAAGAACGTGATCTACTCGATTTCAGCCTGTGATTCTCATTACCGGCCTGCTTGGGCTAATGAACAAGAACCATTCTTTAAGGTCTTTGAAAAAATATAAAGGGTTACCATGCATTTTTCTCACCTTTCACCTGAAAATTCTATTATCAACTCACTTGGAATTTTGCTTGGTTTATTAAAATGTTAATTTATGTCCATTTCTGCCTTAAGGTGTGTCCTAAATAAATGCAATGCAATAAGATTTCAGCAATCTGTCCACACCGGACACAACACGACTACAAGACAGGAAAAAATTGATTACAAATCACAGCCAGTCAGAATAGCATGTGGATGGGTTCTGTAAATTCACTGCACTTGCCAACAAAACCCTGTTGAAAAAACAAGCATATGCTGGTTAGGTATGTTTTGAAGCATGGTTTGTGCTGGTTTAAGTTGGTTCTTAGCTGGTCATGTGCTGGTTTAAGCTGGTCAAGTGCTGGTCCTAAGCTGGTCCTAAGCAACTAGCTCCAGCTCAGGACCAGCTTATAACCAGCTCAGGATCAGCTTAAACCAACTCATGACCAACTAAGGACCAGCATAAACCAGCTCAAACCAGCTGCCATGCTTCAAAACATACCTACCCAGCAAATGATGTTTTTTCCAATAGGGAAGTCCATCAAATTAATAAAAATTAAGTACATACTCAATGACTGATGCAGTCTTTCTCCTGGAATACACTTGTTTGTCACAAACTGAGTTGCCTGTTTCAAAGTTTATGTTTCCTTTCAGTATTGAAGTAAATTTATCTATTGTCACTTTCATTATGGCTATTAAAGTCAGTAATAATCAGTAGATTATCATTGAACATAAAATTCGTAAGTTCTTGTTCCTAGCTGTGATGTGACAGAAATAGAAACCATTTCAGAAATCCAATCGATTGTTGCACATTGCCATCATGACTGTTTAAGACAAAAATAAAGTTCAAAAATAAAAGTTAGTTGTGAAACGCTAAAGTTCAGCTAAATGTTTCATTGTCTGTCCCATATTTGGCCTCTTTCCATCTACCAAACAGTCCTTCGCCTAAAAATGGTTGAAGATGTCTGTTCTAATAAATAGGCAAAGGGCTAAAAATAAAATTACAAAGGTCATCAGGAAAAACAAATTCGACCTTTAAGTATCAGAGACTCCAAAGCTTCAAATTCAGTACTATGGTCCTCGTGTGGATAAAGCCAGATCAGAAGTCTCTGATCATGGATTTGCCCACAGATTTCAGATGAGAGCCCATCTTAAGTTGAGCAACACAAAAAATAGCAAGTGCTTCTAACCTCAACTCCTATAGCCCCTCAAACGGCACCCTCATTTTCAGGACTAGATTGCTTAAAAATTCAGTTACTTCTTTGACGACACTTCCATTAAAATCTGAAAAGCATCCAATAATGCAGTTGCTCATGGAAGCCTATTTAGATTAAGTGGTATTTAGGTCATGTCAGTAAGACTACTGTATGCCACTCATGTGTGTATATTTTCTTCTAGCAGATTCACAGTTTGTCATTGTCCTTTAACTGTATTTGATGCAGCTTAGTATTTTTTTTTTTTTTAAATCTCACAACATGTGAGTGATCAATAGCATTTTATATCAAGTGACATTTATGCTATTCCAATCAGAAGAGAGCAGCTCTGTATGCGACAAGCTCTTCTGTTAATGCCATTGGCAGAGTGATAATGAGGTGGTATGGCACAGAACGGCTTGAGCTGTGTCCAGTTCATTAGAAGCCGACCACTCCGTGACACGACTTGCCAAATGCGGACTGACCCCGCTTGTCCAGTAATGAGCCCCTGGTAAGGTCAGGAAGCGGAATGAATTAATATTGATACAGCTCAAAGAGGTTGTTGAATTGCAAGAGAGCACTTGAGAAGCCTGGCCATCTGGAGAAATGATTTTTTGACTGAAGATTTGAATGACTTGATGGAATAATCAACTAAATTTGGGGTTGACCTTGTCGGTTAAAAAAATGGGTGATGTAGGGGAAATTGCAGTTAATAACAGTTGCCTTCAATGCTTCTCATAAACTCAATTGTCATTTTTTTCTATACATCACAGAATGCAAATACACTGTGACACTAAACATAGTTCTGTTTGAGAATCATAACCAGCAGGATGGCATGTGTTTGGGGTGGGACTACAGTTTACGTACCCCTTGCAGAATCTGTGAAAATGTTAATATATATCAAAATAAAAGGGATCATAAAAATTGCATGGTATTTTTTATTTAGTACTGTCCTGAATAAGCTATTTCACATAACAGATGTTTATAGTCCACAAGACAAAATAATAGCTGCATTTATAAAAAATGACCCAGTTCAAAAGTTTATACTTAATACTGTGTGTCATTACTTGGATGATCCACGACTGTGTTTATATTTTGTGATGGTTGTTCAAGAGTCCCTTGTTTGTCCTGAGCAGTTAAACAGTCCACTGTTCTTCAGAAAAATCCTCCAAGAAGTCCTGCACATTCTTTGGTTTTCCAGCATCTATTGCATATTTGAACCTTTTCCAGCAGTGACTGTGATTTTGAGATCCATCTTTACTTGTACTTACAATTGAGGGACACAAACAATTACAAATGTCACAGCTGGGTTGTAGTAAATCGCATGAAGACGAGGAATCAAACGAAAACACTTTATTTAATAATAACATGCAGGAGATCGCTAACTAACGCAGAAATACATCTCATAAAACATTGATGACACAATGAACTGAATGAACTGAGAGGCTTAAATACAGACAGAGTAATCAACGGAAAACAGAACAGGTGCGTAAATTAATTAACAACCAAGGAAACTAATGATGAGAAAGAACTAAGGCAAAACGAGGACAGGAAACAGTAAAAACAAAATCAAAACAGACTATTCATGTTGCAACAAAAGCTGAAAACATTCACTGATGAAATAACATAAATTATTCCTCTTAATTTGTTAAAATTATTAACATTTTAGCAGATTCAAGGGGTATATAAACTTTTGAGCACAACTGAATCTGATTGGCTGACCAGTGGAAGACTGGAGTTTTTTTTTTTTTTTTTTGCAATTCTGTTTAATGACGCTAATGGAGCAGAATTTACTTACTACACCCTTAAATTAGAAAATAAATAAATAAATAAAAAATAATACATTCAGTCATTATTCCCATGTGTAAAAGAAGTGTGCTTAATTGGTTTAAATGGTCACTTGTCGTGTACTTCAAATCTATAAACCATAGTTTTTTAAAATACTGGTCTTATATAATTTGCAAATAAGATTAAACGAAAGTGTTTGAAACATTACATTCAGTTCGCACTTAAAGGGTTAGTTCACCCAAAAATGAAAATTCTGTCATTAATTACTCACCCTCATGTTGTTCCACACCCGTAAGACCTTCGTTCATCTTCAGAACACAAATTAAGATATTTTTGATGAAATCCATTGGCTCAGTGAGGCCTCCATTGCCAGCAAGATAATTTACACTTTCAGATGCCTAGAAAGGTACTAAAGACATATTTAAAACAGTTCATGTGACTACAGTGGTTCAACCTTAATATTATAAAGCGACGAGAATACTTTTTGTGCACCAAAAAACAAAATAACGACTTTTCAACAATATCTAGTGATGGGCGATTTCAAAACACTGCTTCATGAAGCTTCGAAGCTTTACAAATCTTTTGTTTCGAATCAGTGGTTCGGAGCGCCAAAGTCACGTGATTACAGTAAACAAGGCTTCGTTACATCATAAGTGTTTTGGAATTTCAAAAGTTCACGTGACTTTGGCAGTTTGATACACGATCCGAACTACTGATTTGAAAGAAAAGATTTGTAAAGCTTTGAAGCAGTGTTTTGAAATCGCCCATCACTAGATATTGTTGAAAAGTCATTATTTTGTTTTTTTGGCGCTCAAAAAGTATTCTCATCTCTTTATAATATTAAGGTTGAACCACTGTAGTCACATGAACTGTTTTAAATATGTTTTTAATACCTTTCTGGGCATCTGAAAGTGTTAATTATCTTGCTGGCAATAGAGGCCTCACTGAGCCATTGGATTTTATCAAAAATATCTTAATTTGTGTTCTGAAGATGAACGAAGGTCTTACGGGTGTGGAACAACATGAGGGTGAGTAATTAATGACAGAATTTTCATTTTTGGGTGAACTAACCCTTTAAGTATATTATTTTAAAGTATATTATCTCTGTAAAAAGTATTATTTTTTAGAAGTATGCTAAGTGTACTTCTTTTTCATAAGGGTTTACTTACCTTGGTGTTTTTTTTTAAACTGTATGATTTTCTCTTTTCTTTTGGAACACAAAAAGAACAATAAAAAATATGTCTTGCTCGTGCATGTCCATATAATGGCAGTGAATGGTGACGTTCTTAAAGCTTTAAAAAAGGATGTCCCACCCGAAATTGACATGTCGAAATGTTTAAACAAAGACAGCGATGTTGAAGTGTCACAGGACTGACAGTGTTTACTCTGTTTGGGAAGCCAACCTATGAATAACTTCCTTAGTTGTCTCTACACATTAAACGCACATGGGATATGAGAAAGTATTTCAGCATCTAAATTACACAAGTCACCTTAAATTCACATAAAGCTCTTTATTACTTTCAGCAGTTTTGAATATGTCAAACTCACAGCAGCCCTTCTTGCACTAAACATGAAAGAAACCTGCTCTGATTGCAAGTGGGCTCTTCACACTGATAGGCGGAGAGCAAGACCGCATCATCGCTGGTCTTTTCAGTGCAGTGCAAATTGAACTAGCATTATCTCATGGGCCAATCTCTTATCTTTTGGCCCTGAGATTTGCATAACAAGTGTAGCAAGGGTGACACATTGCTGAATTTATGTGCCACGACTGTGAGCGATGTGAACTTCCCATGTGAGCTCCATGTTGAACATGGCCGATAAAGAATGAGCTGAGACAGGCCTGAGCCAAGAACCCTCACGTATTTGAATGTTCTGCCCTTATATAATTTACAGCTGTGCTAACATGACCTCACTCTTGGCAGGTCCTTGCCAAGATTTAAATGAAACAGGGTGTTAGGATTCAAGCAGAGGTGAGTGGATAATGTCAAGGGTCAATGTCAGCATGCCAGCGATCAACTCTAACTCTATGACTGTGCTTTAGCCAAGAGGGACTGGTCTGTATTCAGTATCATGTAAGCTTTTGTACAAAACATTCTGTTTGATCTTTTAATTCTCAGCATACTCCATTATGGATGACAGCACTATTATAATGTGCTGTAGCACAGTGTTTGAATTAAACCAAAGCTTCTGGGAAAGCACTTCCCCTTATATTAAAAAATAATAGCAAGGTAGTACTGTAGAAACAAATGTCATATTTACATATTGTATCTGATGTTCTTTTACTGCTAGGATCGTACTATTGTTATTATGTTCCTTGCTATTCTGCTGTCGTTGCTGAATTGATAGTGTCCAACTTTAATTGGTATTTTCCCAATACAAATAAATGGCCAGTTAAGGAAACCAATATTGGTTATTCTCAATGCTAAACCATGCACAAGACAATGTGCTAAGTGTATTTATGGTGCTTTTAAGTACAGTAACTCGTTTAAATGTAGTTATTTTTGTTGATTCTATTGAATTTCAACCTTTTGCCATAATAAATTTGAATGTCACTCAGATATGAGTTGATAGCTAGCCGAGCTCTACTGGAATTCATTATTTGCAGAATGAGGTTCATCCAGCAGTGGGCGGAACTAATGCGGAAACATCACATTCGCTAGAGCTCACCTATAACCTATTAATATTCATGAGGCCAGCAGCATTTAGACCATTTTATATTATTATTACTGTTAGTCTTTTTTTACAGAAACATTAGCCAAGTTTCCATCCAGTTTTTGCATGTTTTGTTATCGACAAAGCAAATACACACACACACAAAAAAAAAAAAAAAAAAAAAACGAAAATTTGCTGTCTCGAGGCTGTTTCCATCCAGTTGGCCTTTGGTGTGCGTGATGACGTCATCCCTAAAAAAATGCATTTTCGCATAAATAAAAAAAAACTGCCCTTGAGCCGTTTTCATACATAATTTTGCCTATATCGCAAATACGTATCTTTTGCATCCCAAATATGTGTCAAATGTACAGAGTATGAGACAACTGAAATTAACCAGTACTGCTTATTTTCACATATAGGCTAATGTTATTAAATATGAAATATAAGAAGACAACAGCGAAGTTGAGCAGCTCGTCTGACAGGACTTTACTGCCTTTATTTGATGAAGTGCAGATTTGGACACAGAGCAGGTCATTTGTCTTGTATGCAAAAATTTGTAGGGTCCATAAAAAGACTGGTACAGTGAAATATTCAGTCAAGCCAGTCGCAGTTTGACGCAGCCGATATTGTGTCGAATTTCGCCTCCCTGCCAAATTATTACCCCCCTCGTTAAAGACGCTAAGAATCCTAACCCCACCCCTAATCCTAAACCTACCAATACTAGGGAGGTAATAATTTTTGGGAGGAGTCAGAATTCGGCACAACACCGGGAAACGCATTCAAAGCAAAAGATCATTCAAAACAAAGAGTTATTTGTTCTGGTTTCAGAGTTCAATAACATCAAACTGATCAAAAACATCAAATTGCTGTTGATTTTCTTTCTTTTTATTCAGAGACAGATGCAGCTGTGACCTAAAATATTTTATTTGTTTATTTAACATTTTTTAAATGGTCTGAATTAGCTAAACAGGCTTATTGTCACATAGCATTTCTAAACTTCTATTAGAGCTTTTGGAGTCAACCTTTATTTTCCTAATTTATTTGAGATAAAATTCTAAATTAATAAATTGCACTTATAAAATTATTTCATTTACAAGTGTAATGTTTGTGATTTTCATTTCTCATGTAGCCTAGAACCGCTTCTGATCATGAAATTGAAACAGATTCACGATTTTATAACAGTAGGCCTACTTTTATTTAGTAACATTTCTGTATTTTAATTTATTATTATTTATGTTATTTAATTTATTTTTTGTCAGCTTTGAAAACTCCAACAGTCTTCCTTAATTTTAAGACACCCCTCTTATTTTTGTCAAGCTGCAGAGATTTTCACGACACTATTTTCCTCCTCCTTGTGTTGCACCTTTGAACTACAGAGAAACGGTGCTTTAACGGGAGCAGCGCCACGAACGCGGACGCTGCATGTATAGGCTAATTCTGTCATGTGACACCACATTTACTTGCGTCAAAGCCCTTTTTTTTCGACAAAAAGTGTTTTCAAACCAATTTTTGCAACATTTGAAGTATCGACATAGAATTTATGTGCTAAAGATAAACGGAAAAAGATTGTGTCGACATTTGAGAAATTTTATCGACAAATGGCATTTCCATCAGCTATAGCCTATCGCTAAACATTTTGAAGCGAGTGGTAATTCAAAGAATAATTAACGTGCTCGTCAGGGGTTGATTCAATATGCAGTGTTGCAATGTTGAGAAAACACTTCTTAAGTAAAATGATTTCTGTAAATTCAGTGGCCAAATCTTTGTGGCCTCTCAATTTCCCGTGTAATTATAGCCACCTGACTATTGGCTGGTCTGTGTGCGCAATTTCACAAAACTAGAAGAGTTTCTGAATGTATGAATTAGTGATATGCTTTTTTAGAAAGTAAATTTAAAACATGAAATTGGATAATGTGTAATTATGTAATCAATAAAAAAGTGACTGTAGCCTGATTATGAGTAGGCCTATTTTAAAATGTAATTAGTAAGTAAGTACTTATTTTTGGGAATCTGATTACGCAATCCAGATTACATGTAATCAGTTACTACCCAGCACTATGCAGACCACATCCGTCAATTCTCTTTCATGTTTATGGGTGGATCTTGACCTTTCCGCAGATATAATGGGGTAATCAGCTACAGTTACTAGTGTGGCATTTATGTGTTCATATCAATGGCAGGAGCTGTAAGCATTTCACATGCTTTTCCAACAATATGGCAAATAAGTACTGGCACTGAGATTGCCAAACAACACAATGAGTGTCCACTTTGTAGAACGATGCATCACATGCAATCTCCTCTCTGCCTGCATCTGAACAACGTTGGGTTAAGAGAATGTTTTTCTTATGCTAAGTGGGGGCAGGCAAGCAGGCCGCCAGGCCTACGGCATAGAAATCCGTGGGCTGAGGAGTGGAGACAGGAATAAGAGGGAGGAATGAATCAGCGCACTCGCCACTGAAATGTCAGAGCAACCTTGTTCCTGTTAAACAGTTCCTGTTAAAAAGCATTATTTTCATCCATTATTTTTTTATTTTGCACTTCCCTTCAGGCACCTTCTCCTCACAAAGCTGTGGAAACGTATGTAAAAGAGATCTGCTGTTTATAGAGGGTAAAATTAAAACTTTGCCCTTGATTAGCCAAATATGTGAAATAAATTCATTTACACCTCATGAGAGGTATTAATCCTGCACACTTGATGCTTCAGCGAATTGTTGTTTCGCCCCCAGTCAGGGTGAAGTGTTTATGGCTGATTGTCTGGGAGAGATGAGAGATGGAGTGAGTGTGCGAGAGATGCAGTGCCGCTCAAGATGAATGATTTGAGGAGAAAGTGGCAGTTTCTTGGTGACTGTAGGTGCCAGGAGAGCTTTTGAGGGTCAAAACACACGCCACAGTGAGATGGATTTCATTTCCACTTCTGAACTACTGACTGTGTGTCAACTACTTTCAATGACCCTGATTTCCTGAAGCGACCCTGAAAACAACAATACACAGAAATTATGATACAATAAAAGATGTAAACGGTAGTTTCCGGTGAATTTTGAAAACATAATGTTCTGCACCTGTGGGAGATCTTCGTAATTGATGTTTATGTCCACTTACATCATTAGATCTGAATAATAACCTTTTCGCCTTCGCTTATTTACCTCAAGTGCTGTGGCACAGTAATTGCATACTTAGCAATGAAATTGCCACCATATTGTGGGCTGCCCAGACCAAAGATACACAGATTATCCAATCAGGAAGACCAGCTGCTGCTGATTCCCACTTCATTTCATTCTTTGGAGCAGCAGCTCTTGCCCACTTGACGCCTTGTATTAGAGACTAATGAGACCCTCGGCTAACTGCAAGTTTTCCAAAAAAAAAAAAAAAAAAACCTTCCTGTCAAAATTATGCAGAAAATTAGACACTGAAATAGTCTTTTATTGTTAACAGTGTGACCGCAGCTTGTATTAAAAGGATAGTGCAAACAAAAATGGATCCTCATGTTGTTTCAAAGCTGCATGACCATCATCTATGGAACACAAAAGGAAAAGAATAGCAGAATGTCCAGGGTGTTCTTTTTCTAGCAAAATTGAATGGGAACATGGGCTTTTAAGCTTTAATGTCATAAAACCACCATAAAAGCATAATAAAATTGGGCTGTACTACTTGCCCTTGTGAAAAAGAAGTTTGCTTAATTGTATTGAATAAGCACTTGTAGTGTACTTCAAGTCTTACTTGCAGATAATATAATATTAATGAAATAAAAGGCCACTGAAAGGGGTACTTCACCACTGGCAAACTGGGCTTTTTAATAAAACTTTGCTGCTTATACAGTAGAAAGGTGATTTTTTCTTTTTAAATCATTACTACCTGATTAGAGAAAACAGTTGTCTTCCCTTTTGCCATATAGATAGAAATTTAATACACCCATAATGCACTGGGCATGTTGCCGTCCAAGGCCACTCCCGCCAGTCTGCTATGAATACAGTTACCAGAGTCAAATACCACCTTGCTTTAGTAGGAAATACTTCTTAGCAAACTTTAAGTCATAATGGTGAGGACTTGTATTGTTCCTGGGTGCAAGAATTCAAAATTTAGCAGGAGTGTATGTGATGTAAATGGTGCATGATGCTATTGTGCCACGTTTTTGTCAACCCAGTCTCATTAGAAAAACGTACCCGTGGGAACGTTTTCGCGAGTCGCAAAATACGTACCAATACGTACATATCACTGCAGTTTCGATGTGAAATGTCCACTGAGTGGCGCTAAAAGCGTGTTCATTTTTTTTTTTTTTTTTTTGCCGGAACAGATAAACGTGAATATGGTACGTTTTTATGACGTTGTTTTATATACGAATCGCCGCAGTTATGATTTGAAATTTGCACTCCATTGCGTTTTAAAATAACGTACAACATACACTACACCTAAACCCGACAGTGTTAACAAAAGCAAATGTGACATAAAAAGCATCCGTAATCGTGCCGTTTTAGCTTGTTTAGATTTCTCTTTGAGCTCTTTTATCGTGACTCGCCTTTCACGGGATTCCTGAAGGCTTCCTCGTTCTAAGTACAACTCCGTATCAGCTGAGCTACCGAACAAGCTTGTTATGTAAGAAAAGCGAAATATATGGAGCTGGTTAAACGATGCAAAGTCCAAAATATATTCGTTTACAAATCGTGCACTCTGGTAAAAAAGCGTTTTGAAGTCATAACATAATATTGTGCAAGGAGACGTGAAAACGAGTCTTTATTAATTCATAATCTGACCCTGTAATCGTAACTGTGTATGAAAACGATTAAAAGCGCTTGCCGTTTTACTGCCTCTAGCGTTCATTTCTGTTGGAAACTGCAGTGATATGTACACATTGGTACGTATTTTGGCGACTCGCGAAAACGTTCCAATAGGTACGTCTTTCCATGAGACCAGGTTGGTTTTTGTTTATAACTTCGCGAATCATTAGTAAACCATAGTAGATCATATATCATTATTTAGAGCAGGTGGTCTCAAACGAGCCCAAACACAACATAAGACAATATGTAGATCACAGAGTGGCATGACATGCTGAATGGCTAAAGCTATAGACCTTATGTAGCCCCGCCCCTTTTCAGCGCTGCGCTCATTGTGTTCTGTTTTCCGGTTTGTATTTCCACAGCATGATGGTAAGATCTTACTGATTTATGAATGAACTACATTTGTTATGACATCTGCTTTAAACATTGCAATGCTCATAATAACTTTCGTTAACTCTACAATAAGTAAATCCACTTCAGCTAATTATTCTTAGACAGCAATGCTATAGAAATATACAGAGCTGCCGCAAAAATGGAAGTTCAAACACAAAACTCTAAAGATGGCTACGTGCTTGTTTCCCTCTTGTGTACAAGGTCTATAGGACCTATGTCACAATCATGACACAGTGCTTTCCAATGTAATTTGAAAGTTCATCTAATGGAAACTGGATGCAGGAATGGGTGGGTATAGTGGGTAGGGATGATGTGTAGAGACCAATCGTACACTATTTTACAACTGGAGCATGCTTGGATAAGTTTGATCACTCATATTGACACGTCTTGATTTATCATGCGCCATAGAATAGGAGCTGAAACAGCGCTGAAAGATCATCACTCATCAACCAGGATATTATTACTCATTGTTTATTCTATGTACTTTTACTGTGGTGTTTACACAAGTAGGTACTTATATTCAGTAAAATCATTTGTTTGGAGGGTTTTTTTTTGGACAAGTGGTTGATTATGTTTCGAAATAAATGGCTAGCCTACCTAATCCATTACAAGTATTCGACTTGAAGCGGGTCTGCGCAGCGCAGACAGATCGGTGTATGACATCAAAGTACCGCGAGAGCGATTTAAGATCAGTTGGCTCTGTATGCTTTCATTTACACATTTAGAATATGTAACTATGGCATGCTCGCTTAAAGGTGCAGTTGGAGACACAGAAACATTTTTTGTTATGCTGGTTGAAATTCTCCTCATATATACTGATAGCAATCACTATATTAAGAGGTCTAAATGTTTTTTTATAAATATATATCATCTGTGGAAGGCGTAGGACCATAAAATGTTCATTCAATCATTGCATTCGGTCTGAATGAAATGATAGTATGTGTTGCTTTTCCACGCTGGAGACAACTGTGGGAGTCAAAGGGTCTGAAAAAAAGTAACGAATTATGTAGCTTATGTAGTTTTTGTAGTTTTTTACGAATTAGCTCAACGTTGTCTCAGGTCGTCTTGCTCCTGGTTTGTGTGCGTACATGTTTTGGAGTAGGCGTGGCTTTGGACGGCGATTTGCAGGGAGGGTGGGATTGTATGCTTTCAATGCTAGCAGGCTAAAGTTAGCATTTCCTATTCTAGATCTCCTACTGCACCTTTTCCTTGTGTGTCTGCTGCTTTGACCCGGATACACCTCAAAACTACACACTCTCTTAATTGACCATCAATAAGTTTTTTTCAATTAAAGCTGCTGTCCGTAAGATTTGCCTCTTAGTTGCCATCTCTGTTTGAAACCTGCAATTGCGGTTATATGCGGAATTATTTTCTTTACTTGCATTGTGCATCGGCACAGCTCCTTAGCGCGGATGAATCTAATGTTTGTTGTCAGTCACCGTACCGGTGTGGATACTGTACTTCGGAATCACAGATTGTAGTCTTGAAGTATGACCAAAGTAGGAATTTTCACCGGAAAATGTCAACTGAACAAGTATGTAACATGTCTGCCACTTTTGTTCTGACCAACTGAGGGAAAAAGCATTAGGCCTACAATAAATCGTGCTGCCAATGGTGAATCTACTGATCGCTTAGCTCATATCACATCAAACCGTGCAAATTATTATTTTTGTTATACTTTGTTCTCAAATTGTTAATATTAACAACATAAGCATTGCGTGACTATGTATTTAGTGTGTATTAGCGTTACCTGTAGATTTCAATTTCTGTAGCCACTCCGCAGTCCGAAGTCGTTTGCTTTTTGACCACGGCTGAATCTCCAGTTGTCACTGATGATTGTCATTTGGAGCTTTCTGGATTACAATCCACCATCAAAATGATAAGTTTAATTATTGCAGCTGCTGTGAGAAAAGGCTATAAATGATCCGCTATCAGTAGCATCCTATATGCATAGTCTACTGGCAGGGACTCCTTTCTTTCTGTTTACAGATGTGACGTAATGACGCAAAGACGAACGGCTACATGCTCAAATTTCCCGCGGAAATCCACCAGTATCGATTTATTATAAAACATTATTACAAGCTTACTGTTGTGAATCGGGCTAAGGTAAGGAGATAGTTTTGAACACTGGCTGGTTAGGTACTTGCTCAAAAATTGATTTTGGATAATTTTAAACCAAAAAAAGCACTTTAGGACTGCAGCTTTAAATTATTGATGAATCACTATCACCCCTAATACATATAATACGCGAAACTATTTTTAATAGTATATTTATTTATGTAGTATTTATTTATGTAGTTTAAAAAAAGAAAAAAAAAAGAAAAAGTATTTATGTTATATATTTATATTGGCATTTGGTAACAAGGATATACACCGATCAGGCATAACATTATGACCACATTCCTAATATTGTGTTGGTCCCCTTTTTGCTGCCAAAACAGCCCTGACCCGTCGAGGCATGGACTCCACTAGACCCCTGAAGGTGTGCTGTGGTATCTGGCACCAAGATGCTAGCAGCAGATCCTTTAAGTCCTGTAAGTTGTGAGGTGGGGCCTCCATGGATCGGACTTGTTTGTTCAGCACATCCCACAGATGCTCAACTGGATTGAGATCTGGGGAATTTGGAGGCCAAATCAACACCTGAAACTCATTGTTGTGCTCCTCAAACCATTCCTGAACTGTTTTTGCTTTGTGGCAGGGCGCATTATCCTGCTGAAAGAGGCCACAGCCACCAGGGAATGCCGTTTCCATGAAGGGGTGTACATGGTCAGCAACATTGCTTAGGTAGGTGGTACGTGTCAAAGTAACATGGATGGCAGGACCCCTGGTTTCCCAGCAGAACATTGCCCAAAGCATCACACTGCCTCCGCCGGCTTGCCTACTTCCCATAGTGCATCCTGGTGCCACGTGTTCCCCAGGTAAGCGACGCACACGCACCTGGCCATCCACGTGATGTAAAAGAAAATGTGATTCATCAGACCAGGCCACCTTCTTCCATTGCTCCATGGTCCACTGTTGGCGCTTTCGGCGGTGGACAGGGGTCAGCATGGACACCCTGACTGGTCTGCGGCTATGCAGCCCCATACGCAACAAACTGCGATGCACTGTGTATTCTGACACCTTTCTATCAGAACCAGCATTAACTTCTTGAGCAATTTGAGCTACAGTAGCTCGTCTGTTGGATCGGACCACACGGGCCAGCCTTCGCTCCCCATGTGCATCAATGAGCCTTGGCCGCCCATGACCCTGTCGCCGGTTCACCACTGTTCCATCCTTGGACCACTTTTGATAGATACTGACCACTGCAGACCGGGAACACCCCACAAGAGCTGCAGTTTTGGAGATGCTCTGACCCAGTCGTCTAGCCATCACAATTTGACCCTTGTCAAACTCACTCAAATCCTTACGCTTGCCCATTTTTCCTGCTTCGAACACATCAACTTTGAGGACAAAATATTCACTTGCTGCCTAATATATCCCACCCACTAACAGATGCCGTGATGAAGAGCGTTATTCACTTCACCTGTCAGTGGTCATAATGTTATGCCTGATCGGTGTGACAATGAGCCCTGAACAGCTGGCAGTTACGAAGCAATATCATAGAAGTGGAGGACAGAGTTATCTTGACAGCTGTATTTTTTTCTTTTCTTTTACGCTGAGCAAGTTCTCTGTAACTGAAGGCCATCCTGGCTGGCTTTTATTCCTCCTCCCTCTTCCTCTGCCTACACTCTGGAAACGGTGAATAGAGGGGAGCTCTAAAGAGAGGCAATTTGCTTTCACAGTCCAGAGAGATGAAGATATAAAGATGGAATGAAAGAGAGTTAGAGCGTGTCCCAAACCCCTCGGGTTCCTCCACAACACCCACTCACCGCATACAACATGCAACTGGAGGTGAGAACATGCACGCATGAAGAAAGAAAAGTGGTAGTAAGAAAAACAAATACAAACAGCATAGAGAGTTTAAAACGGAAAGACAATGTAAATACTCTTCCAAAATCATGTTTGCACATTTCCTTAATATATAGAAACTGTAGCACGATATATCAGTTATCGGCTGAAATTAGAGAATTTTTTAATTTATGTTACTGATCGAGAAGTATTGATATCATTGCTGTCAGACGGAAACCTTGAAGCGCCGATGTCCAAAACCACTACTTTTCAGGAAATGGAAAAAACACTACTTTTTCCTACAAAATATGGAGATATAACCCAAATTCCGGAAATGTTGGGACGTTTTTGAATAAAATGAAAACTAAAAGACTTTCAAATCACATGAGCCAATATTTTATTCACAATAGAACATAGATAACATAACAGATGTTTAAACTGAGAAATTTTAAACTTTTATCCACTAAATGAGCTCATTTCAAATTTGATGCCTGCTACAGGTCTCAAAAAAGTTGGCACGGGGGCAACAAATGGCTGAAAAAGCAAGAAATTTTGAAAATATTCAGCTGGGAGAACATTTAGCAACTAATTAAGTGAATTGATATCAGGTCTGTAACATGATTAGCTATAAAAGGGATTTCTTAGAGAGGCAGAGTCAGAAGTAAAGATGGGCAGAGCTATGAAAGAGTGCATAAAAAGATTGTGGAATACTTTAAAAACAATGTTCCTCAACAAAGGCTTTGCAAATCTCATCATCTACAGTGCATAACATCATCAAAAGATTCAGAGAAACTGGAGAAATTTCTGTGCGCAAGGGACAAGGCCGAAGACGGTATTGGATGCCCGTGATCTTCGGGCCCTCAGACGACACTGCATCACTCATCGGCATGATTGTGTCAATGACATTACTAAATGGGCCCAGGAATACTTCCAGAAACCACTGTCGGTAAACAAAATCCGCTGTGCCATTTGCAGATGCCAACTAAAGCTCTATCATGCAAAAAGGAAGCCATATGTGAACATGGTCCAGAAGTGCCGTCGTGTCCTGTGGGCCAAGACTCATTTAAAATGGACTGTTTCAAAGTGGAAAAGTGTTCTATGGTCAGACGAGTTCAAATTTGTCATTCTTGTTGGAAATCACGGATGCCGTGTCCTCCGGGCTAAAGAGGAGGGAGACCTTCCAGCGTGTTATCAGCGTTCAGTTCAAAAGCCAGCATCTCTGATGATATGGGGGCGCATAAGTGCATACGGTGTGGGCAGCTTGCATGTTTTTGAAGGCACTATGAATGCTGAAAGGTATATAAAGGTTTTAGAGCAACATATGTTCCCCTCCAGACTACGTCTATTTCAGGGAAGGCCTTGTTTATTTCAGCAGGACAATGCAAAACCACATACTGCAGCTATTACAACAGCATGGCTTCGTCGTAGAAGAGTTCGGGTGCTGAATTGGCCTGCCTACAGTCCAGATCTTTCACCTATAGAGAAAAATACATCAAAGATGACCATGAACTCTTCAGCAGCTGGAAACCTATATCAGGCAAGAATGGGACCAAATTTCAACACCAAAACTCCAGAAACTCATAACCTTGATGCCCAGATGTCTTCACACTGTTTTCAAAAGAAGAGGAGATGCTACACCATGGTAAACATGCCCCCGTTCCAACTATTTTAAGACCTGTAGCAGGCATCAAATTTGAAATGAGCTCATTTTGTGCATAAAATTGTAAAATTTCTCAGTTTAAATATTTGTTATGTTATCTATGTTCTACTGTGAATAAAATATTGGCTCATGTGATTTGAAAGTCTTTTAGTTTTCATTTTATTCAAATTTAAAAAACGTCCCAACTTTTCCGGAATTCGGGTTGTATAAGGTTTCTGCCAGACAACAACATTATGTAATTATGCATGCTCATTTACCCTAAATTTTAGTTGTTAGCATATTTGCTAAAAGCTTATTTGCTCTGCCTTTAGTAGTACACCAAGATGGCCTCAAATCTAAAGATGTGAACTAAAAAGCCACAAAAATCCAATTTTGATTTCATGGTGCCTTTGATTTCATTATTACTACCAGCAGTGTGTTTACAATTCAGTTTTTCTCTTTTATTTTCCTTGAGCTTGTGCAAATGTTTTGATCGACCTCTACATGGTGCACTGACCATGCTGAGAAGCCTACATGTTTGCATTTTGATCTCCCAGCATTATAGTAGAAATCAAACATTCATTGTGCTGAAATGATGAGTCAGACACATGAAGACCAGCTCAAGAGGTCAGGAAAAACAGTACTGAATGTGCAAACTATTTGCATTTAAACTGATACTTTAGGAACTTTTAATAGACAATAAATTGTACATCCCGTAAATATGATCCTATGGGAGCTCTCCATTTCCCTGTGATACAGCTGATGTGTTTGCAAAATTATCTCAGGAGAAAACACATGACTGCATGAGCAGCAGTGGAATATAGATTACATCTTAAATTACCATTCCCTGAACTCCGCTGACCCACTTCCTCCAATCCCAACATGAGACACATAGTGATTATGAATCATTATGGAGCCTCTGAAGACCACAGGGGTTGTTACTCTTTGTGCCTGACTGCAAAAGTAAATTTATTATTAAAGAAAAAAGGTTCTTCCACGTCAAAATTAACTGTCATTGAATATAGGTTATGAGGGAAATTTAGAAAATTAGCTTTTGTCCAATATTGTAATTTGCTGTGTAATAACAGGTGTTGGTTGTAAATCAAGTGTGTTTACAGTGTGCTGATGGTGGAAATAATTGAGGATAATAAGTGAGTGTGTGCTGATGTTTGCTGAATGATGAATATGGTTCAGGTTTATTATTGCATTATAACATCAGCAAAGTCTTGTATTAAATTTATGTAATTATGTACACTATACTGGTCACATATTATATTATATTATATTATATTATATTATATTATATTATATTATATTTTCAAGGTTTAGAAAATACTGATGTGATTAACAACTGTGATTAACAAATAACACTTATGTAATATGTCAGTTTATTTACTATTATTTTATTATATTATATTATATTATAAATATTATTTAATTGGGGTTTAGAAAATATGTATGTTGTGAACTATTATATTATATGTAAGAAATAAGGTACTCGAGGCTGTGATGTATAGTGAATAAGTCATGGCTGAAGGGCGTTGTTAGCAACCCCTTCAGCCATGACTTATTCACGATACAGCACTAGCCTCGAGTACCTTATTGCTTTTATAAAACGGTTACCACACAATACAAATATTAAATCCAAAAAATATATGCAACTTTCATGAAGTAAAATCACTAAAAGCCTTCCTTCCGCCGGAAAAAATAGTCCCTGACCGTGAACAGCAACAGAAGTTACATTATTACGCCAATAGATGGCAGCAAAGACTGTCTTTATGAGTGTGTCACTCAGAAGCGAAGACTTTTATATTGAAAAGACTGAATTTTTGTGAACACGGAACAAGACGCAACTGACAAATGCTTTGACTAGCGCTGTCAGTCACGGGAAAACCCCTTAACTGTTAAAAGGACAAGATATTGCAGTGGACATTTAAACTGATTTTTTTATTATGAACATAGGACTGACCTGAAGGAAAATGCTAAATCTGAATGCAGGTAATAAACTCACTCACTCGATCTCTTTCTCACAATACTCTTCTACAACATAATACAGTAAGCTTCAATGAACAATATCAATTGAGAACAAACAGTTTACGTTGCTAAGAGTGGTTGCTAAGGGTGTTGTGTAGTGATACACAGAACTGTTGGGTGAAGCGGTCATAGCCGTGTTTTATCATGAATAAAGCAGCTATTGACCAATCAGAATCAAGGACAGGAGCTAACCATTTTATATTATATTATATTGGGGTTTAGAAAATATGTATGTTGTGAACTATTATTATATTATATATTAAATTATATTATATTATGTTATATTTTCAAGGTTTGGAAAATACTGATGTGATTAACAACTGTGATTAACAAATAACACTAATGTAATATGTCAGTTTATTTACTATTATATTATATTATATTATATTATATTATATTATATTATATTATATTATATTATTTGTTCCTTGTGCATAACTGTGAAATACATTCCTGGTTCCAGGTGAACACACCACTAGTCAATGCTCAACACCTGTGTGGAGAGCTGGCAGGTGTCACTGATGGTTTTCAGTGTCCACTCAATAGCACACTGATGTGTTTTGATGTGTCTTTCTGCCTCTGTCCACAGAGCAGCGAGGATCTAGGACATTAGCCTGCAAGACTGCATGGAAAATTCCTATTATAGAAACAGTCTGTCTCTTTTCCTCTTCCTCATACACACAAACACACTCTATTCATTCTCTGGAGCTCACACTGAATTACTTCTCCGTTATATTTTGTCCCCATCACACTTCTCTTCACAACCTTTGTTGTACATTTTTACATCCACTTACACACATGAGCAGACAAAAGACAGGTCTTGGTACTAGCTCAGAACACACAAAAGCACTGAGCGGGAGGAGTACTAGCTGGTACGGTAAAGGTATACAAGAAACATTATAGTTTACAAGCAGATAGTAAATTGATGCTGCAGGAGGGATGAGTCCCTTTATTAAAGCTTCACAGACTGGGATCTCATAACGCTGTGTGGTTGTTGTATTCAAGCAAATCTGACAGCAGTTACCTCCAGGAGCACATCGCCAACTCCCTCCTGATGTACAAATATCTATAGAAAATGAAACACTCAGAATGGTGACAAGTGGTTTCCTCCTTTCTACCGTCTATATACAAAAAACACATACTCTTGAAAAGTGTCTGTGTAAGAGTGAAGAGCGTGAAATTAGGCTACATTTCTCACAGCTATGCCCTTAGTTTAAGGTACCGGGGAAATTCACTTCTCAATAATTTATTTATACCTGCCACTAGAGGTGGGTGGTATGAAAATCTTATATTGTGATATGAGTTATTGTATGTTACTATTTATGCTGGGAAATCTCACAAAATGTTTTGCATATTGCATAACCATCCAGTAATGTCTGTTTTTGATAATCCAGTAAATTAAATATTTTACAAATGGCAGATATTTTATTGTATTATTTTTTATTTTTAGGAACTTGCTGGATCCAGTGAATTAAATTATTTACAAATGGCAGGTATTTTATTTTATTTTATTATTTTATTTTATTATTCAGTGAATTAAAAACTAGTGAAGTATTTATTCTTATTAAAGGCAAAATATGTAAGATTTTTGGATTAAAATATCCCAAAACCACTAGAACAATGTTATATATTTTGTTGACTTGTGTACTTACATTATCACAGATGTTTCCAACAATGGTTAAATCCAGAGAAATCAGGTATTTTAACCTCCCGTGTCAGTGCGTCGCCTGTCAATGACATCATATCCATGTTACCCTCAACTTCTGTTGAAACCATGGAAACACCAAAGATGCTTTAATATATTATGTGTTTTAATAGACAGGTGAGCAACTGTTTGGATACCTTTATTGAAAGAAAACTAATCATTGTTATATATTTCAAGACAGTTAGTCTTTTTGTTTGAATCTCTCGTTTTCTTGATTTACAGTGAGTAACATGTTTGTACCCAAAAAGTAAATCAGACAACACTATTTTGTAGTAACAATAATACAGCATTTTCTCCACCATACAATATTTTAAAATGAATTGCATGCTATTTAGCAACACAAGTCATGCAGCTTTTATTAATATTGTAACACAGTTCAAAGCTCAGGGAAGAAGGAGGCGGGAACCAGCGAACGTTAAACACACTTTAATAATATATAAAATAAACAAACACAAAACGAAAGTAAAAGCGGCAGCCCCTCTTGGACAACTGGCGCACACACATAAACAAAACATAATGTAAATCCAGGCCTGGTCCTCTCTCATCCTTCACTGTCGTCGCTCCTTCTTTTATCCTTCCGAGCTCCTCCGTGAGACTCGATGCAGGTATGGCGCACAAGTGACACTAATTAACACTCACGCCACCGGCCTCGTCCTGCCTGCCACATACCCCCATCGCCTCTTGCAGGCCGGGAGGTACCCACGAGACGGCAGACGCAGCACCTGGGGTTAGGGACAGATGAGACGAGAGAAAAGGAGACAGAAGGATGAGGAGAGACAGAGATGAGAGAGGAAAAAAAGAAGAAAAAAATCTTGGTCCAGTTCCCGGACACACTGCCGCTCGATCCTCAACCAGCTGAGAGACTCTCACTCGCAGTGCCATGTGATGGTGAGACTCGATACCGGTGCGGCGAGCAGGTGACGCTCCGCTCACGTCTCTCAGCCTTGTCCCTCCCACCACAAATATGATATTCTAATATCGATCTAGTTTACTGCAGTGTGCAATAAGTGTCTCATACCAGGCACCAAGCGAACACACAGAGTAACATTAACATAACTTTAAACACATTCAAATGTATTTTGTCCAAGTAAAACAGTAACAGAAACAAAGTTCAAGTTCGGGGAAGAAGGAGGTGAACGTTAAGCATAACTTTAATTGTAACTTTATTCATAACTTTAATCGTAACACATGCATAAACAACAAAACGAAAGGAGCGGCACCGGCCAACTGCAGCATATAAGCATAATAAAAACAGCAACGTAAAATGTCCTAGGCTCTCGGCCCCACCCTGCTTAATATCACAGTAACTTAATTAAAACTTTAACTTTAGCTCATCCATGAACAGGATTTCCGCCTGAGTCCCGTCGGATTGCTTTCCATCAACCGTGGAGGTGAAGACAACAACTCCCATGATTCCGTGCTCATTCATAGCATCATCAAGCTACGCCTTTGTTATTGTTTTGAATAAAGGCTGATTTATACTTCTGCGTCGAGTGTACGGCGTAGGCTGTGTGTAGCACGCGTAGCCTACGACGTAGCCTGACGTGCACCTCTTCAAAAATGTAACAACGCGTCAATTCTACGCGGACCGCAAGCGCTGTGATTGGTCTGCTAGAACCCCTCCCTCAGGTCAAAAAACTGGCGCGGAGCAATCGGAGAAAAGCAAGCGTTTTCAACTTCCATATGAATGAAAAAACACACAGTTTCAGGGGACACAGTCAGTCAAACTGCAACAAAAGTCATTACCTATTTGCCGCTTCTCTGCCGCTTCTATTTGTAAGCTTCTCTGACAACGTACATGACAAGCTGCTTCTTCTTCGGCTTTTGCCTTGATCCTCAACATGACCGCGAACACTGCCTCCTAGTGGTCTGCATGCACGTCGACGCGGACAACAACGCAGAAGTATAAATGAAAACAGACGCATAGCCTACGGCGCAGAGGCTCCGGCGTAGGTCCGACGCAGAAGTATAAATCAGCCTTAATAATAATAATTGAAATAATTGCAACATGAAAATATATTGCACTTTTGTTAACCACAGGCCTTCAGTCATTTAACTAGAAGCCTATTCAACAACCTATTGACTGATCATTGTGATTTGAAATTTGATGATTATATTATAATAAAGTTGACACATTTCTACTGTCGCTCACTATATAACGTCCAACTACCAAGACCTATTTACTATTGTGCAAAACTCTGCACTACTGTAGTTCCTTTCCAGTGAGGTTTTGAATTTGTATAGGACCCATTCTTTCTTTTCAGCCTCTTGACTGGGTTTATTATATAACCTTTGATGCCTTTTTTACAGATGGTTGCATCTAGAAAAGAAGGCTGACTGTGGCTTTGAGCTTTACATACACACTTGTACTATGGACTGAGGAGGAGTGAAATGAAAGGGCAGTGTGGAAATACACCTGTGAATTAATTGTATTATGGTTGACGGCTTGTGTGCATTCATCTGTCTATGGCAGTGTAAAGACGTTACAGTCTTCCTAACAATGCGCTATGGTGGAAATCCAGGCCTACAGGTTTTGAAAGTGGTATAAATGGTACTCAAGACCCCAATTTAGAGCATAGAGCTCCTTTGCTGACAGCCTGTGACTCATAGAGATGATTCTCTCATCCTTTCTGTCCTTCTTTTGGAAGCTTTCACTCCTTTCTTAAGAATACCTCAATGAACCAATTAACCAAACCAATCGTGCACCCATCAGGGAGGAAGATCGAAGTGAAAGGAAGCGAAGGATGCGGCACCCAAAACAAACTGCTAGCACATTATGGAGAGAAAAGAAGGATAAAAATGAGGAGGAGGACTAAATCCATTTCAAAATCGAAAAACGTTCGCCTTCACTAGCCAACTCTATTCTTACTGTGCAAAACCTTCTGTGCAAGGATTTGCTCACCCCCTCCCTTCTGGATCGGTAGATGCTTTAATGGCATTCGGTATATAGTATGTTTTACAGTGCAAATAACAGAGTCTCTCCATCCAATGATGGTCGAGATTAAGGTGTAAAAAAAGTGCCTGGCTTTGCAAGAAGTACAACTTGCTGACGCCTCATGCGAGATCTGTTTGGCACACTATGCATGGGCGAAGCCAAGGAGCTTCCAGGAGCATCACAGTCACGGAATAATAGGTAAATAAATCGAGACATAAAGTATGCAGGGAAGGCAGGATGCCGACACGGGCAGTAATGATGGCGGCGCAGATAAGCCGTTGAATGCGGTGATCGCTGGAGATGAGGTCATAAACTAGAGAAAGACACTGTGGCAATAGGAACGGGTCTGCAGTAAGCTAGAAAGTGCTGTGAAGAGCTTTTGATATATAATGATGCCATACTTAGGAGAAGAGGGATTGCAGAAACAAGCCCGGAGTGCTCGTCTGGTTGTTTGTCATCTCACACATAGAATGCAAGAACCTTTATACAATTGAACAAGGGACGTTTCACGTTCCTGTGATGCAGTTGGACATATCTTTGGAGTCAAAACTCTCCTGACTATAGTGACTTACTTGTTTTCCTACTTTAAATGACAGGGACAATTTGGTTCAATTTGGTTGTAGAATAACGTGGAAATGTTCTGCTCTTGTGTTAACCACAGAACTAATTTCAGGCATTTAACCAAAAAACTCCATTGTATTTGGGATGATTGAACTGGAAGTGCAATAATGCATGATTCTGGGTTTTAGGATCCATTCGTGCGACACTCTATTGTGATTTGAGATTTCTTGATTATATTATATTATATTAATGTAATATCAGCTAATTTGACCTTTATTATGACAAGGCAAGGTTAGTGAAAGGGTTGTGAAATGTCATGTGGTACAACTCCTGAATATTTTTTGCATTTTGTAATATGAATTGAACTTTTCTTAAAAATTAATATGCAAATTAGTCCCCTCAATCACACCAACTCAACACCAACTACCTGATCCACTCAGTCAACTATAGTAAACGCTACACAATGGCAAGTGGAAATATTGGTTTGATTCAGCCATATATGTTTGAACCAGAAACTGATTCAGAAGAAGAGGAAGAGTGAACTATACAGGGTCATCTACAAGTTGATTTATCAGAATGGTAATGCGTTTTATGTATCGCTCTCTACAGCGTCGGACACATAACAGTAACTGATGGATAGCCTTTGGCTTGACCAAGTTATCAAACAGCTAACAATGTGTTGCTAATGTTACACAAACCATGTTCCCATTCGCCATCTCAGAGTCAGACAGCTGCCTTCTAAAACTCAGAATCCTTAGAAACACTTTGAACATCATAGAACATAAGTGGAGAAAAGCCCCACCCCACACATCGACAGGATTCGTTACATGTTTGTGATGGTAGGAAACGGGTGGTTTCAAACTGCGTTTTTGAGGCTGTCTTTGGTATTAAGGAGAAAATATTCAGCACTGGTGAATTTGCACATTATTTGTCTTAAAGCATATTAAAAACTTGATTTTCACCACAGCGGGTCTTTAAGGCTTTAAATGCTGTTTTGGTAGGCTAACCTTAGATGACTAATAATATGGAGTGTCTATTTACACTAAATGATGTTTTATTAACAAAATTCGGGAGGAGCAGCGTTCAAATAATCTGACTAATCATCACGTCATTTCAGCCAGCTGTCAACAATCAGTAATAAACATATCTACCCAATCAGCATGAGTGAAGGCCTATATATAAACACAGTCGACTCATCCATATTCCTCGACAGTTTTTTCAGCATCCCTCCACCACCCAGTCTCCTCACACTCGCCTGGTTACTTTTCTAACCAGAAATACGGGGGGAGTACTCTGGGTTCGGGGCAAATACCGAGCTCGGAGCCCTCTCTTCGGACAGCACGCCAAATACGCATACTATTATGCATACTTTTTACTATCTGATTATTTGTAAGTGTGAACTCGTGAAGTGCAAATAGTGTCCCTTGTTGGCTATTTACAGTAGCTCCGCCCACCAATATCTGGTTGGGCCACTCAAGTTTAACAAAAGACATGTGGAATTCACCGTCTTCAGTGGCGCAGAATTAGTGATTTTACTTAGTTTTTCAAATTCAGCATTTTCACTTAGTTTAAAAAAACATATCTCTAAGAAAATGCTGCTATTGTCACTTATTGTAAATAGAATATATTGCTATTTTCACTAAATGTAAATAGCATCTACAGCTATTTGCACTTAGTGTAAATAGCATCTGTCGCAAAGAAAATATGCTATTTTCACTTAGTGTAAACAGCATTTAATTTCTATTTACACTTAGTGCAAATAGCCGCTGCCCTAATAATATTTATCTAAGGGGATCATGGGGGCTCTGGTGTTCAACTAGCAGAGCACTCTCTGAAGGCCTTTACAGCTTGTAGTGGTGCAGGTGTCCCACGCATGGTGTACTTGCTGAGAGATCAGGGGGCCATAGCGGTCACACTGAGAACCCTGGTGTTCATCCTCATCTGGCAGTCTCAAGCGTCATGGCCTGAGGCTTTTAAGGTCCCTGATGGACCCACCTGGTGCAGCCCATAATCCATCCCTGATCAGAGCCTGTCAAAACCAGGTGTGCAGGTTTGGACTTTTTAAGCATTGTTTGGCTTCTTTAGAATGAATAATGAGTTATCCGTTAGTGTTCCCATTCATCTCTTTGGCAGTTGCAGGACCCGCTGGAACATTACGTTCACAGACACTTTTATCTGAATTGACTTACATTGCAGTCTGTTGCATTCTATAGGAATTGAACCCATGACCTTACCAGTGGTAGCGCAAAAGTAAGTTCAGAATTACTGTAACTATGAGATTCCAACTTGTAATAAGCATTCACATCCTTGTAGATCTCGTAATTACAACTTGTAAACTCGGAAATTTTGGAGCTCTGTCTCATTTTGGCGTTGATATTGTTGCCATAGAAAAGTTAATTCCGAGTCCAAGGACGTGAACAGCTCTGAGTAAAAGGACATGGGTTGAGAGTCGTTGAGCCAATCAGCTGAGCAGTATTTACCATGTGACTAATCTCAAAATAAAAAATATATATATAATTAATTATAAGTGATATGTATGTTGCTTTCAAAAAGATGTTTTCAAGCAGTCATTTTTTTTTATTTTTTTTTATTCTTACCTCTTATTTTATTCTGATGGAATTATATATCCTACATTAGGGTCTTTTTCAGTTAGTAGTTTCTCAGAAAGGTGTGATGCAATCATGTAGCAAGTAGCAACATTTATAATGATCTTAGCAGGCACTTTGAACTGACCATCTTCTTTTATATTTTATTAAATGTTGTTGTTAATTGCTGTCTTTTCAAATCTGTTATATACAGTAGTATGTTTTAGTTTTAGTTGCACTTCTGGTTCCATCGTCCTGAAGTCAGTGGGTTTTTTGATTGGGTTTTTGGTTAAATGCTTGAAATAAGGTCTGTGGTAAACACAAGCTAGATATTTACAAGTTTTATTCTACAATATAAATTACATCAGTAATACCCTCTTGTGAGTTTAACAACCGCCTTTTACAAGACAAGTAATAGCTTTAAAAAACAGGTGGCTAAACTGTTGCTTTAATTACCTTGAGCAAAACTGAAAAACATTAGGCAACATTGTTGCCTTGTCAACTAGCTAAAATAAAATAAGTTTATTTCAGTTAATTTTTATTTTATTTTTTACCAATGAAAAAATGTTTTATGGTTTAAGTTCAAGTTAATAACCCTAGTAGCTAACTACTTTTTTTAAGTGTAGCTTAACAGTATATTTTAAAGCAGATCTACTAGCTTGTAGCTTGAGTAGCCAGTTTCAATGTAGCCTCTCCAAAACTGCCCACATATTTCAATACAAATCATTTGTTATATTAATATGCTAAAACATTGATAAATCATTTATTTATGTTTTACTTTGTACCAAAGTAATGGTAATTTTGCCATCTTAACCCACAATGCATCAAAATTTAGGCTCTGAATATTAGTTTGTGTCTGCGTTCTATATCAGCAGGCCAGACAATGTTACTTTAAATACCGTGCAGACAGAGAGACCCCTGTGGATGGTCCCCCCCAGGGGTTTGGTCACGACTCCAGAGTTAGTGTCTGGGACTCAGTGGGAATGTGGATCAAAGTTGGAGTCAGCCAGTGGTGGCTTGTCCCGCTGCGCTGTATTCACCAGGACTGACGGATAGAGCTCTCTCTGGATCAAATTTATCGACACTCCTCAGTTTGAGTCCTTGATCACATATAGTTACATCTTTGAACACACACCCACTCACTCCTTTCGGCCATTCATTGTCTTGTCAGAGAACTGATCTAAAAAAAGATAAGCAATCCATGATATTGATCTTTCTTCATTTATCTGAATCATTTTGGCCAGAGGAATTTAAATGAGAAATCGATGTCTTGTATGCCAAACTCACCGAAAGGGCCAAAGTTTGCCTCTTAAAAGAGATCTTAAGACTGCTTTCAGCTTTGAGTTTGTGTTATGAACATGTCTTTTCAGACAAAATCTCCAGGGGGACTGTTAATAGAAGAAAAATATCTGGGTTTCTAAATTTATGTGTTGTAAATGTGTCCTTTTTTTCTTGATCGGACACCAGAAGTTGCATTAACCCACAGATTAATGGGTACCAGATGGAAAATTCCACGGTTAATGATAAGTAAGGAAAAGAGGTGGAAATACAATGTTAAAGTGTTCTGCAAAAATAGATCTGGAGTGATACATGTGTTATTCGCCTATCATTTCCCTCTGATTTTAGAGATAAGTCATGGGTAGGGTTAGGTTTAGGGGTAGGGATATGGTTAGGATTAAATTATCGGACAGGAATGTTGTTCCAGGATCAACAAAAAATGTTGACCCAGGAACACGTATAACTCTGCAAAATCATGCGATCAGTGGCATAGTAACTTGAAGTTTGTTATAAAAGCAATTATTTAAACAGTGGGCCCTATCATACACCCTGCACAATGCGACGCCAGCCGCGACACAAGTGTTTTTTGCTATTTTCAGCCCGACGCAGTTATCATTTTCACGTCCAGCGCCCATGTTGTTTAAATAGCAAATGCACTCGCACCCATCTGTTTATCCATGGGCATAATGGTCTGAAAACAAGGTGTGTTCAGGTGCATTGTTGGCGTGTTGCTATTTTGAGGCAACTGAAAATGACTGCGCCATTGACCAACAAAAACCTGGTCTAAAGTAAATGGCGCAGTATTTTTTTTTTTATTTAAAGGGCGTGTTAGTAATATGTGCCTATAGGCGGGTGCACAACGCACATACACTTTGCTTGTTACACGCACAGGGCATTTAAACTGACTCGTCATATATTGTCTATATTCCGCCATGTAAATAGCAATCTTCCATGGTGCAAGTGCACCTAGCTTTTAAAGGGAATGGGTACGACTCATTAAGAGACTAGGTACATCCCTTTTGGACCACGCCAACCATTTTTTCCGTCATTAAAATAGCAAAAGTGGATTCGGACATGCCCTAAGTGCACCTGTGCCATGCGCTTCAGACCATGTGCTTAGATCATTAAAATAGGGCCCTTAGACATTTTTTTTTTTTTTTTGCAACCAAATCCATAAAGAAAACTTCAAACATCAGTTTAACTGAGCTCACGCTTTCAATCCATGCAACCTGGTCTCATAAGAAGATATAATATTTCACATAAGATGGGGAAATCATAAGAAATCATACAGTTGGGTCATTCTAAAATGTACTTTGGACTTTATGGTTAGGTTTAGGTTTGGGCCTTACAAAATGTACAACCCAAACCTAACTATAACTTCTTTTAAAAGGAAAATAAACTCTTAAAATTTTACCTTTTTATGAGCCAAGTGATGTCTTACGATTTTGCCATATCATACAAATTATTTTAGTTGCCACGAGAGTGTAAACCTTTATTAATTTCCATTCTTGAAGTCCAAGTTGTTATAGATCCAAACTCGCACAAATAATGTACCATAAAGGCCCGTTCTCACCTAAGACAATAACTATAACTATTAAGTTAACTGTTCCAGTTCTATGAGAATAACAAAGTCCACATCACAACTATAACAATAATGACACAGAGGAACAATATCATTTGAATCACTTTAAAAACGATTTTTGATAAACAATAAAAACATTGGCAGCCAATCAGAACCCATCCTGCTTTAAAGGGATAGTTCACCCAAAAATGAACATTTTGTCATCATTTACTCACCCTCATGTTGTTCCAAACCTGTACGAGATTCTTTCTTCTGCTGAACACAAAAGAAGATATATTTTTAAAAAAAATGTTGGTAAAAAGAAGATATTTTGAAGAATGTTGGTAATCAAACAGTTAACGGTAGCCATTGACTTCCATTCTATTTTTTTCCCTGCTGTGGAAGTCAGTGGTTACCGTCAACTGTTTGATTACCAACATTCTTCTTTTGTGTTCAACAGAAGAAAGAAACTCATACTGGTTTGGAACAACTTTAGGGTGAGTAAATGATGAGACAGTTTTCATTTTTGGGTGAACTACCCCTTTAAAGAGCTTGATGAGCAGATGACAAAACTGCAACATGAGCTTAGTATAAACAGAACATTACCATGTGTTTGTGTGACCTATATTATAGTTATTGTTCTTAATGTGAATTGATCGTAAATGATAGCTGATTAATATTGGTACTATCCGTGCAGTTTAGGACTTGTGCACACAGTAGAATGAACCATCATTTGTTAAAAATGTTAATATTTAATACTCTAATGCCTATATAATTTTCTGGAAAGAATGAGTAGCCCAATCTCTGCCAGAGACCATCTAACCTTACCAACACTCAAAATCCTCCAGCATTCCAGAAAGCACAAAAATAATCTCCAGTTAGCCCTGAGCAGCTCCGCTCCAGCCCAATTTAGCTTCCAGGAGCTTAAGCTGTCTTCTCGATGGCCCTCATTTATCAGGATGTTTTCAAATAATAGATCAATTAGTGGCCAAACAGAGCTTGAAACATCATTCAGACGAACTAGCTGCGTGTCAGGCGGTGAGAGCTTTAGCACCTCCAGAACATCGAGTGATCTCAAGGCATAAACTGAGTTGCACAAACCTCTGAAAGCACAACTGCAGGGCCTAAAGCCCCTGGGAATCAGACTGTGGAAGACTTCATTTCCCATAATCACCCTTGAGAGTTGGAGAACAACAGCTAGTGTTGGTGTAAGCACTGACTCAGACGAAGAGCAGATGGATGATCCCTCAGTTCATGCTCTGGCAGGCAATTGCCTTCCACCGTCCCCTGGCTCACACCTGTGCTGCGAGCTGCTGTGTCTGGTGTTGGATCAGGCAAACGCAAGAGTCGCAAATAACTAGCTACACATGAGACATGACTTGATCACTCCACTGTGTGAAAGAGAAATGTCAACCCGAGCCAAGAAAATGTTTCATTTGAAAGAGCTTAAGGAGATATTTGTAGAATTAACGATGTGGATATGTTTGCAAAAGCTCTGCAAATCACTGGCATCATGTTGATAGTTGAGGTAATTAAAATGACACTGTTATGACAGTTAGACTATATGGCTATGTGAGACTATAGTTTGAATTAATCATTTTTCATGACACATTGACAATACAGTACAGTATGGCTCATGTGTCATAGAACTTTTAGAAATGTTAACAGAAATAAAGCTTAAAGGTACACTATGCAACTTTTTTTTTTTTGTGCAAAATTAACAAAATTTAAATAATGAGTCAATACATCATCAATCCTTCTTACAAAACATGCAAGCCTAATATAATAGTTTCTATTTTAGACCAGGCGAGATGGTTTTCACGGAAAATTGCATACATGCTTCACTCGCCAGTGCGTGTCTTGTCATTTCCGTAAATAGAGAAAAGTTGCTCCGGCTACTTTGATGCGCGTATGGTGTGGGAGTGGCATAGGTTTGTTGTCACAATGAACGAGAAAAGTTGACATGGAGCAGCTAAATCTTGAACCTCCGGGGAATCACCCGTTTTAAACAGAACAGAGGAGTTCTGCTGGCAAAAAGAGAATGCGAGAGAGCTTGTAATAAAACAAGAATCAACATTGGCTTGGCTTTTCGGAGGTTGCGAGAACCGAGGGATCTGAAATGTTATAAAAGTGATGCAGAGATGGTGTTTTTATTACTCAAGGGGGTATTTATTTGAACAGGTAAATCGTCATATGTAGCTCTCTAATAGAGTTCATTGTAAAGCATTATCTATTATGAAGGCTCATTTTATTATATGTTGTTGTAGCGCTGTGCTGGAATTTATTTTCTAGAAAGTACCGTGTCTATTAATGGGTAAAGCTACAATAACATTTTCAGGTTGTCAGATATCCTTGAGATCCTTTCCATCTTAAGAGATCTAAATCTCTTAGGCGCAAGATTTACTAACAGCTTGCGCCAGCGCAAACCCTCTTTTGGCATTAAAAAACTACTGTCTGGATTTACTAAAGACACGCAGTGCACAATTAGCGCTGAAAAGGTGTGGACTGAGTTGTTTTTGCGGCTGACCTTATTGCATATGCATTTGTAGGCGTTTCCCTTTCAGACGCAAAATTTATGGGAGGAGAGTATTTAAATGAATCACGCAACGCGATTTACTAATGTTTGCGCTAGTTAATTTACTGGTATTTGCGCCATTATTTAACACCCAAAAAAGTATGTCTTAACCCATTGTGCGACATGGCTGCTATTGTTGCTGCTAGGAGGAGACACCGCAGAGAACAGAGAGCACATGGTAGAAGGGAGAAAATATTTTCCACTCGTATTAATTTCTTTGGAATGCTAGAGGAAGATGTTATCCGAACATATTGTTTGCCAAACCATGTTGACCTATGTATGTGTACATTTTTGTCAGATTAAATGTAACAAGTTGCGCCATGTGTCGACCCGCATTTGATGAGCATCAGCTGTGCTTATTTGCGACCCAACGCTAATTTGCACTGCACTTGGTAGATTGCGTTGGTCATTATGTAAATGATTTGACTACGTCTGTGTTCTTTAATTTGCGCGTCAGCAGTAGATCACGTGCAAAACTTGCGACTCCCATCGGCGCATTTGTGGAATTGCGCTCTCATGCTAATTTGCCCCGTTTAGTAAATCTGGCCCTTAATTTCTAATTTTCAATTTTCATTTAGTGTGACTTGCTGTACTAAAATAACTAACTGAAATAACCATTTAAAAAACTACAAATCTAAAAAAAGAACTAATAAAAATAATGAACACAAAAAATACTAAAATTTTAACTACAATTAAAATGAACGTGTAAAAAATGTTTTAAAAAAATAATTTAAATTATTAATAAAAACTGTAATAGTATCGCAATGATACTAAAATAACACTGATACACCATAACTTTAACCTTAGAGTAGTGTTGGTATCTCATCCTGATAGAAACCTTTACTGTCATGAACTTTTATTGATATACGCTCTATCTACTCAATAAAATTGCGGCAACAGATTACAAGCAATATTATTAATTAAATTCAACATATAAGAATTGAGTTAGAATTAATCAAATTAATTCCTTAAAAGTCAACCATTTAAAATGTGTAAAATTAGCAAACACCATTACAAAAACCACAAACTGGCATAAAAACCAGAGTCAAACTGCCCAACTAAAGGAAACACTCATCACCATAATAGTGACCAAATAATTCAATAAAATCAACATCTAAACCTCTGTTAATTCATGTGTTTCTCTTTCCTTCAGTGATTCTACTTATCATCAGGTGTCTTCAATGTTGGCAAAAAAAAAAAAAAAGTTTTAAATTCATCTTTGACGTCTGTCTGTTATTCTGATATTTTGTTTAAATTTTACTTAAATTTTACTCGTTTTAAATGGTTGACATTTAAGGAATTAATTTGATTAATTCTAACTCAATTCTATTTGCTGAATTTAATTAATAATATTGCTTGTAATCTGTTGCCAAAATTTTATGGAGTAGATATAGCGTATTATTTTTTACAGTGCAATGAAAAAAAACAGCTTTAGAGTGGCATTTGTGCTTAGCTGGTTTGGGAAAAATTCATGCATATATATCACAATTCACAAGTAAGAAAGGCTGCTATAATGTTAGTTTATGTCACTACTTAGTTCTTACGTTGGCCTTCAAACTCAGCAAACATTGTGTATTTTGTATTCTAATAGTCTTCATTTCACAGAACCTGAACTTAACATCATGTCTGAAATTGCAACGCGTACAGAGAAGATTGAGAATTCTGGGAATTCTGTCTCCACAGTGAGTTTTTTCAATCAAATAATGAGTTCACAGCATGCAGTCTAGTTTAAATTGTCGTCTGGCCTCATAATATTCACTTAATAAGCCCTGTTAGACTTTCCTTGTGACTGCTAAACGACTGCTACTGTAAAACATGCTATTAGCGCTATAGACCCTGTCATTATGGACTCTGAACAGGTTTTTAGTGTGAATAAAGGAACAAGGTAGATCTGAGGGAATGCAAATTTGACAGTCATAAATTAATTCGTTATGTGGTTTCATTTTAGATGTGTTAACTAACCCTAACTAACTATTTTTGGAGTACTTACAGTTATACTAGAAGAACAATCACTAGCATCACTCAGATTAGCTTTCTCTTATTATTCATGAGTTTCTTGAAAACTGCTGCAAAAAGAGACTCCGATCAACAAACGTGGTGTAAAGTTACGCAAACGTAAAATCACTCTGACCTAAAAACAGCTTCTGCTATGAATCATGGGAATTCTGACAGGAATAAAGTGGATATAACATGTACTTGGATCTAATTTTATGGTAGACTGAGAGCAAGACCCTACAGGACTGAACTGCTTATTGGTGAAATGACACTGACATAAACACAGTGCCTAGTGTCAGGCCAACATTATAAATGGTAACATTTTACATATTTAGTTTCAGGTCACTAACTGCCCTCAGAGCTGATGGAAACTTTTATTTGTTATTAAATCTATGAAATTAATTTTCCTTCCTCCATCAGTGATTTTTGCATACATGTTATCTCATTCACCATCAGCAAATCACTGGTATTTGTATAATTAAATTAGCGCTATCTGATGCATCACAGGGTTGGACTTAACGAAAGCAGTAATGCACACGCTCACATAGGATGTACATGTAGGTCTGGAAGTCAAGTTCCTTCCTCTGTCAGTGGAGATACTGAAAATATATTAAAGTAAACATTTTAATATATTTTAAAACATATTTCTTTTTGATTAAATATCAATAAATTTCATTCATTCATTCATTCATTCATTCATTTTCTTCTTCCTTACCTGACACGGAGCAGTGCATTGTCCCCTGGAGCAAAAAGAACACTGGAAGTGCAATGGTGATATGGCAAAATGTTTCACAACATGCAAATACTTATGTATTTTTAAAAAAAAAAAAAAACTTTTACATAAGAATTCAAAATAAGCACTTCAACAAATGGGGCAACAATGTTTTGTTTATTCAATCACAGTTGGTATTTCATAACATCATTGTGGGCCCACTTTGGATATACTTTGCAAATCGATTCCCTCACAGTTAAAAAAAAAAAAAAAAAAAAAAAAATTAGATGCGCTGCCAGAATTCTTTATTATTCATTTAGTATTCATTTTTTTCTTTCTTTGTTTTGTTTTGTGTGTTTTTTTTCTCCCTCCCATTGGTTTTGTTTTTTGTTTTGTTCTTTTATTTTGTTTTGTTTTCTTCTTGGTTTTGTTTTGTGTTTTGTTGTTGTTTTCTTGGTTTTGTTTTGTGTTTATTTTTCTTGGTTTTGTTTCATGTTTTGTTGATATTCATTTATTTTATTTATAGTTTTGTTTGGTTTTGTTTTGTCCACAGTGAGTCTTTTCAAGAGGGGACCTTTATTTTTCAATGCCAAATAGAATACGTTCAATTATTCTTACTTAATTATTTGGATTTTAAGGTCATGGCTACTAAAACGTAAGTGGCAGATATTAGAAATATACTTTGTTAACAAAAGTAAAGTGTATTTAGCAATCACAGTATTATAATGTACAGTATGAACACTTAATAGTCAGCAATATTCTTGATTTGACTGCACTGACACTATTGGATGAGAACTCAACTTAGCTGGATTATGACAACTGTTTTCTGCAGAGCTGCTTTATAGCTGAATTAAACACATTTCATAATAGATGTACTTTACACAGTTATTTAACTGAAATGAATCAACGCTGAATTGATTTCAACTGAATAATGACTTTTTAATATTGTCTTTTTAGCAGAGTTGAATTCTGTTCGCATCATTGAATCCTTATTTTCCTGTTTATCACTGTAAAGCTGCTTTGAAACAATTATATAAAGCTCTAAAGGTGCCTTGACTTGAATTGAACCATTGATAATATATATATAAATGGGCCTTTGAGTCTTTATTATAGGGAGCTTTTTTACCCCAAACATATACTGGTAATTTTTTTACATTTCTGATTGTAAAATATATATATGTACAGTTGCAAGAAAAAGTATGTGAACCACTTGCAGAATCTGTGAAAATGTGCAAAATTTTAACAAAATAAGAGAGATCATACAAAATGCATGTTATTTTTTATTTAGTACTGTCCTGAGTAAGATATTTTACATAAAAGATGTTTACATATAATCCATAAGACAAAAAAATAGCTGAATTTATTAAAATGACCCAGTTAACATGCATTTATCTCCCTTATTTTGTTAAAATGATTAACATTTTCACAGATTCTGCAAGTGGTTCACATACTTTTTCTTGCAACTGTATGTATGTATATATATATATATATATATATATATATATATATATATATGTATATGTATATATATATATATATATAGGTATATATATATATATATATATATATATATATATATATATATATCCACAGCATGAGTCCTTCATAGTGAAGCTTTCAGTAAGTTAAGGCAAATTTTAGTCCACTCACCTGGTCATAGTTCTGTCAAGGCTGTCCTTTCCCTATGTGGACCCAGGCCATGTTTCAGGCAGAAAAACAAATGTCTGCCCACTGGACATGAGCTCGTGTTGACTCATGCAAACAAATTCAAACACAAGGTCACAATGCCATGACAGAAAACATAAGGCACAATGTGCACAGAGTTTCATTCTGTGAATTTCTGTGAAAAAAAAAAAAAAAAAAAAATGTACCATGCAGATTATCCTGTCAAGGACTGAATGTCTCTCAGCCATAGATACACATAAGCTAGGCTGTGTTTAAAACAATGAAAGCGCCCACTCTTGACAGGACCTGGGCCAATGCTGCATTTTAGAATATAATTATTACTGGTTGTAAAACACATTACATAATGAAATGTAAACAACACCCTGTAAAGAACATTAGCAAATTCCATATCCACATAATAACATTAGTAAACATAAACCTGTTTGATAATATAAAATCTGTGCTTCTAATGCCATTGTTGAAATGCACAGCCGAAGGACAGGATGATCTGTGCAAATTCAGCGTGGGAATGAAAAAACTAAAGCTTTATGGAGGGGACAGCTGGATGGATAGTTTTCTGTAGCAATATTAGCGTGAAACAGTAGATCCAGAGGGAGGACATCACATTCTGTTAATCTGTTGAGGAAAGGTGTGGACTGATAGTTATGCCTCTGTGGGTGTCACAGTAAGTACGAATTTTTGCTTTGGTTATCTTAGCATGGTCAGCCTAAGATTTGTTCTCTGTTTACAGTCAGAGAACACATATCTAGGTCAGGAAGGCCTGTTTTCAACTGTGTCTGGACTCTGGAGTGATCAGATGAAAAATGAGATGCAAAAAAATGCAAGCAGCCCTGGCTTGCTGGTTTTACTATTACATGAAAACGGTCTCTGAGTGTTTGGCATGGTAATGGATATGAATATGTTGATATGTTTGGTCTTAGCGGAATAGATCTGCTACACTGCTGCTGCTGTTATTGCTGCTTACCCGTAGCAGGTGGAGCTGGGGGAGGTGGAGGGTTTCTGAAAGCACGCTTCAAACTGCTACAGCAAATGGTGACCAAATATTTAAAGGTTGAGCTGCAAGCTCATTGGCTACTGATATAGCAGGAACCAATCAGCTGTGCCCTATAGAGAATGATGTGATTGCAAGCAGATTGAGTTAAGGACCTATCAGCCTGCGCCATCTAGAGTTTCATGACAGAACTTTGTATTAGTGCAAATAGTGTAAAATATAATAATATAAACAGGGCGAAAGTATTACATTTAATACTACTAATAATAATCATAATTTAACAATTTTTTGACATGGTTGACTGTGTTTAAAACTGTATAAAACTCACATATTCTCCATAGACTTGCAGTATAAAATAGCAAAATCTTGTCTGGTCATATGGAAGCCAATGGCTACTATGAAATCAAAATTGACAATTTTGATTGTCAGTTTTCAAATTGAATATTTATGAATCAGTTGTCAAATTGAATATTTATGTAATCAAAATTGACAAATGCTATTTTTTAATTAAATATTGCAGTGTTTATTATAAATTATTTATCTGTGCACATCTTAATCTTTAATCAAAATAACTTCCCCTCCCTCTTGCAGCGACATCTCTTCTCTTCTCTGATGACGTGTTTACTGATGCGAGGGCGGGACAACCTGTCACTCACATGAGATCGACCAATAGCAAACCACAACCATCCAATCAATTCCCAATGGACAAAATCAAGTCCCACCCTACATTTTTTCTTGTTCGAGAAAAAGTTTCACTCGAATATACATCTCAATAAACTTCTATTTAATGCTGACTTAAAGATGTAGGATTCGTCATTAATATTTTTAAGGGAAAGGGTCAATTATGCTTAAATGTGAAATAACATATTTGAAATTGTCAAATGATATACAGTAGTTGCAGACAGGCAGTTCTCACCCTGAAAAAAATGTTCTCACCCTGCCAGAGATCTGATTATATAACCTTATTTCCCCCCACTCTTGGACCATGGCAGGATGATTTTCAAGTAAACCACACCAACTCTACCAACTGTCAATTAAACTTAATGGGTGTGTTTTTTTGACAGCAAATTATATGGTTCCGGGGTGGACTCAGTTAAAGTGTTTTCATCAGAACTGACTGACTTCCATAATGCTTTGCTGCATGCCAAGCTCAGAGAGGAGAGAGTTCTTCATTTCTTTCATTGGACAGCAAAAGTCCCAGAGTGGTTTTTGTCAGTTTCATGGGAATGATATGAGAAAACCACTATCAACAGTAATAATTTACTCTGTGTGTGTGTGTGTGTGTGTGTGTGTGTGTGTGTGTGAAAGAAATCATAAAGAGCATTATACCATTATACCAGCTATTCCCCTGAAACTCTCCATCAGAGTTAGTGGTTTGGTATAATATGAGAGTTCAGTTTGTTCTTTACTGACATTACTAATCAACTTTTTTTTTTTTTTCAAGGAATAACTCACACAGAAATGTTAATTCTGACATCACTTACTAATTTTGACGAAGTACAAAAAAGAAAAACAAAAACATAAAAACACCATAAAATTAATTCATACAACTGTAAACTCTTTATAGTGAGAATAACAATGACAAAATCAATCGAGACCAGCAGGATAGTGTATTTTGGGAATTAACTATTTAGTATTTACAATAGTTCATACAGTTGTAACTTATAACATGATTTCGAGTTACTTATTCTGTCCCTTTAAAGGGTTCATCCAAAAATGAAAATTATGTCATTAATTAATCACCCTCATGTCGTTCCACACCCGTAAGACCTTCGTTCATCTTCGGAACACAAATAAGGATATTTTACGAATCTTTTGTTTCAAATCAGTGGTTTGGAGCGCGTATCAAACTGCCAAAGTTACGTGATTTCAGTAAACGAGGCTTTGTTACGTCATAAGTGTTTTGAAATTTCAATGGTTCACCACTGGGGGGCGTGACTTTGGCAGTTTGATACACGCTCCGAACCAATGATTCAAAACAAAAGATTCGTAAAGCTTCGAAGGTTCATGATGCAGTGTTTTGAAATCGCCCATCACTGGATATTGTGGAATAAAGTTGTTTTTTTGGCACACAAAAAGTATTCTTGTCGCTTCATAACATTAAGTTTGAACCACTGTCGTCACATGAACTGTTTTAAATACATCTTTAGTAGCTTTCTGGGCATTGAAAGTGTTAATTGTCTTGCTGGCCATGCAGGCCTCACTGAGCCATCGGATTTTATCAAAAATATCTTAATTTGTGTTCTGAAGATGAATGAAGGTCTTAGGGGTGTGGTACGATATGAGGGTGAGTAATTAATGACAGAATTTTAATTTTTGGGTGGACTAACCCTTTAAGATCATCAAAAAATACTTTAAACACCTTTTATGACCAACTCTGTAAAGCAGGGGTGGGGAACGTTGATCCTGGAGGGCCATTGTCCTGCAGAGTTTAGCTCCAACCCTAATTAAACACACCTGAAGCTAATCAAGGTCTTCAGGATTACTAAAGTTACAGGCAGGTGAGTGTTTTTTGTTTTTTTTTCAGGGTTCGAGCTAAACTCTGCAGGACAATGGCCCTCCAGGATCAACGTTCCCCAACCCTGCTGTAAAGGATGTTGTTAAATGTTAAAGAATTGAACCAAATGAATAAAATCATAAAATAAATATTACTGGATCATGTATACTTAATGTATCATTTAACTGTGCTATTAATATATTTTTTGACTTTAAGTGTGTAATTGATTATTATTATTATTATTACTATTATTATTATTTGTAATTTATTATGTCAGTTTAAGCACTCATGCTTTTATGATGTTTTTGGACACATGGTGACTATGAACTGCAAAATGGTTCTTCACAATATCTCCTTTTCTGTACCACAGAAAATATAACCACCTACAGGTTTGGAACAACATAACTGTAAGCTATTAATGACTGAATTTTCATTTTAGGGGTGAACTATCCTTTTAACCACTGCTGGGATTTGTTCCCAGAGCAACCTGGAGAGAGTTGTATTTTGTTTGTGTGAATTTTGTCTCCTTTGTTATTGTTTTTGTTTTTTTTCTGCTCCCAACAGTCATCTGCTTTTCAATTCCATCCTATTGTTTTCCTCCTCCATTTCTCAATCCCTCTATAACCTCTGTTTGAAGGACATTCATACAGTCAGTAGGCGATCTTGCCGTCCAGTCTTTCTCATTCTCTCTGTACTTTTTTCCTCTCTCTCTCTCAGCCTGCCAAGGTCTGTCTTTATTCATTTTGTCTTAAAGCTTCGACTGTTATTGTCTGATTCTATTCAATGAGCATTCAGCATGAAACCCACTGCAGCACTGAAGCCCCACACAGCTAAACAAAGCATCCTACTGCTCTTCCTCTATGCACTGCTCTCTATTAAGACATCTCTCTGAAATACAGCACAGCAGCAGCAAAAATGATGCCAGTACCAGAGTGTGATTTATGGGTGTGTCTGACATAAAATGTAATATTTATATTCATTTTTAAAAATATTTATTTTCTATTTTCTATTTTATTTATTATGCAATATCGTTCATTTTAAAGTTATTTTTCTTACATATATTAAATATTGTTATTTTCATTTATTTTTATATATATCTTTGGAATATCTTGACTGCTCAAATTGTGAGTTGAGAAGGTGAGTTAAGGGCAAGCTCAACTTTTAGATAATAGATAATAAATAAAATATTTTATTGTTTTTAATATTGTATATTATTAATGGATTTGGCAGGTATATGACTCCTGTTTGCATATGCGGTATAGAAATATGCATTAAATCATGGTATTCCATCATAAGCAGCTTCCAAAACTTTGGCTCAACGTAAAATTATTTTATTTCAGGTATGATATAGGATTCCATGCATGAAAACACTCCATTTTCTTCTTTAGGTCTGATTATTTATAGGGTATTTCAGGTGATGGAGGGCTCTTTACTGCTCTGCTTCTGTCTAGACAGACAGACACTTTATTAGGTACACCTTGCTGGTACCAGGTTGGACCCCTTTGAACTACCCTAATTCTTTGTGGCACAGATTCAACAAGATGCTGGAAACATTCCTCAGAGATTTTGGTCCGTATTGATTGGATATCATCACACAGTTGCTGCACATCCATGATGTGAATCTCCCGTTCCACCACATCCCAAAGGTGCTCTATCAGGTGACTGTGGAGGCCATTTTGAGTATAGTGAACTCATCGTCATGTTCAAGAAACCTGCTTGAGATGATTTTAGCTTAGTGACATGGTGTGTTATCCTGCTGGAAGTAGCCATCAGAAGATGGTACACTGTGGTCATAAAGGGATGGATATGGTCAGCAACAATACTCAGGTAGGCTGTGGCATTAAAATGATGCTCAATGATGGCCCAAAGTGTGCCAAGAAAATATCCCCCACATCATTACACCACCACCAGCCTGAACCGTTGATAAAAGGCAGGATGGACCCATGCTTTCATGTTGTTTACACCAAATTCTGACCCTACCATCTGAATGTCGCAGCAGAAATTGAACATATCAGACCAGGCAACATTTTTCCAATCTTCTATTGTCCAATTGTATCATCAGTTTCCTGTTCTTAGCTGACAGGAGTGACACCCGGTGTGGTCTTCTGCTGCTGTTGCCCATCTGCTTCAAGGTTTGACATGTTCAGAAAAGATCTTCTGCATACCTCGGCTGCAACAAGTAGTTATTTGAGTTACTGTTGCCTTTCTATCAGCTCAAACCTGGCCATTTTATCTGACCTCTTGCATCAACAAGGCATTTTTGCCCACAGAACTGACGCTCACTGGATATTTTCTCTTTTTCCTACCATTCTAGGTCAACCCTAGTGATGGTTGTGCGTGAAAATCCTAGTAGATCAGCAGTTCCTGAAAAGACCAGCCCATCTGGAACCAACAACCATGCCATGTTCAAAGTCAATTAAATCACCTTTCTTCCCCATTCTGATGCTCAGTTTGAACTTCAGCAGATCATCTTAACCATGCCTAAATGCATTTATATGTAGACAGAAAAATTATTTCAAGTAAGAATAATGAATGTAAAATAGAATCAAACATTGTTTATATTAAGATGAGCCAAACTTTTCTCTAATCTTGTCACCTTGAAATAGAATTGAAGTGACAGATTGTCTCATATGAGGTATCCCCTGAAGTTCAATTTAAGATTCAACATGTTTCTGTGCAAAAGACTTGGATTTCCAGCTTTAAGTGTTTGCCAATTTTCCACATGGGGAAATTAATAGGACCACCGCATGTGAAAAAATGGGGATTCACCCAAAGTAGTAATTAAGTCAATCAATTGCAAATTGAACAGCTGTTATAGCATAATTAGCTTTTTCACTGAGTACTTATCCACCAAAAATGCTAATATGACAGAACTGGTCACCACAGACTTCACTGTGTTCCTCCGGGAATGACTTGTAACCTTTCTTCTGCTGCTTTTCAGTGCCAACAATAGTCTGCAATGTATCAAATTAAATTAATGTCATTAAACTAAATTAATTGAGTTGAGGAGTGATCTTGCACACGGTGCCCTTGTTATCCTTCGAAACAGACTAATGCTTGATAATGTCAATGTCTATGTCTCCATCCCTCCAGGCCTTTGCAACACTTCATCAGTGATGCATCAGGTCAGGGATGTATTGACTCACCCATTGTAAATTTTCATTTCATCCCACTGACATCAAACAGGAGGTCTGTGTTCTTGTTGACACCCACCCTGCGATACCAATTTGCGCTAGGCTGAAGTCAAGCAAGGATGGCTACAGGCTATGATAATATTTGGTCAGATGATTTACGAGCTGTGATAGAATGCAGTTATTTTAGAATGACTCAGATATTGAATTCATGCACATTTGATTAAAACTTTGATGAGCTATCATTAAAAAGTCAACATGTATGACCTGTGAGAAAACCTGTACTGGTCAATGTTTAATGTACTATTATGTTGATCATTAACTGATATAATATTAATATGTCATTCGCACCTGAACTACTAAAATCTCCTTTGTATCTGATGTAATGTATTTATAACAACTATAATAATACAGTTTGTAAAACAATACACAACACGATTGATGACTTTGCAAAACTGACCTTTCAATAAACCATGGAAAGTACTCGTTTTGATATTGCGGGATCTGTGATGTCACATGGGCAAATACATTTACATATGACTGCCTCCAGAGCAAGACATCATCGCACCATAGGCCCCGCCCACTGGCATTCAGTCGCTTAATGGCTGACACTTGCCTACACTGGATGTGAGCGTTGCATCATGTTAAAAGCAAATAGAACCCATTATAATCACTGATGCTGTCTACACTGGATACAGTATATAGATGCGCATTCAGTTTCTGACGGACTCCACGCATTTGAATCTGTCGACAACAGGACAAATGGAAAAGTAAAGGAATGTTCGCTTTGCCACATCCGGTTTAAGCAGCTCATTTGCATCTCTGTACAGAATTAACTGTACAGACAGAAGTAACCCAGCATCAAGAACAAGTGGATGAAAATCCATATCATGACAATCCATGTCATGACATGGATTTTCCATCCAGCCTAACTTAAATCTGTTCATCATGTAAAGCGATTGAGTCTCTTCAGAAAATTTGGACTAAACCACTCAATTCATATGGATTAGTTTTACGATCTCTTTATGAACTTTTTGAAGCGTCAAGTATCAGTTGCATAGCTGACTATGGAGGGACAGAAAGCTCTCAGATTTCATCAAAAAGATCTTCATTTGTGTTCCAAAAATGAACGAAAGTCTTATGGGTTTGGAACAACATGAGGGTGAGTAATTAATGACAGAATTTTAATTTTTGGATGAACTAACCCTTTAAAAACACTGCTTCATGAAGCTTTGAAGCTTTACGAATCTTTTGTTTCGAATCAGTGGTTCGGAGCATGTATCAAACTGCCGAAGTCATGTGATTTCAGTAAACGAGGCTTCGTTACGTCATAAGTGTTTCGAAAAGTTTCGAAATTTCAGTGGTTCACATGACTTTGGCAGTTTGATACACGCTCCGGACCACTGATTCGAAACAAAAGATTTGTAAAGCTTCGAAGCTTCATGAAGCAGTGTTTTGAAATCACCCATCACTAGATATTGTTGAATAAAGTCGTTATTTATTTATTTAATTTTTTTTTTTGGAGCACAAAAAGTATTCTCGTCGCTTCATAACATTAAGGTTGAACCACTGTTTTAAATATGTCTTTAGTAACTTTCTGGGTATTTGAAAGAGTTAATTATCTTGCTGGCAATGGAGGCCTCACTGGGCCATCGGATTTTATCAAAAATATCTTAATTTGTGTTTTCCGAAAATGAATGAAGGTCTTATGGGTGTGGAGCGACATGAGGGTGAGTAATTAATGACAGAATTTTCATTTTTGGGTGAACTAACCCTTTAACTCTTTCCTCACCAACGTTTTATTTTTAAGTTGCCAGCCATTTCTAAACATTTTCACAAAAATTTCATGGCTCCCAGAATATTTTCTTGTATGAATATGTAAACTATCAATATATCAAAAGTAATAACAGAGCCTCTGCTTTTAAACATTTTATTCTAGCATTAGGGCAACTGGAAATGCTAATAAAAGTTGTTTTACCAGTAAAATTATGCCTTGTGTTTTACATATTGATAAATCACTCACTTGGAAGCACATGATTGATATCCTGTGAGAAATCATTGGTTTCAATTGAAAACATTGAGTGTTGGACCTTTTCATTAAGGTGTTCCCAAAGGTACGCTGAACTCCCTACTGGGTCTGAGCAGCAGAAGGAAGGAATGATTGAAAATATGGCTGTATGAAATGAAGGGCAAAGTCTTAAGAGGAGAGAAAGAGAGAGAGAGAGATGTGTCATGCAGTCTCTTACGGCTGTGACAACCGCCGTCAAAGCAGACTCTTTAAAGCAAACCACATCTGACTGGTAATGTAGTCAGTGTTGACATCTGCCATGAGCAACGGGGGCAAAGCGCAAAATGTGCTGGGCTGGGATGGCATGGTGGGGATGAGGGATGTTAAGGTGAAAGGATGGGTTGCTAATGTACAGCGAAGAATTTTATAGAGCATCAAGCTAAGCCCTATTAGAAACAGGAGTGGCATGTTTATTGATGTTTATTGAACAGTTCAAACACTTTTCTTTAGCACTGAACAGTGGCATATGGATCTCAGCAGTCACTTTTTGAAATGTCTATCATCTTCCACAATAATGTAATATCATTGCAATGCAATGTTCCTTTACTCACCAAATGTTGACGTCTGTGATTACTTTTATCAAATTTTCTTAATTAATAAGAACTTAATGTTATTATTTTGATTAAAAATATGAGTATATTATGGATGAATTTGTTTAAATTTTTGATGTCAATGACCCCAAATACAATGATCGTCTTGCAAGGGAACCCATTTCTTATACATAGTTATTACCATATATATTTTCATGTATGAAAACACATTTTCTGCATGTGAGAAATACATAGGCCTATTTATTGTCTTTCACAAAGTTATATTAATTCAGGTTGATTGGGACACTGTTTTTATTGTATTTTTGAGCATATTTTTTGAGCATATATATATATAGTGATTCTCAAAGTTGTTTAAATGTGAATTTAAAAAATTGTGAAATAAAAATGATTTAATTTGTTATATTAATATATTATATATTAATTATTTGATTTTATTTATGTGTGCAAAAACATGGTTGTATATGGCTCTTTTTATTAAACGTTGGTGCGTCTAAGTGGAAGAATTTGCGACACCATTTGTGAAAACATCCAGTCTCCATCCACAAGAAATAATAGTGACAAGGTGAATTATTGACTCTGGGTCGGCAAAATGATAAATATCAGATCTTCAGGAAGGAGTGTGTCATTTTAACCACAGTGCAGAAAAGTCGATAAAAGATCAACACGGGGAAGGTCTTCCTGTTTCCTTTGTACACGATTGGCTGTGTAAACAGTGAGGCATATAGAGATGACATTTCCCGAGTTTCTTGTTATCTGTGAACCCGGCACAGGCCTTGAGTCTTCTGTGAGGATTTCAGCTGCCCATTATAGCCTGCTAGCTGTTACTCACACACTGAGTCAGAGCCTGAAAGGTCCTGCCTTCCCACCACAACACGCATAGATACCAGCTCATTCTGCTGAGGATGACCTTCCTGCACCGCCAAATGAATTCATTCCCAGCATTTATTCATTTGATTCTATTTAAAAGTCAGCTGACACACAAAAGCGTATCAAGTATCAGAATAAAACTCCCTCAAATGAAAGGACCACCATCAGTGGGCAGCACGTCTCCGCTGAGTCTTCCTTTGCATTCTGACCCATCCAGTCTGCCAAACAGATCCATTAACATGCACTAAACACACAGAAGACTGATGCACCGTAAGTGAACTCTGTGTTCTTTACACGTGGGTCCAGTGGGAGAGGTCTTGCCCCAGTGCATGGCTCTGCCAGGCTTGACTAGCCGCCTGCTAGAGAGATGATAAGGTTATATTAAGCGGAGGATGCTGTCCATCTCTTTGACAGCCCTCACTGTCGTCTTCAAAACCCCTGTCACCCGACTCTCAACTGAAGACTGTGTGTGTTCTGTGGTCTGTCAGAGTTTGTGATATAGCAATGCCGAACGGTGCTATGTCACGATTTGGGGTTCATTACCATGAAAAGCCTTTATTACTCCTCATTAGTCAGGATTTTAAACATCACACATTATATTTACTTCTTTCACCACTCTATGTTCTTTTGAAAAGCATCTATTCTCTAGTTTGCTGTTCTTAAAATACAATAAATAATCTATAATTTACTTTTAGTGATGATTTATCGCTGCATTAAAGGGTTAGTTCACCCCAAAATTAAAATTCAGTCATTAGTTACTCACCCTCATGTCGTTCCACACCCGTAAGACCTTCGTTCATCTTTAGAACACAAATTAAGATATTTTTGATAAAATCCGATGGCTCAGTGAGGCCTCCATTGCCAGCAAGATAATTAACACTTTCAGATGCCCAGAAAGTTACTAAAGACATATTTAAAACAGTTAATGTGAGTACAGTGGTTCAACCTTAATGTTATGAAGCGACGAGAATACTTTTTGTGCGCCAAAAAAAACAAAATAATGACTTTTCAACAATATCTAGTGATGGCCGATTTCAAAACACTGCTTCATGAAGCTTCGAAGCTTTACGAATCTTTTGTTTTGAATCAGTGGTTCGGAGCGCATATCAAACTGCCAAAGTCACGTGAACTATCGGAATTTCAAAACACTTATGATATAATGAAGCCTCGTTTACTGAAATCACGTGACTCTGGCGCTCCGAACCACTGATTCGAAACAAAAGATTTGTGATTCTAATGTTTTCAATTGCATGATAATTGCAATTACATTAAAATTTAGGTACACTTTTTAATTTCCGTGTTACAGTGTAATTATGCATTTAAAAACTGTGTAATAATAATTAACTACATGTACTTATAGGGTTAGGGTTAGGACTGGGGCTTGGTTTAGGGTTTAGTTGCATGTATGTAATTATGAATAATTTATAGTTATTACTACAGTAACTACATGTAACATGTAACAAGGACACTGTAAAATAAAGTCTTACCAAAATGTATTATAGGTTATATTTATTTTAAATGCAGTTAGCTGCACTTTAGAGTGCCTTTTTTGACCCACATAGATACATCTTTATGAGTAATTTCATAATTACTTGTATTGTCTTTTTAATATGGTTAAAGTGTACTGCTGAATGTACTGACAAGCATTTATGGTAAACTAAAATATACTTTAATATAATTTCTATTGTGTTTAAATATATTTGTAATTACACATTTGCAATGATGAAGTCTTTACAAGGACGAATGCCTTTATGCTACAGTAACTGTAGTTTGGTTAACATCAAATGACAAGCTTTAGGAAACTATCTATCAAGATGCTACAGTGGGGGGAAAAAAAAGTTAAATGCTAGTGATTTTTTACTTGTCACAATCCATCTCTTGAATCTGTCATTAGACGCCATCCCGACATCTTTTGATGGCGCTGGAGTCTCAGGACTTCCCTGAAAATGTCACAACCTGCTTGAAGCTTTGCTGCTGACAGTCCCCCCAAATGGCCTGAGCTGCTTTCTTATCTCTACAGCACAGTCCTGCTGTCAGTCAATTTTTTTACACTATGAAGTGAGTAGCCTTTAGTTAAATCTTTGAACTTCACATGGAGAGCCTGTCTCTTCCTGTGCTATCTGAATGAATGCCTCTGTTACACAAATAAGTGGAGTGGATATCTAAACAAAAATCAATCAATCAATCAATCAATCAATCAATCAATCTATCTATCTATCTATCTATCTATCTGTGTATATATATATATATATATATATATATATATATATATATATATATATCTATCTATCTATCTAAAGACACTGAGGGAAAACATACTTTAAATGATATAAAATACTTTAGTACCTTAATAAATTAAGATAAAATAATCTAAAAAAATAATATTATTATTATTTTAATGTCAGTACATTTCTGTGATTTTTGTAACTAAAAATACTTTCTGACAAGAAGATTAAATAAATTCTAAAATGAAATAAAATCTAAAATATAACGTAATGCAATGCAATAAAATAAAGATATACAATCTGTTCATATTGCTGTGGACCAGAAATAATATGAGCATCAAATGTGATTCACTGATAATAAAGACACAGCAAAGCTGAATGCAGCTGAAAGACTGGATAATGACCCGCGGATTATCATGTGTGAAAAGAGAATCTACTATTCAGGAAGTTTCTTCAGTCCCCTCGTTCTCATTTCTGCTTGTTCATTCTCCCATTGCTGAGAAAGATTTCCATTGTGATGCATTTTGGGTTTTAACACAACTTTCTCCAGTCACTGGAATTCAGACTCATTCCCATGTCTCTAAGACAGGAACATTGACCCAGAACCATTAATAATGCATGAAGAGTAAGACAATCCATGTGAGCTGAAGGAGTGCAGGAGAAGGTCTAAACGCCTTGTCAAAAACTCAGTATTCTTTTGGGCTTTACATTTGTAGGCTGCTGCTCCTGCCTTAAAGGGATAGTTCACCCAAAAATGAAAATTCTGTCTTCATTTTACTCACCCTCATGTCATTCCAAACCAGTATGTTTTTTTCTCTCTCTCAGTGGAGCACCAAAGAAGAAATTCTGAAGCATATTGTCACTTTAAAACACTCAAGACTGTATTTGCCCACATTGATTAAGACATTTTATTCAATTACAGGAAACTTTGCTTTTTAGCATGCTGTTGGTTACTCTTTAGGAATGTAGAGACTTCAATAAAGAAAAAGAAACTGCCCTGGAAAAAAACTTAACCCAATCTAGCTCTGATCTCGATCTGTTACCCTGATGGAGGTTTTTGTGTCAGAAATGTACAAACTTCTAGATTCTTTTACAGTTAACAAGAACTCAACTCAACAAAGGTCAACAGAGGTCAAGAGAAACTAAGATTAATAGGCTTCACTGTCTATAAATTCATAATCCATGGTATAGATTTAATTAACCTACATGTTACTTTTACAGTTTTCTCAGTCGCTTTGGCTCAATTCTCGATTGAGACTTTTTTTTTCCTCAAAACAATAAGTTCAGATGTCTGAACAATTAGTTTCTTGTTCACATCAGATTTGAATTTCTTATTGATTTAAGCAAATTGCATGTGTTTTGGCATGTGTGCAAAAGAGTTATCTACAACTTGCACAGTAACTAAATGTACATGGCTTGTTGATCAAAACTGACGAGTTGATTTTCAGTGAAATTGTCAAACTCTTCACAAAAACATTCTTAAAAATGTTTCAGGCATGCATGTATATTCCATAAATATCTGACATGGAATGTTTGTAATGTCTGCTAAATTGGCCTGCCATTGTTAATATACAGTATAGCGATAGAGTCCACTGAGGACAAAGCATAATAACTTGAACCTGGGACTGTATAGCTCAATCAGGACTAGCTAAAATAATACAACAACCAATGAAGCAGCAGAATGATGAAATCCCAATTGCTCTTCCTCCACTGCCTGTGGCCAACAAGCAATTTGTTTTTGTTTTTGCCGAAATATCTGATTTATGGTTGTATTCTACAAAACCCATTAATAAGCTTTCTTATAAGTGTTTGTTTCTTGCAGGGGCAGTGCACACATTGTGAATGGGGCACATATACATGACCTAGATAACTGTATGGATATTACAGGAGCTGGTTTTGCTGCCTGCCCTCAACATTCACTGATTTTGCTGACAGATTTAGAGATGAATTTTACCATGATTTTACCACTACCATAAATGCTGTAGAAGTATTGTTCATTGTTAGTTCATGTAAATTAATGTAGTTAACTAATGTGAAAAAAAAATATTGCTAAATATTACCCTTACATTTATTGATTTATTGATCTGCATACAGCTTTAATTACTGTCAAGGTTATGTTTAGTTACGTTTAGTTTTATTGTGATTTGGTTTCATTTTCTCTGATCCTGTTTGCCTGTGTTCCCGATCCTTATTAGTTTCCATGGTTTCTGATTAGTCACGCACCTGTTTCTGTTCCAGTTAATTATCAAGTTCTGTGTATTTAAGCCCTTAGTTTTGCTTTATACTCCATCTCATCGTGCTTGCTGCTGACCACGCGTTGCAATTACTGATAAAATCACTTCCAACATGGCATTTCAACATTTATTCATGGGTGACTCAACATCATGGGTCAAGGTTGAATCACTGTTGCGTTTTGTTTCGATTTTGCAAATCATATCTATGTTGATATCACAACTTTGTTTCAACCTCTTACTTTTTTCTTACTTGTTAAAATTTCAGTATTGATTTATAATCTCGAAAGAACAAATGACATTATTTCGACCTCAAAAAAGGTCGTTTCAGAATGTTGGGAAACCAAATCCATATTTTCTGTAAAACTTAGTATAACTTAAGTAAATCTTGCTTGGCATAGTGATGTCTGATTTGCAAGCAAATTGTTCTTTTGAGTCAGTTCTTTTCTGAATGATTCATTAGTGAATCAGTAAAGTCAAATCACACTTTTTACTATGCAGTTTCAAAGTAGCTTCACAGTATTAAACAGGAAAATAAAAATGTTGCAAATGTCATCAATTATTAAACAAATTCTGTTCAGCTGTATAGTAGCTCTACAGAAGAAAATAGTGTCATTATTTAGCTGAAGTCAGTTAAATGTTGATTCAGTTCAGTTCAATAACACAGCTCAATGTTGCAAAATTCGTCATTATCCAGCTCAATTCAGTTCAAGTTTTGTTCTCATCCGAGCTAGTGCAGTCAAATCCATAACATTTCTGAATATTATTGAATAATAATAGTATTTAAAACTCCAAAGTAAATCAATCTAAATCAAAATTATTTACAAAATCTATACTGTGCAAACAAATGACTAAAAAGGTCATGAAAAAGTCATGGAAATACCCGTTTACCCGGATTGAAATACCATGTGAAAAGTGGCAAAAGTGTTTTAGGAACTCACCCCTAACTTTTTATGCAGTTTAAAACAGTAGTCAATGAAACATTTGGTAATAAAAGCACACATATAGCATTACATTTGAAACCAATTCCATTTTTCTCAGAGATATGTCCAGTTTTCTCTTCAAACCATGTTTTATAATCTGTTTTGCTGACAACTCCCTTCACTATTGCTAATCGACCTCTGCAGAAAAGTTCACTGAGATGGTAGACGTGATAGTTACTTGAAATGATTCCTTGCCAGAGGCAATCATTCCGATCTTAATCTCCACTTCAAGAGATTCTACCCCTGAAGGTTAGATGGTATACTACATTGAGCCCATCACAGCTCCGCTTCACCTGCAGAGGACAACTGCAGAGGACAAAGGAAACTCCGGTCCAATTTAGCCCTCATGTTAATCAAATGGATGAGACATCACTGAATACTAGCCCATGGAGGACAGATGTCAGCTCCATTCCTCCTCGTCCCCCTCATTCAGAATTCCATTTGCAAGTAAATTGGTGTAAGATTAATTAAATAGCTAATCATTTGCCTGTCCCAACATCTGGGGAAGACGAGAAAGTGTCTGAAGAGGCCCTAAACCCAGTAGACTTGGGTTAGAGGAGTTTTCTCTGCAGTGCTGAAAAATGACAGGGATTAGAGAGTATCCTTCACAAAGTACTCTCTTCTTATGGGAACATTTCAACTCAACCATTGCTTCTGCTGTGGATTAGAGAACCTTTTTCTCACATCTTGTTTCAGAACTTCTAGATTTTGTAAAATACAGGCTGTGAAGTGATCAGCAATCAAAATTTACGTGAAGGATTGTTCAACCCAAATGTTGTTGCAAACTTGTATGACTTTTTTTCTTCTTGTTCTGCAGAACACAAAAGGAGATATTTAGGGGGAAAAATAGGTGTCAAACAACATAGAATGAACCACATTGATTTACTATGAACCACACTGTATCAACAAAAATACTGAAAGAGATTTCTGAATATCTTCTTTCTTTCTTCTCAAAGAAGAAAGAAATGCACAAGTTACATAACAACAGGCATAACAACAGGAGAAAAAGTGATGAAAGCCATTTCAGACATTATTTTTTGCAATTCTGTTTAGTGCCATAAATGTCACAAAATTATTTTGGGAAATTTGTACTTTGTACTCAAGTACTATTGAAGCAGAATACTTTTACTCAATTACATTTGCATGGATATGGAAAATCGGACATGTTTTACAGTGCTAATATACTAATCAAACTGAGCGAATTTTAACTTCAGATTTGTTCAAAAAATTTGTTTAATAAAATCTTAATGTAAAATGAAATTATGTAAATAAATGTTGCATCAGTCACACTGTACAGTATTTGACCTAAAGCAAAAGCAGGAGATGATCAGTCTGTTAACAATTTTACTTAAATATCACACAAGTATGAAATAAGCTACTGAGGAACATGTATTGTGTCTTAAAGCTTTACATAGTCTGGACATTGAGAAAACAGACATTAAACGAGTTAGTTTAAATTAAAAGTGTATGCATTAAAGTTACTTGATTCTATCAAGTCTATTTCTAAACCTTTCCTTTATAATATGTGACATTTTCACTTTTACTTAAAGGGTTAGTTCACCCAAAAATGAAAATTCTGTCATTAATTATTCACCCTCATGTTTTTCCAAACCTGTAAGACTTTCATTTATCTTCGGAATACAAATTAAGATATTTATGACAAAATCCAATGGCTCAGTGAGGCCTCCATTGACAGCAAAATAATTAACACTTTCAGTGCCCAGAAAGCTACTAAGGACATATTTAAAACAGGTCATGTGACTACAGTGGTTCAACCTTAATGTTATGAAGGGACGAGAATACTTTTTGTGCACCAAAAAACAAAACAAAATAATGACTTTATTCAACTATAACTAGTGATGTGCGATTTCAAAACACTGCTTCATGAAGCTTCGAAGCTTTACGAATCTTTTGTTTCAAATCAGTGGTTCGGAGTGTGTATCAAACTGCCAAAGTCACGTGATTTCAGTAAACGAGGCTTTGTTACGTCATAAGGGTTTTGAAACTTTTCGAAATTTTAATGGTTCACGTGACTTTGGCAGTTTGATACACGCTCCGAACCACTGATTCGAAACAAAAGATTCGTAAAGCTTTTGGGTGAACTAACCCTTTAACTGTTTTTAGAAAGGCCTATTTTACAGTAATTCAGGATTAAGACACTCATAGTAATTTCACTGTACTTTTTATATCATACAAATTTTCCAGCTTCCCATTGATATCTTTGAAGATATTGCGTAAATACACATCATTAACCAATTTGCTCCAGAGGTCTGTGTGTAAACTTCAAGGCATTATGTATGAATAATGTATTTAGCATTACAGTCCTTTGCATGTTTGACTGTTCTATTATTCATCATACAGTATATATCTCAAAGGGTAAATGTTTATATGATAATGATAAAATGTATACCAGTCCCACTGAAATACATAAAATTGTTTGTTTATTTATTTACAGTTTGTTAGGCTCCACTACTTTCTATTCAGTAATATTTTCATTTCATCTTTTATCTCTTTTCTGTTCCATGTTGCCTCATACATACATACACACACATTTTCTCTTCATCTCTCTCCTCTCGTTTACACAGCACTCTGTAATTCGTAGCTATTTGTGCTGGCCGCCAAAAGGTTGCCTGCCTCTCTGGCAATCAATCTTTTCACATTTTTTAGCACGTGAGGTGAATGAACAATGGTCTTTTTTTGAGGATTGAGAGAAACAGAGCCCCCTCAGAATTTCATCTCAAACCGTGTTTGCGTGTCTCTCTAATCCCGCTGCGTCTTCGGCTTCCTCCTGCTGCAAAGACACGAGTAATACTGCCTCTCTTGTAAAACCCATCCTTGTTCTCCCTGCAAGGGTTTCTGGTGCTAGAATTGAAGACACAGCAGGGCAAATTCACTAAACAGTTGCGCCATTCTAGTGCATGTTATTTCAGCGCAAACACCTGCGTGTCTTATTCAATAACCAACCTCAATCCGGTTTAACCAGACACTATCTCCACTGGTATAACGATTAGCACAAACACAGCCTCTTTTCTATGTATGTAAATTAGTCTTATATTTAGAATTTGTGTTAAGTGCTACTTATGGGACCTGATTAATGTTGTACTATTACCACCTGCAGAATGTGAAATTTTGTTTAAAAGAGACATTTATGATGGAGAATAGCATTAAAATCAATCTTATATCCAGATGTGCAGCGTAAGTCTGATTTAAAAAAGGTGACTATGAATTAATAAAATAAAAAAAAGTTTGAGGTCAAAATGATTTTTTTAAAGAAATTAATTAATCACTTTTATTCAAAAGACACATTAAATTGATCAAATTGACAGTACAGACATGTATAATGCAACAAAAGGTTTCTATTTCAGGTAAATACATAGTTCAGTCATGAAGCTCATGAGACATGAAACCGAGCAGCTGATTGGTTCTCTTAAAGGTGACCTCTTTGGCCAATCAATCTGTTTGTTCTACAACCCGAATTCCGGAAATGTTGGGACGTTTTTTAAATTTGAATAAAATGAAAACTAAAAGACTTTCAAATCACATGAGCCAATATTTTATTCACAATAGAACATAGATAACATAAATGTTTAAACTGAGAAATTTTACACTTTTATCCACTAAATGAGCTCATTTCAAATTTGATGCCTGCTACAGGTCTCAAAAAAGTTGGCAAGTGGGCAACAAATGGCTGAAAAAGCAAGAAATTTTGAAAAGATTCAGCTGGGAGAACATCTAGCAACTAATTAAGTGAATTGATATCAGGTCTGTAACATGATTAGCTCTAAAAGGGATGTCTTAGAGAGGCAGAGTCTCTCAGAAGTAAAGATGGGCAGTCTCTCCAATCTATGAAAGAGTGTGTAAAAATATTGTGGAATACTTTAAAAACAATGTTCCTCAATGTCAAATTGCAAAGGCTTTGCAAATCTCATCATCTACAGTGCATAACATCATCAAAAGATTCAGAGAAACTGGAGAAATCTCTATCCGTAAGGGACAAGGCCGAAGACCGTATTGGATCCCCGGGGTCTTCATCACTCATCACTCATCGGCATGATTGTGTCAATGACATTACTAAATGGGCCCAGGAATACTTCCAAAAACCACTTTTGGTAAACACAATCCGCCGTGCCATCTGCAGATGCCAACTAAAGCTCTATCATGCAAAAAGGAAGCCATATGTGAACATGGTCCAGAAGTGCCGTCGTGTCCTGTGGGCCAAGGCTCATTTAAAATGGACTGTTTCAAAGTGGAAAAATGTTCTATGGTCAGACAAGACCAAATTTGACATTCATGTTGGAAATCACGGACGCCTGTAGTAGGCATCAAATTTGAAATGAGCTCATTTTGTGCATAAAATTGTAAAATTTCACAGTTTAAACATTTGTTATGTTATCTATGTTCTATTGTGAATAAAATATTGGCTCATGTGTTGAAAGTCTTTTAGTTTTCATTTTGTTCAAATTTAAAAAACGTCCCAACATTTCTGGAATTCGGGTTGTATCTACATAACCTATTTATTTCTATCTCGAACGGCTCAACTTAGTACAGCGCACCATGGGAATTTTCTTAGCCCTCCACCTTCCCCAGCACCACCTGCCTAGATCTGCTAGGGGGTTCTCCCTACTTTCCTTGCTGCAGCTTGCATTCTTGCACACTGTATTTATGTGCATGTTTGGGCAGTAGCCTTCAATGATGCAGCAGCTTATCAATAAATGTTGTTCAAATCTATTCTGCGAGCTGTCGTGACTGAAAGGCTGTTCATTTGAACTTTCTGTTCATCAAAGAATCCTCAAAAAAATGTATCACGGTTTCCAAAAAAATATTAAGCAGCACAGCTGTTTTCAACATTATTAATAAGAAATGTTTCTACAGCACCAAATCAGCATTTCATAATGATTTCCTAAGGATCATGTGACACTGAAGACAGGAATAATGGCTGCTGAAAATTCAGCTTTGCCATCACAGGAATAAATGACATTTTAAAATATAATAAAATAGAAAACAGTTATTTAAAATTGTAATAATATTTCAAAATATTACTCGTTGTAATGTATTTTTTGATTAAATAAGTGGTCATAAAGTAGACAGCCTTGGTCATAAAAAAGTGCACAAGAGACTTCTTTTTTCCCCCAATATATAAACTATATAGTGAGTACTGACACTGACCTATTGTATGTAATAAAAATAAATAAATAAAAAAAAAAAGCAAAAAGGTCTGATTTGTAGACTATTCCTCCTTTAGTAAATCAGGCCCTGTTTACACCTGGTATTAAAGGGATAGTTCACCCAAAAATGAAAATTACCCCATAATTTACTCACTTCTTTCAGCCAAACACAATCAGAGTTATATTAAAAATATGCTGGCTCGTCCAAGCATTATAATGGGAGTAATTGGAGGATGAGTTTTTGAAGTCCAAAAAAGTGCATCCATCGATTATAAAACATACTCCACATGGCTCCGGGAAGTTAATAAAGGCCTTCTGAAGCGAATTGATGAGTTTGTGTAAGAAAAATATTGATATATTGATAAAATATAACAAGCTTCCGGCGCGACAGCCATACGCATTCGACTTATGACCAAAAAGGGTTAACTTCTGCGACACAATGCCATGATGTTCTACGCTATGTCCTACGTTATAACGCGTAGTACGTCATGTCATTGTGTACTACGTTGCGGAAGTTAGCGCTTTTTGGACGTAAGTCAAATCCTTTTTTGGACTTCAAAAACTCATTTAGCTTGTCCTCTTTCGACCACTTCCAGAGGTACTTCCGCATTCGACTTGCTTTTAAAGTGTAGACGCTCATGCGTAAACATTATGGGAAGCGCGCTAGCCAGATGGGATTTACATATTTTTGACTGAAGACCCAAGTTTGGTTTGAAGACGAAAAACGTACCAAGCATAATGTTCTCTCACCATTCCTGATTTCTAATACACACTCACAGCGTTTGCTGTGGTTTTGCGGCTATCAGAGCAGAAACTAAAGTTGCTGCTCTGTGTGTTTTTCCATCATCTCCGGTCGCATTCATATGTAAATTGTGTGAGCTTATTTTGTCCATTAGATCAAAAGATCTGAAAAAGCCCATACATTTACCCACCCATCCTCAAAAAAATCAGGACAGAAATGGTTGGAAGAGGACAAAATAGATGGATTGAAACACCAGGTGTAAACAGAAATGTGTCTCCCTCAATCGTCTACTTGTGAACCGATTGACCAAAATGCATCTTAATACTAGATGTAAATAGGGCCTCAGATTCTAAACCAATACACTCCAAAAAATTACGCTACAAACCATTCATTTTATATTATTTGTATCCCTCTTTTTTCTTTCTGAAACAGTATAAGTATACGTCTTCAGAAGACAATCCAAGACAATACCACAATTCGCCTAAATCAGTTCAAAGATTTGTGGTCGGCAACAGAAGCCTGAGCGTAAAGTAACATGACAGCTGTTCACTAGTCTAGTTTATCTGAGGGATGTTCACCTTTCTCCGCCCACACTATATGGATTGGACTGCCACAGAATTGCGGAGTTGGGATAATGTACTTAGGCGGGAGGGCTCTGGTTATGTGTGTTAGCACAGAAGCTGCAAATCACTGCAGTGATTGATCCCCCCGTCAGACAATGTAGACTCTCTTTCTCAGCCTGTGTCAGTGTGATTTACTCACAGTATAATCCGGGCCTTGAGCTAGTCTGGTCTTTTCCTGCGGCGACTTCTCGCACGATCCAAAGAGAACGGATTTCTGTACTTATACGCCCAGGCGTTTATTGAATTACTGCGAGAACCAAAGCCTAAGCATCATATGAAAGTTTCTTTACTTCATTTAGATGAATCGCATCGGAGGAGCTGTGAAATAAACAGCGAAAGCTCCCTGTGAGTGCAATAAACGTTAACGTTATTTATTTACAAGACTTGAAACTACAAAAGAGCCGTATTATAGAACATCAGGGAAATACTAAAGTTATGATTATATTATCTACAGCTGCACACACAAAATGAGCTGTTTAAAAGTGTTCTGTGTGCTTTGTAAACTCAGATTCACCTAATGAATCGGAAATCGGAGGGGTGGCGGGTGAAGAGCGTATTGTCGGCATCACAGTAACAGATTGTTTCTTGTTTCACTTCAGTGAAGCTGGGTGCAATTAACAATGTTTGGATGATCATTCAATTGCGAGACGCAGATGTGCAAATGTGTTTGCTGATGTCACATGCCTCCCTGATAAGGATACTAATATTACAATCTAATGAGCCCGAGAGCATCAGTGTATTCCAAAGTGAAGATTTCTTTAAAAGATTAGTTCACCCCAAAATGAAAGTCATTATTCACTTATAATGCTGTAGCTCTCGTGTCTCATTTGCAGTTCCACATTTGCACATTTAAACTTACTGCAACATAAAATTGCCATTTTCAAACTTGACATGTTGTCTAAATTTGCCCTATTTGTCATTATTATTTTATTATTATTTATATAGTAGCTTATTATACATGGGTGTAGAATACGTGTCCCCGCACTTTTAATAAAATGTAAATTCCCCACCCCCACCCACCCCGTATGTTTTTAGGCAAATTTGTTCACATATATGTTTTCATGGGCCAAACTGAATAAATCTCAATTTAAATTCAAAGAGACAAGATAGTTTATGCATGACTTGACATTTTATTCTTATTCAAAACAAGGCAATGTAAGCATTATGGAGCCCTAAACACTATCATGTAACATCTGTTTCATTCATACTCAAAGCCGGAGGGCGCCCTTGCGTAGAAAGTCCAAAACGGACTCATAGAAGTAATAATTTATGATAGTCCAGGAAATCCCTTATATGGACAAAGGCATCCAGCTTATCCCCACTGAATAAAAAGCAGAAACGTTTTGACTGATGAAACTTGAAGACAATAAACACAAGACTGCAACAATATATGATTTATAAAACCATCTCTTAATATTATTATTATTCTGAAATCATGTCATCTAGCAGTCATTAGAGTATCAGTAGACTGTCTGCTTAATATCTGCTAACACTTTATATTGATGGTTCCCCAAGTACATGTCAACTTATTCTACTAACCCCAACCCCAACCATAACCCTGACCCTAACCTAACGGTCTATTAAAGGAGTGGTTGATTATGATTTCACTTTTTATTAACTTTAGTTAGTGTGTAATGTTGCTGTTAGAGCATAAACAACGTCTGTAAAGTTACGATGGTCAAAGTTCAATGCAAAGGGAGATATTTTCTTTTAAAGAATTCTCTGTTTAAGAACTACAACAAACAGCTGGTAGGGACTACAACAAGCTTCTTCCCGAGTTAGTGACATCGCTAACCCTAAAATTTACATAAACCCTGCCCCAGAGAACACGCAACAAAGGGGGCGAGGCCATGTTGGGCTGCTTTAGAGAAGAGGAAGAGTTGTTGTAGTAGAGTGCTGTTACCATGCCGTCATTTTACGCCGGACTGCTTCACAAACGCGGGTCAATTCAATGCTGGATTTGCACAAAAGATTAACATGACAGCACATGCTAGTCGATGAGTTGAATCAACTGCACAGCAACTACATAAATTTATCCACTAACCATTCAGAAATGTCCAGTTGCATTCTAAAAGTTGTAACTTCTTCCTAAATCTCTCCATCAGTGTCCGACTCCGGTTTGAACAATGTAAGGCTGAACACCGTTACTGAAAAAACGTCATTTTGGCTGCGTGAGATTCTCCAGCTTTGTTGTTGTTGAGCAACCGAAGTGCGAGCTGTTAAAGCTCCGCCCTCTTCTGGAAAGCGTTCGGGAGCAGCAGCTCATTTGCATTTAAAGGGACACACACAAAATCTGTGTGTTTTTGCTCACACCCAAATAGGGGCAAATTTGACAAGCTATAATAAATGATCTATGGGATATTTTGAGCTGAAGCTTCACAGACACATTCTGGGGACACCAGAGACTTATATTACATCTTGAAAAGGGGGAATTATAGGTTCCCTTTAATATTCTAATGAGAGTTAGTTGACATGTAGTTACTTATAGCTAGTGGAATGTCCAAATTGGACTATTAAAATAAAGTGTAACCTAGTATATATTTAGAAGAATCAACTAGTGGTGCATTATCTCAAAAATATGATCATGATGAAGTGTTTCAGCAACCCAGTCACTTGTGTTTCAGATTGACATACATAGTAAAGGGAATGAGAGATGAGTGTAATGTAGCAGAGGCATATGAGGTAGATGTTAAATAAAATCCGGCCTCTGCAGACTGTTTTACTAAGCATCTCTGTTGAGCAGGACCACTGCTTTCCCCCAAGAGAGATATTTTAATTGGTCTCTGAAGTTCTCATTACCATAAATTTGACATTTAACTATGCTTTATGATCATGTTTAGACTACATTTGATGCATATTTCATAAAAAATACACTTTATTGTCCCAGAGCTAAAACTATTAATAAGCTTTGACCAAGTTACACTGAAGTTTGCCACTGCAGTTCACAACATTTGCTTTGATGTGATGATATTAGTATAATTGTACTGTCATATCCTGTTTATCACTTACAGTTTGTCTTGTTGCTGTAAATCATTAGGAATCCAGTGTAATGGGTGTCTACTGCTTTTATTTTCATTATTACAACCAATTATGTATATCCAGGACACAAATTTGCATTACAGACATGAATGACAGAATTTTCTTTCAGGCAAAAAATCTCATGGACTTCCACTGAAAAAGCCCCCCTCACATATCTTATCATAGAAACATGAGGACTCTTTTCACTTGGGGCAGTGAGCAAACATTTAGTAGTGCCCTAGAAACCCCCTAGTAAGCAACCACCGGCAAATGTCTTAGCATCAGAATAGCATACAGCCATGAGGGTGGGCTCCAGAATCTTCGTGGTGAGTTTTGCCCCGGAAAACACAGTCATATTGTGCTCCAAAAATATTCTTCAGAAAATGTACCTCATTAAATTTTGTTATTATTCATAACTTTGAACAGCAATAACTTTTTATTCGTATGTTGCAAACTCGCCAAACTTTGCATGCATGAAGGGTCTATGGCTAATTGCATTTTGAGTCATTTGTGGATGCCATGTATGGTTGCTTAGCAACTAGTTGGCTGCTTATGGTTGCCCATTACAAACTAATTTGCAATATTCAAAATGTCAGCCACCCCGTTGGGAAGCAAATTTGACAATCCAAAAGATCTGCCAATTATTCCATTGGTAAATCTTATCCAATGGATCTTTTTGATTATACTTTGAAAGAATATACTTAACTGCAAACTGAATGTTATGTATTGAGACACTTAATTGCATTTTATTCACAATTAAATGAAAATGTTTTATAGTTTAAAGTTATATTAAATGTAATTAGTAGAACTTTAAGTACATTTTTATATGTAATTTCATACTTCTATTGTATTTGAAATGGTTAAAACATACTTAAAATTTATTTGTAATTACACACTTGTAATGATGGAATTGCAATTTAGTACATTTAAAATATATTAACTTGTAATATGTAATATCAAGTAACACTACAATAAAAATTATAATCAATAACTTTATATGTGCTTTAGGATGTTAGTCCTATTGTATGTTAGCACATACAAATGTGTACTTTAAAGACACTCCCCCCCTACGTTTATCTAATTGGACTCGTGCCCCCCCTTTGGGAAAAAAATGTTTAAAGTGTAAATTGATTGTTTAGTTGGTCTCATGTTCCATTGCATTTCATTAAGAGGGCAGGGTTTATGGCCTATACTGCTTCCAGCCACCTGGGGGCGATCAAGACGCTTTGGCTTCACTTTTCAGGACTCGGCACGCTTGTTCTGAATTAACAGGTGCTCGCGCCCCCTCCAACGGGTGCTGGCGCCCCCCTTGGGGGATGCACCCCACATGTTGAAAACCCCTGGTTTAAAGGGTTAGTTCACCCAAAAATGAAATTTCTGTCATTAATTATTCATCCTCATGTTGTTCCACACCCGTAAGACCTTCGTTCATCTTTGGAACACAAATTAAGATATTTTTGATGAAATCCGAGGGTATCTGATCCACACATAGGCAGCAACGTCATTGCACCTTTTGAGGTCCAGAAAGGTAGTTAAAAACATGGTTAAAATAGTCAACATGACTATAGTGGTTCAACCGACGAGAATACTTTTTGTGCTCAAAAACAAAACAAAAATAATGACTTTATTCAACAATTTGAATTATTGTCATACGTAGTGAACTCAGTGCAGGCTTCCTTGTTTACATCCGAACGCCAACACAGTATTGGCCGAAGCTGAACACGTGAGCAGCACGATGCATGCATGTGATGCTGACACAGGATCCGGCCAATAATCAGCCGGCATTTGGACATAAACAAGCAAGCCTGCACTGAGTTCCCTAGGTATGACAAGAAAAAAATCATTATTTTTGTTTTATATCATTTCAAATCTGTATGACTTTCTTTCTTTTTTGGAAAACAAAAGAAGATGTTTTGAAGATTGTTTTGTCCATAAAGTGAAAGTCAGTGGAGTCTAAATAATATTGAACACCAACTTCCACTGTATAGACAGTGAAAAAAACAAACAAACAAACAAACAAACAAAAAAACTTATTTAAAATAACTCCTCTTTCATTTTTGGGTGAACAATAGGCTACCTTTAATATTTAAAAGTATCTCAATGACAGCTGGGTTTGTTCTAACTTTGTCTTTCTGTGCATTCTTGGATTCTTTAATTAATCATAAAGATATCCAAGGCACTCGCATAGGATCTTATGAATTTACCAGTGTGCAAACTTGGCTAATATTTAGCATTTAGCTGTGCCCATATTTGATATTTCCTTCTTTCCCTCTGGTCAAATATTCATTCCAGTCACACTCTTGGCCTTTCATCAAATGTGAAATTATCAGGTTGATTATGCTGCAATTCCTCTAGACCTGCAACACTTCTTGCTTCAAAATCCAAACTGCCTTCACCCCAACTGGCAATGTGAAAGTGACTAAATTCGGTTTTCATAGCATCCACTCTGCACTAACATTGGACTTCAAAGCTTCCCCCGCGGTGGACCGCCTAAAGGAGAAGCACATTTGTTGCAGCAGGGCACTGTTGCATTTCCTTATCGTCTGTTCTCTTCATGCGCAATGCCTTTGGGCCATAGCACATAAACTGACCGTTGTTCAGTTACTTTGAACTTCTTGGCAGCTTAGCACTCAGCAAAGCATACTAGTTTCTCTGAGGCCATAAGAGCAGGCCCTGTCTTAACAGACTCGTTTGAGGTTGCTGGTTGGGCATTTCTTAAGCATAAGACTCGCGTGTTGTTCTTTTGTGTCCTCTTGGGGCAGATATTTTATAATTCTATTAGCTCTGCTGTGCTCACAGCAATAGAAGTCTATGTTCAGCCAACACTTTAAACAAGAGAATTACATCTTAAGGCTCTCTCATCTGGATTCAGCATTCCCGTACCCAAGGATAAGATGTATATTAAATATTCAAGAGGACAAAAGAAGCAATTCGTCTAATTCATCCTTCCACTGTGAATTTTCAAAACAGGGCCATACTCCTTTTGCGATCTACTGGCTAAGCCCAAGGATAAGGTCATCAAAGAAATTTTACAAAATGAATCTCAGAAGTGACCTTCTGTGGCCCTCAGGTTTATGTTCAGGTTCTGTAATCGAGGATGAGGTCATGTGTCTTTTTGTTGATGTGTGTACTGAAGAACTGACTTGTGTAAGCATGCTTAATTTGTACTGACTATTTGCATAATGAGCTTTAATGTGAAAAGCCTCACAAAAGGAACATTCCCAAGGAGATGGATGGTATACTTTAGTTGTGTTTCATGGCAAGACAAGAACATATGTTTGCAACTGCTAGACTGCTTGCTGCCTGCATTAGTACTATATACTGTATACTTTATGCTAAAAGTAACATTAAAAATATAAAAATAATGTAACAATAAATGTTTTAAAAACTTTACCTTCCTGCAGAGTTTAATTTCTATTTCTGAACATCCATGTCACTGTAAAAAGCGGGAACATGCAATTGCAATTGAAATTGAGATATTTCTACCTGATGTGATTCAGTCATAGTGAACAAACTTGTTCAAACAACAAAATATATTGAGTTACAAGAACTTAATTTGTAAAAATTTTTGTTGATTACTCAAAAAAATTAAGTTGCTCCAGCTACTTGAGTTGGAACCAATTAATCTCATCTATTTCAGTTCAAATCCACAGCAATCATAACACATGCTTAATGTAACTTATTTAGCATGTATATATTTAATGAACAAGTAAGATTTTACTTGTCACTGGCATTAGCGCAGTCATCGCTTATAGAGTCAATGTAGTGTTTACCTTCATGTCTACTTTTCATCACAATGGTAACCACAAAAACTTCAACATAACAGAAACTCTTAAAAATGTCAAAGAAAACACCATTAAACACTAACATGTATTTCCCCTCACTAAAAAAATAAATAAAATAACACTTGATTTCAACATTTATTCACCTCATCCAGTCCTAAGCAAAGCATATCTGGGAACTAGAAATCCACTACCCAATTTCCAAAATTATCAAGACAATTTCATTAGCTTACTACAACTTTTTTTTATTCAATGAAAGCAGATATTTAAGTTTAAATTACACACGATATTAAGTTAATGTGACGATCAACATTTTTATGCCAATCAATAAATCATCATCAATTTTCAATAAATTAGATAACTTGCAGCAATGCATTTAAGTTGTGGTAACAGGTCCTCTGAATTACCTTTAAGGGTGTAATCAGTTTGTTTGCCAGTCCAATCCAATCCAATCCAATCCAGTGCATTCAATCAGTCCAATCCAATCCAATCCAGTGCATTCAATCAATCAATCAATCAATCAATCAATCAATCAATCAATATGTTTACCTCTGAAACAATTATACACTATATCTACTAAATATAATTTCTGTCATGACAACTCTCTGAGTGTTTGGCATGGTAATGAATATGTTTGGTCTTGGCAGAATAGGGGGATTGAAATTGGTTTATCTGTCTGAACAATTCCTTACTCGTCAGTCACGATTAAATCAAAGTACATCGAATTCTGCTTTAACAAGGTCCTCAAATCTAAAATCATTCAAAGTATTTCAAGTGCAAATGCAAATGTACATCAAGATCATTATCAGCCTGCACACTCTGTTATCTCTCGAGGAAGAATAATCTTATTTCATCACAATAATATGCACAGCTTACTAATGTAAGAGTATGGATTATTATTCAGTGCACATGAACAACAGCTGTAGAATTTCCCCCCAATAAAATCAAAAGGGCTCAGTACAGTTCAAAGAGGCAATTACAGCATGAAATATATATCTATATATTATTAATTAAATTGCATTTAAATATTTTCATTGAACACTATTTGTATAGTTATCTTCCTGTTTTTCTACTTTTATTTATTTTTATTCTTACCTTCATCCATGAGTTGAAAAGTAAAAAAGAGAACACAACTGTTTAAAGGATTAGTTGACTTTCAAATGAAAATTACCCCAAGCTTTACTCACCCTCAAGCCATCCTAGGTGTATATGACTTTCTTCTTTCTGATGAACACAATCGAAGATATGTTAATAAACATCTTGACACATCCTAGCTTTATAATGGCAGTGAGCGGAATCAACAAGTATTAACTGAAGAAAGTGTCTCCATCCATATCCGCCCATCATAAACGTACTTCACATGGCTCCAGGGGGTTAATAAAGTCCTTCTGAAGCGAAACGATGCATTTGTGTAAAAAAAATATCCATATTTAAACAAGTTATGAAGTAAAATATCTAGTTTCCGCCAGACCGCCTTCCGCATTCAAATTAAGAAAAAAAGGAACTGGTGTTGCGTCAGTTGAGCTTTTTCCATAAGTTGAATAGGGAAGGCATAGGTCGTAACATAAGCGTTTTGAACTGCGAGAGTTTTACACTTTCTTCGTAAGTAGAATACGGAAGGCGGTCTGGCGGAAGCTAGATATTTTACTTCATAACTCGTTAAATATGAATTTTGTTTTTTTTACACAAACGCATCGCTTTTATTAACCCCCCAGAGCCGTGTGGAGTACGTTTATGATGGATGGATGTGGATGGAGACACTTTCTTCAGCTCATACTTGTTGATCCCGCTCACTGCCAGTATAAAGCTTGGATGCGTCAGGATATTTATTAATATATCTCTGATTGTGTTCATCAGAAAGAAGAAAGTCATATACACATGGCTTGAGGGTGAGTAAAGCTTGGGGTAATTTTCATTTGAAAATGAACTAATCCTTTAAGAATGCTGAAAGTAAAAAAAATATATATATATGTGGTGTCATATTTGCTGATAAGTTGTGATCGTTTTCCATATGTATGCTGATATATGTGCACATATTAGAACACAACGGAAAGGAACAGTTTGTATCTGTTCTGGTCTCCTTTTACTCTTCAAGTAAATACACTACAAGTGCCAACTTGGTAAACAAGGTTTTTATGTTATGGCATTTGATCAAGTACAATGAGCAACATTGTGTCGGAGTGGCCTACTGGTGTTCCAGTTCTGCCAAACAACCGCACATGGGAGAGAAAGAGAGAACACTGAATGGGTGTAAATCTGTTTTCAAGTATATAAATATACACACTTCAACAACAATCAATTTTGGAATGTGGCCAAAAAAAATCTCATGTATTAACTGAAATATGCGCAGCTAATGATGCCACAAAACACGGTGTCATTTATAAGCAGCTCGGCACAAAGGAGAGTTCATAATGCAAAAACAGCATTTGTGTTTACATGTTAATGTGAAAACGTGTTGAGTGAAAGGCATTTCACACCTCATGCCTATCAGTTGTGAATGTATTCCCAAGCAACGTTCAGATAAAGATAAGAGTGCTCATTGCTTCAAATTACTACAAACCAAACCAGCAACAGATGGTGAAGGGCAGAGCTTGAAAGTACAGTTAATTACACAAATGGTTTTGAGCTTTGCATGACAACAAACGTCAAAAACACACCTGTTCAAGGTCAGAGTGTCAATAGTTATGTAAGGGATAATGTACAGCAGCCGGTCATTATCTCAGTGTAAACCCCGACAGGGTGATCTGGACCCCGACACCAAAGGGTCTTGCATTCATTTTTTGGGAAACAAAGAGGTTCATTTTCCAAAAATGTGATTAATTACATGGATGCTCATCATATACATAGATAAATAGACATGAAACATTGAATTTAATAACTATTTAGAGATTGTGGAGTGATATTAAGAGCTGTGAAATAGCAAAATATTGACAGACTGAACCTTGGAAATCTTTATGAGTTTTTTTTTTTGCAACATTTCTTTAAATTTCACATTTAATTAGTCACGTTTTGGGATAAAAGTGCACTGTAAACCCGAATAAGTTAAGCCAACTCAAAAAAAAATTGAGGAAATCAGTTAAATTTTTTTTTTTTTTTTTTGAGTTATGATGTTCCCAATTTTAAGTAAGCAGAACTATCAAGTTTTGAGTTTGTAGTAATCATGCATGTTAATTGCTCCTAACTTGAAGTACTGAGTTAGCTAACTTGTACTCATATTTTGATAGCAATTAACATAAAAGATTTAGTTAATAAGCATTTACTCTCCCTTTCAAGTGCCATTGGCAAAGCATGCTGGGAAATAGAAATCCCAGCCAAGTTTCAGTTAAACTTAAGTTAGTCTAAATTAAAAGAAATGAGTTCATACAACTCAAAAACAATGAAACAGTTCATTTTACTTGGAATATGTCAGTGCTGGGAACTCAAAAGAAAAAGAAAGTTCTAAATACTCATAACAGTTAATTTAACTGAACTCATTTGTTCAATTTAAGTTTGTCCTACTCAAATCAATTAAGTATTTTGAGCGTTAGGGTTTACAGTGTGTCAGTGTTCAGTTTAAAAAAAAAAATCTATATTTAATCAAATCTAATCTATGATTTACAGTGTGATAAAATACAGTTAAAAAGTTTGGGGTCTGTAAGTTATTTAACATTTTTGAAAGAAGTCTTTTATGCTCATCTGCATTTATTTAATCAAAAATACAGTAACGGTGAAATATTACAATTTAAATAGTAATTTATTCCTGTGATGAAGCTGAATTTTCATCATTCTAGTAATCATTCTGATTTGCTGCTCAAGAAACATTATTATCAACGTTGACAGCAGTTGTGCTGCTGAATGTTTTTATGGAAACGGTGATTCATTTCAGGATACCTTGATGAAAAAAAAAGTTTGGTAACACTTTATTTTAGGATCTTTTAACTAGTTGCCTATTTGCATGTATATTACTAGAATATTGCCTGTTTATTAGTACTTATTAGGCACATATTAATGCCTTATTCTACATGACCTTATTCTACATTCTTAATCCTACCCAATACCTAAGCTTACCTAACTATTAATAAGAAGTAAATTAGGAGTTTATTGAGGGAAAAGTAATAGTTAATAGTGAATATGTGTTCCCTATACTAAAGTGTTACCGAAAGTTCAAAAGAACACGTTTATTTGAAATATCTTTCCTCTATAAACTATTAATTTCAAGAAAGAATATATTGACATATTTTGGTAAATAAAACGTTGTCTGTGATTTTATCAGGATTCTGACTGTGTAATTGGTCTTCCAATAATTGCACAACCCTACATTAGCACTAACCGAAGAAACAATGATATACGTTCCCCTCGAAAAGCCTGTTGACACTGGAGTTAATGAGTATACTTGTGGGATGTCTTCAATTAATTAATCCATTTGCGCAATAATTGCATCTCAGCTAAACCCCGCATGAACAGGAAATTATAAATAACGCTGAACCTTGGAACCTTCAAGTGAAGTTCTTCATGCTCTCATTATTAACAAAGCAAATGTTCACGGAAAGGTGATGATTCAGAGGCGGTGAATGTTTCCTGCAGGTTGACTGTCACGCATCACTCGCTTTGATGCTCCATTGAGGGCTTTGAAAATCGGCTGTGAAGCTGGTGTTAAACACAGATATTCTCATATTTCCTTGTCAAACCAAAACTGAACACCTAGCAGATGATTAAAGGTGCTCTTTACCCTGCACCTCTTAAACTTGGCTTTTTTCCCTCCATGGCGGGCAGCACCAAGGCACACAGAAGCGCAAACATCCGCATACAGCCAATAGTCTGAATCAATAATGGAGATTTAATTAAAGTGCTATAGAGCCTTAGCCACTCTGCAGCACTGAGACTCAGCTGTTATCCCACAGGAAGTGCCACACATAAATGCACACACCTACATAAGACTTACATTGGGTGTTAATAGGATTTCTGTTTACAGGTTTACAACCTTCTTTTTGCATCTGTCATTGCTCTAGTCACATTAATTCATGCTTGGACAGGTGGGTTGTAAAGTGGTCATATTAACATTTAATATTCCCAGAGAATGCATGAACTGATCAAATGTATTGTACCTTGAAGGCAGTTAAAGTTGCCAAAGCAAAACTCTATTTACTTCTCTCACTCATGTTGTTCAATGGCTGTATGAAACAAAACATAACATAACATAACATAAAGCAAAGCAAAGCAAAGCAAAGCAAAACAAAACAAAACAAAACAAAACAAAACACTCTATTTACTTCTCTCGCTCATTTTGTTCAATGGCTGTATGACCAAATGAAACAAAACAAAACCTTGTTAAGACTTAGTTAGATTTGTTACCTGAATTCAAACTGAATGAATAAAATAAACTTAAAATCTTTAAGTTGAGTTTACTCTAATGATTGACTGATTTACAGTACTCATACTTATTGGTTTTAAAACTTAAATGGTTTACGGCAATCGGTTTCCTCAAATGGTTTGAGTTACCATAACTTATCGGGTTTTACCGACCTTATCTCACAGCAATGCATACGTATTTACGAGGTGGCTAATTTGTATGAATTCGTACGAATGACCTACCCCTAACCCCACCCCTAAACCTACCCCACTGGGGTTTAGACAAATCGTATTAATTCGTATACGAGAGAGGTCATACGAATTCGTACGAATTAGCCACCTTGTAAAATACATACGAATTGGTCATGAGATAGCTTGGGTTTTACAGTATTGATATTTACTTCTCTCACTCATTTTGTTCAATGCCCGAATAACACAAAACACACACACACACACAAAAAAAAAACCCCACACAAACAAACAAACAAAAAAAAACTTATTATTTACTTCTCTCACTCATGTTGTTCAAAGACTGCATGACTTGGTCTCTACTGGCAAAGTTTTCAATTTGCATTGCACTTCAGATGGTGTTAAGATTCAATTTTAATACCATGATAAATAAGTATTTCTGATGATATATGATAACTGAAATATAGTAATTCAGTATGCTCTGCAGTTCCTGGAACCTCATTTTTCTAGGCTTTGCTCTTTTATCTCTAAGTGGGTTATGCTGTAGGTGCTGTACATTTGAGAACACATTCCTCTAAATGTTATGTTTATAGATCCATGTACAGTACATACAAGTAGCAGAGTACATCTTTACCACAGTTTTAATATTATTCTATTGCCAAATATATATATATATATATATATATATATATAGTGATGGGCGATTTCAAAACACTGCTTCATGAAGCTTTGAAGCTTTACGAATCAATGGTTTGGAGCATGTATCAAACTGCCAGTCACATGAACCACTGAAATTTCGAAATGTTTTGAAACACTTATGACATAATGAAGCCTTGTTTACTAAAATCAGAAATAAGTTTCATGAAGCTTCTGAGCTTTATGAATCTTTTGTTTAGAATTAGTGATTCAGATCTCCTATCAAACGGCTAAACTGCTGAAATCACGTGACTTTGGCGCTCCGATTCACTGATTCGATTCGTAAAGCTCTGAAGCAGTGTTTTGAAATCGGCCCATATAGATATTGTTGAAAAGTCTTTATTCTGTTTTTTTGGCACACAAAAAGTATTCTTGTCGCTTTATAATATTAAGATAGAACCACTGAACTCGCACAAACTGTTTCAAATATCTTTTTAGTACCTTTATGGACCTTGAGAGTTTGAATGGCTTTGCTCTCAATAGAGGCCTTACTGAGCCATCAGATTTCATCAACAATTATCTTAATTGTGTTCGGAAGATGAACGAAGGTCTTACGGCTGTAGAACGACATGAGGGTGAGTAATAAATGACATTATTTTCATTTTTTGGGTGAACTAACCCTTTAAACCTACCCACACCACCAAACCTGTCCCTAACTTTACCCGTATCCCACCTCAATAGCAGCAAAATTGTTTTGTAATACAATATGAACACAATAAGTGTCAAAGAGTATGGTCTGTTTTGGTTCTGTTTTCCCTGCTTGTGTTCCCTAGTTAGTTTCCTTGGTTGTTAATTAGTTCTACACACCAGTTTCTGTTCAGTTGATTACTCTCCCTTGTATTTAAGCTCTCAGTTTGCTTTTGTTGTCTGGGATTGTTTATGTTAAGCTTGGTTATTTCCTGAGCTTTATCCCTATGATTCTCCAATGTATTCCAAGTGGAATTTACTATTGAAGACTCCTTTTGTTATCCTTTGTGATTGTGTGCTTACTACAGCCTATGCAGCGCCTGACAATAAGTACATTGTTGTTGGTTTTTTTTTTTTTTTTTTTATGTAAGTACATAGTTAAGGACACCTAATATAAAGTGTGACCTTCTTTTTTAGGAAGTAATCATTTGGGATGCAGTGTGTCATCATACAAAATGTGCCATTCCTAGGGCTTTGCTCAAATACACTCATTTTATTGCATTGTTTTCTCAAAATGAATTATCATATGTGTCATTCACTAAATAGTGAACATGTCAAATCAAAATTTCCTCAGCTGTTGAATGAGAAAGTATATGGCATTGTGCTGATGGTTACATCATGACAAGCAATGTAGCTAGATACACTGGATTTTGACTAGTCTGAACAAATGGATCTGATTTCATCAAGTACAGTCAGTTAAAAAAACAAACAAATCAGATTTGTGTGCAGTCTGAACAAAGCCTTAGTATAACTGCTATTGTTAATGGTATTGTGCTCTGGCCGATTAAATATAATGCCTCCCTCTTCACTCTGTTTATGAGCTACAAAAAAAATTGGACTGCTGTGTGAAATCTAATTAGAACGCTAATTGGTAAATGGGGTCCATATAGATAGGCCTTGCATTAAAAGGTATATTACCCAGATGACTTGCATAAGCTAGGCTAATTTTATCAGTCAGAGCTGCACTAGTCAAAATCATGTTCCAGTCTTATCAGAAATGTTTCTCAGATATGGCTGTGCTGTTTCCGCTTCCCCCATTTATATGCATTTTTACACTCTACTAAAGCTGGGTCATTCCACAAAATGGTGCAATTTTCATCTATTTTATTTAAATATAAAGTATGTCTTTTTTCCTCTTCAAATGTCCTGTCATTTGTTTTGTATGTGTGTGTGTGTGTGTGTGTGTGCGTGCGTGCATATTTTCATGTTTCCAAATTCTTTATACAATCTTTATCTAATACAGTGTCACATGATCCTTCAGAAATCATTCCAATATGCTGATTTGCTGCTCAAGAAACATTTCTTATTTTTATCAATGTTGAAGTGCTGGTTAATGTTTTTGTAGAAACCGTGATACATTTTATGAAGTTTCTATGATGAATAGAAAGTTAAAAGAACAGCATTTATTTGAAATATACTTTTTTTGTGTCCTGAATAAATAAATAAATAAATAAAAAATGCCTTACCGACCCCACTTTTTACCCCACTCCACTTTAGAATGTTTAATGTAATGTTTAATGTAAATAATGTACCTAATGTGTGTGTGTGTGTAGCTATATATATGTACGCTATATTGCCAAAAGTATTGGGACACCCCTCCAAATCATTGAATTCAGGTGTTCCAATCACTTCCATGGCCACAGGTGTATAAAATCAAGACTGCTTCTAGAATCAGACTGCTTCTACAAACATTTGTGAAAGAATGGGTCGCTCTCAGGAGCTCAGTGAATTCAAGCATGGTACCGTGATAAGTTGCCACCTGTGCAATAAGTCAATTCATGAAATTTCCTCACTACTAAATATTCCACAGTCAACTGTTAGTGGTATCATAACAAAGTGGAAGCAATTGGGAACAACAGCAACTCAGCCATTCCATGAAGTGGTAGGCCACGTAAAATCACAGAGCGGGGTCAGGCGCACAGTGCGCAGAAGTCGCCAACTTTCTGCAGAGTCAATAGCTACAGACCTCCAAACTTCGTGTGGCCTTCAGATTAGCTCAAGAACAGTGTGTAGAGAGCTTCATGGAATGGGTTTCCATGGCCGAGCAGCTGCATTAAGCCATCACCAAGTGCAATGCAAAGCGTCAGATGCAGTGGTGTAAAGCACGCCGCCACTAGACTCTACAGCAGTGGAGACGTGTTCTCTGGAGTGACAAATCACACTTCTCTGTCTGGCAATCCGATGACAAGTCTGGGTTTGGCGGTTGCCAGGAGAATGGTACTTGCCTGACTGCATTGTGCCAAGTGTAAAGTTTGGTGGAGGGGGGATTATGGTGTGGGGTTGTTTTTCAGGGGTTGGGCTTGGCCCCTTAGTTCCAGTGAAAGGAACTCTTAATGCTTCAGCATACCAAGACATTTTAGACAATTTCATGCTCCCAACTTTGTGGGAACAGTTTGGGGACGGCCCCTTCCTGTTCCAACATGACTGCGCACCAGTGCACAAAGCAAGATCCATAAAGACATGGATGAGCGAGTTTAGTGTGGAGGAACTTGACTGGCCTGCACAGAGTCCTGACCTCAACCCGACAGAACACCTTTGGGATGAATTAGAGCGGAGACTGAGAGCCAGACCTTCTCGCCAACATCACTGCCTGATCTCACAAATGCGCTTCTAGAAGAATGGTCAAAAATTCCCATAAACACACTCCTAAACCTTGTGGAAAACCTTCCCAGAAGAGTTCAAGCTGTTATAGCTGCAAAGGGTGGGCCAACTCCATATTAAATCCTATGGATTAAGAATGGGATGTCATTAAAGTTCATGTGCATGTAAAGGCAGGCGTCCCAAAACTTTTGGCAATATAGTGTATATATAGTACTGGGTAGATTACTTACAAATTGGTTTATTTACAGCTCTTTATCCATTTTAGGTAATGTATTATGACTACTTTTTGATTACTTTTTAGATTACTTTTGACCATAACTTATCACATTAATTTGAATAAGATAATTGGTATAAAAATACAAAGAGAAAGAAAATATATTCCATTCTTTGTGATCAGCAACATAACCTATGCCTCATGCTATAATATGCCTTTATAGCATGTTCCCACACTTCTCTTCCTCCATGTCTTCGGTGAGATTCTTAAATGGTGCCCTGTGTATTCATTTTCCAGGAGAAAAGTGCTGATCACCATTAGATCCCTGGATACTATGATCTCAGTGTGAGAACAGCACAGAACTGCAGGTAGCATGTCGGTTAGACACTAATTACATGCCTTCTACTAACTGTCAAGAGATCGTCTCATCTCAGCTTCAAAGCAAGCATAACAGCCATGATATTTCAAGCATGATAGCTTAAATATACCTAGCAGTCGCTCACAAGCTAATTAAAGGGATCTGGAGACTTGAGAGTGTGTGTTCACATATGAGAGTGCGATTGTTAGATGGAGGTTAGTCTTAGTTAGACGGCACACCCAGGACCGCCCACTGTTCATTCACCAGCTGATTCACACAAAACCTGGAAATCATACGTTTCAATCAAAGTGTTCAACTGCGAGTCGGAGTACACTGGTTTTTATCAGTCTACCCGGGAAGAAAATTGTTTAAAATACAATCAATCAATCTATCAATCTATCAATCTATCTATCTATCTATCTATCTATCTGATATGTGGAACCATTACAATACGTGTGCTTCCCATCATGTGAGATATATTAGCACAAGTACTAATGGCTTTTAAGAAGTGAATTCAGCTGGAAGTCTAAGTAATTTCTGAAAAAATACCTCAGTCCCGAATGATTCATGGTAGGCCTACCTTGAAAACCATAACCCGGAGTGCATTACCGCATGACACACGACACGAGAGAAAACCATACCACTCATCTGAGCAATGAAATTTCCCAAAACTCTTTTCTTAGCATCACACTGTAATACAAAAGCTTATCTTCCTCATTCTCCTTGGTTTCTTCAGTAGATGGATAATGCAGCGGCTTCATTAGCCGAGCGTCCTGCTGTGTGGAGGCTGCTGCCGGCGTTCCTCCGTTACTTATACGGGTTATGTGAAAGTGTACCTCAGAGAATAAAGTAAGGCATGTAGCTAAGTGTGTGTCCTACCATCATGACATTATCTCTTTAATGCTGATGGTAGAAGAGCTCGGCGTGAGGAAGATTATGGCTTTATTGCCTATAATTATTTTTATTGGACAGTAAAGTTCTTAGCTTCTTCATTATTATTTTATCTATTTCTTTTTTAGAGCCATTTAGCTAATTTGTAGCTTCCGATGCTCTAGAGCAGTTAAAAGGAATTTTGTTAAAACATTTTTTGATTTTAAGGATCCCCAAAAAAGTCCTCTTTCTAGGTACCCTCTTCCTAAAAATATGGAGGCAGCTATATAGTTATACATTTTCATGTATACAGACCCTCTTATTTTATGTAAGAAAAATATTAAGCATGACATTATAAGTTGAATATATTTTTCTAAAGATTATTCCCTTTAATGTCAGATACTAACAATTCAGTTATATATAAATCTATTTGTATAGCAATTTTTAATTATAACACAATTTCAACTTAAATTACATTAAAGGGTTAGTTCACCCAAAAATGGAAATTCTGTCATTAATTACTCACTCTCATGTCGTTCCACATCCGTAAGACCTTTGTTCATCTTACATAGACCTTTGTTCATAGACAGCAACATAACCACCACTTTCAAGGTCCAGAAAGCTACTAAAGACATTATTAAAACAGTCGACGTGACAGCAGTGGTTCAACCTTAATTTTATGAAGTGACGAGAATACTTTTTGTGCACAAAAACAGAACAAAAATAACGACTTTATTCAACAATATCTTCTCTTCTGTGTCATTCTCATACGTTCTTTACGTCCAGAATGCCATCTCATTATTGGCCGGCTCCTGCGTCAGCATCACACGCATGTGTCGTGCTGCTCACGTGATCAGCTTTGGCCAAAACTGAGCCGGCATTCGGACGTAAACACGGAAGCCTGCACTGCGTTAAGTCAACTGCATATGACAAGAGTTCAAATTGTTAAATGAAGTCATTATTTTTGTTTTTGCGCACAAAAAGTATTCTCGTCGCTCCATAAAATTATGTTTGAACCACTGCAGTCACGTCGATGGTTTTAACATTGTCTTTAGTACCTTTCTGGACCTTGAAAGTGGTGGTTATATTGCTGTCTATGGACGAGTCATATATCTCACAGATTTCATCAAAAATATCTTAATTTGTGTTCTGAAGATGAACGAAGGTCTTACGGGTGTGAAACGACATGACGGTGAGTAATTAATGACAGAATTTTCATTTTGGGGTGAACTAACCCTTTAAACTGACTTAAAAATGAGTTGAAACTTGTATAGCATAAAAAAGAATTGAAAATTGCTTAACTTTTTTTGATGAGTTAAAGTAATGTAAAAACATATGTTGTCATAACTTATTTTGTTTAGGTTCTTATAGGTTCCGCTCTGTTTCCCTGAATATGTCCAGTTATCCACAGAGTAGTCTCACATAGCCAGACCAAGCTATCGCAGCTTTCATTGACCACCCAGAGGCCGTTTGACTGACATGTAATGCAACCAATCACAGTTTGTTTTGTTCCGCGTCATGTTTAGGGGTGTGAAAATGTAAAGTCGATGTCCCTACAATAACAGACCGGCATGCATCTAATAAATTATTCATTCAAGAACGTTGTGCAAGTTTACTGCAACAATGGCGCCGTGGACTTCACATACTTTTGAAAATCCAGTGTTTAGTTGATCCTGTACGTAAGCACTTGTACGTCACAGTTGTAAACACGACAGCGGTTCTTCTTCCACAAGCTGGTTTGCCGTCACAGCATTTGTTTCCAGGCGGACCGTTAAAGAATGTGACGCATCTCCTGTAGAATTCAACCAATCAGATGACAACTTCAAAACTCCTGAAGTGTTTCCAGATAAGTGTGCCATATGCATCAGACGTTCAGCCAACGGTCCGTGGGCGTGACGTCTGAGGCTGAGACTATCCACAGAGCAACCCAGCAAAAAAACAAACAAACAAAAAAACATTTATTCTTTATTTTATGTCATACCATTTCTGTTTTAAATATTTGAAAATTCCAAAACTGTTTTTATCAGATTTAAATTAGATTTTAATTACACTATAGATACATAATCTTGCCACTGTAGTACGGGTACACTTGAAAGCATGTCATTTAATAGAAATGAACTCAATGGCACGGGAAGCCCTGCATGCAGACCAGTAGGCTGCTACAGGAAACACCTTTCCTCTTTCTGCAGCCTCACTTCCTCCTCCATATGTATATGTGATCTCATCAAAGACACTCAGAGAAAAAGAGTGAGCCGTTCTAGGTTGAACCCCAGCTCACCTTCATTCCATTAGGGAAAATATTAAGAATTCCTTGTGTTTGTATGTTTCTCTGCTCAATGCCACAGAGAAAACTTATGCTGTCTTTCTTTTCCAATGACCTAGATTCCAGGGAGCAGCTCTGTGTGGAAGAGCCACAGACCTTCACGGGCACTGCTGCATATATAAAAGTATATGTACACATGGTTTATTTATTTCATTCATTATGAATTAATGTGCCATGTGCTTTATTGTTCATGGTGCTGTTTTGTGAAGGGGTCTAACAGTGAAGTCTTCTGGAAAGCTTAGAGATTATTTTTTAAGCTATGTGGCTTGTACAGTATCATTTATAGGTTACATTGTGGCCTACTGGCTAATATTATGAACCTCTTTATCATCAGCATTACAATTAGCATAATTGGACTAAAGCATATGGTGCGAACATTTGGAGCTCTTAGCTATCATCAGTTCTCAGTTAACAGAAATACATTGTCAGGTTTTCATATACACCCATTTCCTATTGCTGTGTAATCAGAATGTACTCGGACAGGATAATTGATTCCTTCAGTTGACTCGGTCATTATTATGATTTTTCTATTCATTCATTTCAAGAAAATCTCTGGGATTTTCTCTATTTTGTTATTTGAACAAGTTATAAGGTAACTACAATAAGGTTTAATTTGTTAACATTATTTAACATTAACATTGAAAAATCTAAAGATCAGCATTTATTTGAAATTTAAAACTTTTGCAACATTATAGATATCTGTACTGTCACGTTAAATCAATTTAAAACATCCTTGCTGAATAAAAGCATTCATTTATTAAAAAAAACATAATAATAATAATGATTACTGACCCCAAACTTTTAAACAGTACTGTACATTCAGCACCATGTTTCACCAGATCTTCAACTGGAATCCACAATAAATATCTAGACCAAAGTCCATATTTCCATATTGCAAAGGTCAGTGTTATAAATAATGTACAGTGCTGAAGAGACAGACATCAAATGTTTTCAGAACTCCAAGGGAATCAGTCTCTCAAAGTCATTTCTAAGAATACAAAAAAAAAAAAAAAAAAATCCTCTCTACTCCACCAGAGCAGAAAACACAAGACATTTCTATGAGACTTGGCAAAGAGTTTTCCAATTGTAAAATACATGTTCTCTTATGAATCCAAATGGCATCCTTTCCCCAAAGTGTCTTAATCACATTCGTCTACAAGATGGAGTTTATCTTTAATTTCATAAAGCCATTATGGACAGATGTCTTTGCTGGCTGTGATTTTGTTATATTTTTCATGAGAAATGTTAATGAGAAATGAAAGTCAATGTATTTTAAATTATCACCCCATCACATTTTATATATGATTTCCATCATGCAGTGTCACTTTTGTTATCTTTCTTTACACACTTAGTCTGTTTGCATGTTATATTTAGAACAATCACATTCACAGAACCTTGTATGATGTATAATTCATACAATACTGTAAAGTGTTAGAAGGTAATGGGCAGTTGATTTGAAGAACAAATGTTCAAAAGTTTGCAACAAAGTGATGATGAAGTATTTGTGACTCTACAATTACTCGTATTGATCTTTTGGTGGTGAGGTGTTTGCATTGCTGGGCCATAATCCACATGTTTGATTTGTTTAATGTGATTTTAAACCACATGGATTCAATCATTTCGAGACCAGACCCTATTAAACGGATAGTTGAAAATCTGCTGTTAAAAAATGAAAATCTGCTGTTAATTTATCACTCTCAGGCCATCCAAGATGTAGGTGTCTTTTTTCTTGTTCTTTGAAAAATAAAGAAAATGTTTAGCTGAAACTGTGGTCCTTGGTGATTCATATAAGTCAACGACTACCATCACTTTGAGAGTCAAAAAAATAAATAAATAAATACTCGTGGCTTGATGATTCACTGAGGGTGAAACAATCAGTCTACGCAAGAAACTGAACATTATTTACAACATTATTACCTATAATCCACAGCATCGGCAAATGCTTTCTGAGCGCGTTCACGGCAGTCTGGAGCGCGAGCTTCCTGTCGCATATGACGTATGCCCGGGAGCGACCTCACACATGAGATGACGCTGTGTTTGTTTACGACAGAGAGGGAAGACAGGTGTGTTGTATTATTCATCAAAGTGGTACATACTTGTGCTTATCCTGGATGCTGCAACAATATAAAAATTAAGATTACATTCGCTTGCACAATCTCAATCGGGAATACTGACTTTTCACAGATTCTCAATGTTTGCGCAAATGTCATTATGCCACAGAAAGCTCAAGCTCAGGATGGTTTGCAGGTAATGTTGTAAATAATGTTCAGTTTCTTGCACAGACTGATGGTTTCACTTTAATAGACCTAAATGTATCATCAGGAGCCACGGGTATTAATTTTGTTTTGCCTTTTGACTCTCAAAGTGACAGTAGCCATTGACTTGCATTTTATAAATCACCAAGGACTACTGAAGAAAAAAAAGACACCTACATCTTGGATGGCCTGAGGGTGAGTAAATTAACAGCAAATTTTTATTTTTGGGTGAACTATCCCTTTAATAAAGTTTTATTATTAATTTTTATGATTCAAAACTTTTTAATGCATACTGCAAATGGTAATTTACTTTTGTAGACAGAGACTATTAATTTTAAATGTAAAAACCCATAAAAAACATTATTCATTGAAAAAAATAAAAATAAAATAAAATAAAACTAAAATAATCTAAACAAAGAATGTAATAATAATAAATAATACAATTAAAGTGTGAAGTTTTTTGTTTTTTTTTTACCTTGGATGCATGTAAATCTAAGTAGTGACTTCTGGAAATCTGGTTTATTTCTGATATTTTTGTTTTGGCTAGTAGAAGTTCTGAAATTGGCTGGTGAGTGAAAAAAATTAATTTCAAACCCTATATATAGTATATAATATGTTAGACAACAAACTAGCATTTTAAGAGAGTTTATTTTCTAATCGTCTGCAAGGCCAAAACTACTGAGCCCCTAACAGGGTATAGTGATGAAAAAAAAAAAAAAGAGATTGGATCAAAAATATTATATTGAATATAATTATAAAATTTGCAAAAGTTTTGCATTTCCCTGAAAAACTTTGTGTTTTCCTCCCATCTAATTTTCCCTCCCATCACCATGACCCTTTAGGGGCTCCGTACAATACTCCCCAGAGTTGAGTAAGCACCCAAATGCATAATTCCAATACAGATCATGGTAATTCTCAGTCTTAAAATATTCCTGGAACACCACAGCTTTTCTACTACTTCCACACACCACAACGCACAGTGATTCTGGTGGTGAGAGTGACAGGAAATAAAGCAAACATATCTTCCTTTAGACGCTACCGTGTACAAAGCTGTCTGTCTGCTCTCTACATGTTTCCAGCTTGAGCTTCCAGCTCCTAGTTATACAAGAAAACCACTTAGCATAGTGCGGATGCCAACATCATTACTATAGCAACCATAGTAGATATACTAGAAAATAATCAAACTGCCTGAACACAGATCTGATTGGATCACCAGTAAATAACAGTGTGGACAATCCTAAATATCACATTCAGAAAAATTCATTGTCTGCATTACAAACATAGTCATTCCTCTCATTCAAATCTCTGAAGGATTTATAAATCCTCCATCACAAGTGGCATCATAGGGAACATTCAATCACAAAAGCTAGAATTAAAATCATAAGATGTCAGATGCTCAATATTCTTAAATGAGATTACACTTGGAAAGAGAAAAGATTTTGTTATTCAAATTTCCATTTGATTTTGCTATGAGACTGCCACTGCTTATTACACACGGATGCAGAAGGAGCTGACATTTGGAGATTTTTTTTCCCCTGTTTCTAGTGTGCTTTGCAGACCTGAACAACTCTGCTGGCATGTTGGACCTGGGATGTTATTTGAGATGGCAACAGATTCTTGGCTGCCTGGAAGAGGCACTAATTACTTGCTTTGTATTGTAAAATGGCTGCCAACTGGATTGTGCTGATGGAGTGTGTATCTGGAAATGTTCTTCCCCTGTGGTTGTCTGCAGATACTCGCTGTGATTGGAATGCAGGTTGCATCAGATATAAAAGTGTGTAACGGTACCACAAATCTGAAAACATGATACGCAAACTGATTTAAGGTGAAAAAAAAAACTTTTTTATACAGCAGCATACTGCATTTTGACAAACTGCAAAGTAAATAAAGCATTTTATTAAAGCTTTATCCTTAGAATAGTGTATGCACAGTTGCACAGTAGTATGTTTTTTATATAAACTAAGAGATAGGTTAAAACGTTTTGTCTGCAATAACATACGTCACATTCATACGGAGATCCTAAGTCAACATGGTTATGAGAAAAATATGAAATGGGAGGAAAAACTGCATTAAAATACTTTTGCATTCACTCGCAAAAGCTTTAAAATATATTCTTTTTCCTCTCACCTCACATTATTTCCATCACCAGTTATGGAAATATATATACACACACACACAAATTTTCCTCCTGTTTCATACTACATTTTTCAAAAGCAGACTGTTGTTGTTGTTGTTTTCTCTTGTGCACACATTCTTACAACCTAAAAAGCTGAGGCAAGAATCAAACACACTCTTCTAGAATGTCCTTTTCCCAATACTTTTGGCAAGTTTGACTCATTTTAGAAAACTGCTTTTAATCATGAGCAAGTTTTAGCTTGGCAACTTTCAAAGTATCTTCCTCTACACTGCTTGTTGCCAGGTTGAGGCAAGGATCCTTTGAACCTGCAGTTGTGGGATGTTATCCAATCCTGTCAAAAGAGCTTCACAAAGTTGCCGGCCTCTGGCAGGGGGAGAGTAATGTCTCTGGGCCCATCTGATGTGTTGGCCCAGTGTAACAGATCCTGGACAGTCATCTGTCCTACAAGCAGTCTGATATGTTTTCTGCAGGCAGGTCACAGTGACGTGGTGTGGTCTGTGTGTCTGGAAACATTGACACATGACATGTCTGCCTGCGGCACGCCAATTGCCCAGTCTTTTTGCTTCTGGTGATATTGGAGACATAATGCTTATACAGAAAAGCGAGACTTATTAATTTCAGTCACTAAAACTAGAATGTCATTTTAATTATTTATATAGCCTACATATATACCTAATATATGTGTGTGTGTATATATATATATACACACATATATACATATAATGTATGTATAACACGTGTGTGTGTAATAAACTACATGTCTTCACACTTCATATGTGTGATATTGTATGTTTTTTAGATGCAAATTGACAGACAGATCGCTTGTTACAGCCTGTGTCAGGGATGGCAACAGATTTTTGTCCCTCTGGATGAGGCAGTAATTACTAGAGATGCACCGATACTAAATTTCTCTGCCGATACCGATAGCCGATTATTTGGAATGATATCGGCCGATACCGATAGTTTGGTTTTTCTTAAGGAAAAAAAAAAATCTCTCCCAAATAATGTTGCAAACTATACAGGGAACCTTCTCATTTGGTACATTACAATATTAGAGGTTACAATTAACAGCAGAGGTATTATATTCAGCTGCTGTTTATTTTCAGATATAATAATTACACTCAAATAAAAACTGAAATGTATAAAACTTAATATCACATAAGGTAGTTTTCATAAGCACTTGTCTTCATGGCAAATTTGCACAAACATATAATTAACAGTAAATAAGCTCCTCTCTAGTGTTTTTTTTTATTTTATTTTTTTATATGTAGATAGCTAAGGAACTGTGAACATTGGAAAACATTCCTGAGGTAAAAGTGACATGCAAAGCAAGGGTGACATTGCAAGATGGCATTCCACCCATGTGTTTCTTGACGCAGTCATTTCCTGGCCCCGTCTGACCACCACGATCACTGCCTTATTTGTTTGGGCCATAAGGCAGCGTTCTGAGGCAGCGTTCGTTGATGACTCATGTTCTCACTGCGGGAACATGACCATTGCAATGTTAAGATTGAGACTCCAGTACCTTGAAAAAGGTGGAGTCCCCTCCATTATTCCCTGTTCTGGTCTCTGTGCAAACATCCAGGCCACAACGTCAAGCCCCCCGCAGGAAGGCGATGCAGCCTGTCTCTGCCGCCGCTAAACCCTCTAAGAGGTCAGGTGAGGCAACATCCCTGAGACGGGCGACCTGGAGATGGAGAAAGCTGCTCTTATCCAGGAGGTGGTGAACGCACCGCTTCTTCCCCTGGAGGAGACCAGGGTGGAAAATATTTTGTTGAAAGAGCTTATTACTGGCTCAACGGCCAGCGGAACCCACATTTTCAATAAAAGAGCAGTTTCCTCAATCTCTGGGTCACATTAGGTGTGATTTGACATCTCGCTGACCCTCTGCAGGTACGTCTGTTTTTCAGCTGGTGAAAGACAAAAAAAAAAGACGGAAGGGTTACGGCCGATCTTGGATCTGCATGTCTTTTACCGGGCCCTTCACAAGCTCCCGTTCGGGATGCTAACGCAGAAACGCATCCCCACATGCATTCTTCCCCAAGATTGGTTTGCAGCAATTGACCTGAAGGACGTGTACTTCTATGTTTCGTGTTTGCCTCGACACAGATCATACCTATGGTTTGCTTTTGAGGGTCGGACATACCAATACATGGTCTTCCCCCTCGGGCTGTCCCTGTCTCCCCGCATCTTCACAAAGTTTGCAGAGGCTACCCTTGCCCCGCTAAGGGAAGTGGAAGTTCATATTCTTGACTATCTCGATGACTGGCTCATTCTAGCTCACTCTCAAGATTTATTATGCAAACACAGGTACCTGGTGCTCAGGCACCTCAGGGGCTTTGGGTCAACTGGGAAAAGAGCAAACTCTCACCTGTGCAGAGTATCTCTTTTCTAGGTATTGAGTTGGATTCGGTCAACATGACGGTACTTCTCAAGAACAAGCGCGCCCAGTCGCTACTGAACTGCCTGGACTCATTCAGGAGCAGGACAACTGTTCCACTGAAACAATTTCAGATGCTCTGGAGTGCCCTTAGAACAAGTGTCCAGGCACGTTGTTGTCACAACAGATGCCTCCAGAACGGGCCATGATGCTGTATGCAACAGGAACGAAGCCTTGGGCTCTTGGACAGGATCTTGACTGCAGTGACATATCAACTGCCTCAAGCTGCTAGCAGTACTGCTGGCCCCGCGCAGGTTTCGATCGTTACTGCAGGACAAGCATGTATTGGTCCGGACGGACAACACTGCTATGGTGGGGTACATCAACCACCAGGGCAGTCTATGTTCACATCACATGTTGCAACTCACCCGCCATCTCCTCCTTTGGAGTCAACAGGGGCTCAGGTCGCTCTGTGCCATTTACATACCAGGCAAGCTTAATTGTGCAGTTGACGCACTTTCATGACAGCTCACACTCCCGGGGGAATGGAGACTCCCGCCAATTCAGAGACACACAGGTAGACCTGTTTGCCTTTCCGGAATCCTCCCATTGCCAGCTTTTTTACTCCCCAACGGAGGGGACCCCTGGCACGGATGCACTGGCACACAGCTGGCCTACGCAAATATGCGTTTCCCCCAGTGAGCCTGCTCGCACAGACACTGTGCAAGGTCAGGGAGGATGAGGAGCAGGTCTCGATGGTTGCACCCTACTGGCCCATCCAGACCTGGTTTTCGGACCTGATGCTCCTTGCGACAGCCCCTCCCTGGCGGATTCCCCTGAGAGAGGACCTGCTTTCTCAGGGATGGGGCGCCATATGGCACCCACGTTCAGAAAACAAACAGTATCTACAACGCTACATGTTGTTTGGGAGGGTTTCAAGAAAAGTCCTCTGCTCTCATCCAAAAACAAATTCCAGCATATTCAGTTGCCAGACACTACTGGAACTCCAAACAGGATTAGGTTCTGTGGTCAGATGAAACTAAAAAAAGGAGATTTTTGGCAGAAAACCCACCAGATGGGTTTGGTGCAAACAAGGATAAAAAAGTACCCCATGTCCACTGTTAAATATACTGCTGGATCTTTGAAATTGTGGGCCTATTTTTCTGCCAGAGGTCCTGGAAATCTTGTTTAGATACATGGCATCATGGATTCTATCAAATACCAACAGATAAAAAAATCAAAACTTGATGGCCTCTGATAGAAATCTTATAATGGGCCGTGGTTGGATCTTCCATCAGGACAATGATCCAAAACAAACATCAAACTCAACACAAAAATAGGTCAATGAGCACAAAATGAAGCTTCTGCCATGGCTATCCCAGTCCACTGACATGAACCTGGGAATTTGAAGAATCTGGAGCGGTTCTGAATGGAGGAATGGTTTATGATTTCTTGTCAGGTGTTCTCCATACTCAACAGACATTATAGGAAAAGACTCATAGCTGCTATCTTGGCAAAAGGAAGTTGCAAAAAATAAGTATTGAATAAAAGGGTGCCAAAGGGAGAAAAACATATTTATTTCATAAGGAGATTATTCCCCCATTTTCAATTCTTTTACTTCAATGAAAGGCTAGATTTTTTGTGGTTTAATAGAATATCAAAAGGATTAACAATGCAGATTTATTTTCACAGGCTTCTTTGTTCATATTTACCAAGGATGCCAATAATTCTGACCATGACTACATCCTGGATTGAGGGTGAGTAAATTAACAGCAAATTGTTATTTTTGGGTGATCTCTCCCTTGAAGTTCACTTTCTTTTCACAAGGGATAACACCTTTCACTCTCCTCTTCAGGTGTCACATCTAAAAAGCAGTTACAGTCTGTCAACATCTCTCAGTTCTGTCATTCCAACCTCATCTTTCCTCATCTTCTTTCCCTCCTGCAGTTTTCTTTCATTCTGAATGAAATCTAGATGCTGTTTTCATATGAAAATGCAAAGTGGGGGCCTCCGCATTTTGAAAGATTCATGATTTCCCAAATTAGTCTGGTTAATAATTCAGCATTTGTATAAGCTGACTCTAGAAGGCAGGGAATGAGAGCCTGTCTGCCGTATTGGGTCGATCTGCTGAAATAGAGGCCAAGATGCTTCAGTGCACTGACAGGCTGTTTTTGCAGGTTAAAAAAGGCTTCAGCATAATGAACTAGCCAAGGGACTGGAAGTCTAAAGGGCTGACCCGACTTATGTGCACGCACATTAACATGCACAAACCCTTTTGCTCTCTCTTTCTATGCCCTCCCATAATCCTCTCTCACCCAAGAACTCTTTTCCAGTGATTATCCTTTGAGGGCATCCACTAACATTTAATTTTCACAGGCCAAAGGAGGTGGTAAAACTCTCCAGCCCGTTTATGTTCTTTAAATTTCAGTGAGCAGGGTCATATATAACAAATTTCAGGGGTCATATATAAAAATATGACCCCATGCTTGTAACTTAAAATCTTGTAACAAGGACAATAAAAATAAATATGTGTAAAGTAATACCCAAATTTGCAATTACAAATATATTTAAATACACTACAAGTCTCAATAGAAATAACATTATATTCATTGTAACATGTGCCTTGGGTCTGTGTTTATTTGTGCTGTCATGGACTCTTATTTTGAAGTTATTTTCTGTTCCCATTTTCTATGTGTTCTCTTCCTGTATTTGGTTCCTGTTTGCCTCTGTTGCCTTGTTTGTTTCTGTAGTTACCCTCATTAGTTTCATGGTAACTAATCATCTACACCTGTCCATCATTAGTCTTCGTGTTCCCTGTGTATTTATACCCCTGTGTTTTAGTTGTCTTTTGTCGGTCTTACATGTCTCTATCTCTTTGTAAGCTGTTGTGTTTCTGGTTTGCCCTGTCAGTGTATTTGTCAGTACACTTCAACCATATTATAAGGACAATAGATGTAATTATGAAATGACATACAGTATAAAGTACGTAAATAGGTAAAAAAGTTTGCATTTAATATAAAATTAATACAGATGCAGTTAAGTGTTAGAAAACATTATATTACGTTTGCACATAAATCTTTTAAAGTATATTATTTCCATAATAAGTACTTGTTTAAAAAAGTATGCTAAAGTGAAGTTCTTTTTAACAAGAGATTGTTTCGTTTTATTCAAATTCACATATTGCCATGTTTCACTGTTGTTTTCTTTTTCTCAATATCATGCCACGAGAGCCACGGTTTTAATATGCAGTGTCAAGTTAAAAGTAGTTCAGCTTTAAATAATAAGTACATAAATAAATAAATAAAAAATCTTGCAATTGCGCAATTATTTTTCCATGGTGGTCTATTATTGTCATTTAGTATTATCACATAATTCGCTCTTAACTGGCACATAAAAATGAAATGTAATGTAATTGTTTGCTTTTTATGTTGGTAAAACAGATTATTGACCAGAATAAACTGTAAAGTGAACCATGACTTTATATTAATAGTCATATTTCGCTACCTCCACTGGCAGAAACCGGTAATAGATCATTAGGTGCTCTGTTAACTCAGTGATCTGCCATGACTGGCCCAACATCCCTTTTTTCTCTATCTACACTTAAACCCTGAACAACACTTATCACCAGGCTGAGCCATAAATGCTTGTCTCAAGACTTGTTCAACACAAGTATGTCTTCAGGGTTTGCTAAAGTGTTAACATATCAGTCTTCCCTATAGTGAGCAGATAGTTGCTCTCAGAGACAACTCTTTGGGAAATGGATAGCCACACAGAGCTCCAGGTCAAATGGCCTCTTTCAGGGTCAAATCTATTTTATAAAGCCAGTTTAAAGGACAGTTTTTTTTGTAGGAAAACAGCCAAGCATTGGCAAAGAGCCTTTTAGATTAATCAAAGGACTTTGTGTCTGTACATGCTGTGTTGGTGTTGATTATTTCCCATATTCCTTCAAGTTAACTTTTTTGATTACTGCTGATTGAACATGATCAATACAGCCATTTTGAACAATGAGTACTGATGTGAATCTGTGTGAGAGGGAATGGAAACAGGAGAGGTTCAGACATCTACTTCACTTTAAAGTACAAACACTTACTGAAATCTCAGTCACATACAAGATGTATATAGTGTAGTCAAGACCAGCTCAGAGTCTTTGAGTCCAGGCCGAGACCTGAGTAGGTTGAGTTTGATTCAAAACTGAAACCAGAAGAGGGTCGAGTCAGAGTCAAGATCAAGTCCAAATGCTCCAGAGTCCATGACAAGACCATATATATGGTCTTGGACTCGGATCGAGGACCGAACTTGAGTACTACTACACTGGTCTTAAGGCTGTGGCTCTCGACTTGTTTTTGCTTCATGACCAAGATTTTACATTCAACATTAGGTGGTAATAATATAATATAATATAATATAATATAATATAATATAATATAATATAATATAATTGTTTGATTGAACATACAGATGATGTCAACAACAAAATATTTTTTTCTAACTTTTCCTATTTATTTTTTCTATCCTAACAAAGCATGATTAATTGCATTAAATACTCTTTATTTTGATAGTCCACTCAAGACATTCTACCAACTATAAGTAACTTTGCAAATACATGTCAATTAACTCTCATTAGAGAATTAACAGACTGTTAGGTTAGGGTTAGGGTAAGTAGAATAATTTTTTAATTTTGCTTGTCAGTACATTTGGCAGTATGCTTTAACCACATTTCAAAGACAATAGAAGTACTTATGAAATTATATATAAAGTCTTATTTACTGTAAGTGGGTCAAAAACACTCTTAAAGGGGTACTTCACCACTGCCAAAATGGGCTTTCAATAAATCTTGGCTGCCTATACAGTAGAAAGGGGAAATGTTTTTGAAATCGATGCTACCTGACTAGAGAAAACAGAAAAAGGCGGTTTGTCTTTCCTTTTGCCAAATAGGTAGGAAAACTTCAACACCCATAATGCACTGGGCATGTTGCCGTCCAAGGCCACTCCCACCAGTCTGCTATGGATACACTAGACAAGAGTCAAATACTGCCTTGCTTTAGTAGGAAATACTTCTTAGCAAACTTTTAGTCAAAATCGCCGTTGATCTATATTGTTCCAGGGTGCAAGAATTCAAAGAGTAAACGTTTAGTGGGTGTTAGTTACTTTCGGTTTCCAGTGAAGGATCCAGCACATTATAAAATAAACAGTTATGAACCATAATTATTACAATATAAGCCTTTAAATTATACAGTTTTGAACTGTAAAATACACAGAAAACTAAATGATGTCACGTAAAATGTATTTTTTATGGTAAAGTTCTGGCAACCACAGCTGCCGTTCTTTTTTTTTTTCAGTGTAGGCAGTGGCTAAAGGCAACATTTCAAACTGGATGACCACTGACACAGTGTTTCAGGCCAAACGACAGGGAAAAGCTGAAATAAACTGCCATTTTGTGTCAACTGCCGTAGCAGATCTATACAGGTGGAGCTGGGGAAGGTGAAAGGTTTGTAAAAGCGCGCTGCACTGCTAAGGTAAATGCTACTCATGTATTTAAAGATTGAGTACGCAAGCTCATTGGCTACTAATACAGCAGGAACCAATCATCTGTGTCCTATAGATAATGATGTGATTACGAGCAGTTTGAGTTAAGGACTGCGCCTGCGCCATCTAGAGTTTCATGACAGAACTTTGTATTTATGAACATTATGGACATAATTAGTTAATTACAATTCATTCATTGCTGTTTAAACAAACATGCAATAGGCCCACTACTTTAAATTTTTATCAGAAGAAGGCCTATATTATAAATCAGTATGATTATGCTGTTTAACTTTTAGAATGCATTTTCCTTATGATCACTTAAATTTTTCTGATCACTTAAGAGCAAATGTATTGACTCAGTCTCTGTATTTAACTAATGCATTTGAAATGTGCTCTAATCTATTTATTATGTGTGTTACTGCGAGAGAAGATATTTTGGAGCCGACAAATTTAGAAGAACAGATGAAAAAATATAAATATTTCATCTCTCCTAGAATCCCGACATAAAACAGTCAGAACAGAAAACATTCTTTTCTTTTGAGCGTTCATTGAAAAATAAATTCTTTCATTTATTAAAGCTAAAAATGAGTAAGACTGTCAAAAGAGACATTGGCGATAGAAACTGCATTAATAAAAGGCTTAACTTCAAAGCTTTAATTTTTCTTCTATTATCTTTTCACGATGTGCTTGCGGAGAAAGGGGTGTGTGTATCAACAAAACTGCTGCATACACAAATGAAGATAGATATATGTTTCTCTTTTGCTTTCGCCAGCCACACTAAACAAAACTGTGACATTTCATCTGATTAGTCCAAACTGCCATCCCTCATCATGTTAAGTGTGTGCGTGTCTCTATGTCACAAACCCCGTCACATATTAAGATTTCAGTATATAATCTGGTCTCGAAACATTAACATTTCATCAAACAACACGGAACAGAAATCATAGAAAAGCTTTCATGAAAAATTCATTACCATTGGCAGGTGTATTCCACAGTCTGTCTATAAAATAAAACCACAAATGGGGGTCAAGACTTTGTTATCGCTTTTAAATGTTTCAGACACCTGAAGCGGTCTGGAATGAATTCATTAAAATGGATAAACTCTCAAAAATAGATGAGACATTTTACCGTGACAAGATTGTATAAATTTAAAGATTTCTACTGTTATGAGAATGGTCTCGATTGCCTCCTCAAATTCCTCATGCATGTCTAAGCAGCACAATTTCACTGCCATTTCATATAACAACTAACACTTACATTACATTTACTATTATGTTCTTGGCAGATGCCATTTACCCAAATTGACTTAGAAAGTGCACATTACCTCAAAAGGTAGCTAATAGTACATGTCAAGTGTCAAATGCAAATAACATAATAGAGACGTATTATATAACTATATGGAATACCTGAATACCGTATGGAATACCTGATTCTGATTGGTCAGTCACATCATTCTGTGGTCAGATACATATGTATGTATAACAGACATTTTCCATAATCTATGTATCATCACATATGACATATGCATTCTGACACATGCATTTTTGCCAATGGATAGTTGTCAGTTTGGATAAATCAATTAAACTACTAAAAATAAAGTACCATGTTCTGTCATGAAACACTAGATGGGACAGGATGATGGGTCGTTAATGCAACATGCTGACATTTTCATTGTTAACTACATGGCACAAGCCGATTGGTTCCTGTTGCACCTGCAGCCAATGAGCTTGCTGCTCAACATTTAAATAGCTGGTCGGTGGTTGCTGTAGCATTTTGCTACGTACTTTCAAGGTTCCTCTGAAACCCTCCACCTTCCCCAGCTCCACCTGTATAGATCTGCTATGGATAATTTCACATTTGCTTTTTTTTTTTTTTTTTTTTTGTCCATACAGTAGAAGGGTGACCAAAATGGTTTGGTTAACCATACTGTAATGGTATACCAGACTCTGAGAAGGAGAGTTTAGTGAACCGGACAGGTACTTTATTGCACATGTGGATAATGAGATTAAACAGTTAAGTAATGCAGATATAGAGACTTTTGCAGGTAATAGAAGATTAATAATAGAGTCTTTTCTCTTTTACCAGGTTTCTTGAGGAAGCACAGGAGTGGATAGACTGATAGCTGAGCACACACTTCCCTGAATGGAGATCGGTGGATTTCAGGAGCTAGGGAGGGGTAAGTGGAGTAGGTATGGCAAGGAATCAAAGGAGACGCTGTAGAACATGAAGGAGACACTGGAGATTGAGGGAGAGTCACAGAGGTAATCGTTGTTGGAGAACAGGTAAGAGTCTTTCAGGTTTTGAGTCGTCGTCCACCTTGGAGACCAGCCAGTGAGGGTGTAAGAAGTGTGTGTGCTGCGAATTGGTGAGGTGATTGGGAACAAGTGTGACTGGTTAATACTTAGGAGACTGTGAGCGTTGGGTGACGTTGGAGCCTGGCATAACCGTAACACCTACAAAATTCTTCAAAATATCTACTTTTGTGTTTCACAGAAGAAAGTAAGTCATACAGGTTTGGAACAACATGAAGGAGGGTAAATGATGACAGAATTTAATAGCAGTAAATTTACTTTATTGCATCCTAGCTCAAAATCAATGTTTTACTGTCAAGTGCATTTCTATGTGACAAAAATTCAATATTAAGTTTGTTAACTGGATTTGCCGTGTATTCAGTAATATCTATCATTATTTGTTTCTGTCCTGTTTTATTTATTAATTTATTTACTCCAATTTCAGGCCCTAACCCCAACAAAACATTCAAGGGGAACTCGTGGGCTGGATGTGCTAGATTTGTCCAAGGCCGAATTTTAGCCCCAGTCCAGCCCTGAGCAGCAGCACCATAACTGGTCTGTTCCACCAAGACCAAATACATTAACATTGTCATATCCATTACCATGCTAAACTCTTCTGAGATTTTTCATAAAACAACTGTTTATTTACCTTTACATTGCACTTTACTGTGTCATCTTCCATTGTAATGCACAACATTATCTGAGATGTCTCATGAGGAAAAATGAGTTGCACGCTGTTCAGTAGTGAATGTGAAAATTTATTTTTTATTATTTTATTGTATATGCTGTCGGCAGCAGAATGTTAATCTCCCGATTGTATTTCAAACCTAATGCAACTGCAGACACAGTGACATTTCCATCCGTACTCATTTGTTTTACATATTTATTCATTGACATTGTATTCAAATCAGATGAAGACTTCTAAATCCAAACTCACATCTGCATCGGATCTTGTTGTATATATTTGGTGAACATTGAACTCCAACACGAAGGATCACTTTGCATTTTAAAAACAGTTGTGAAAATATCCATTTATCTGAATCATTTAAAATAGTTTCCCTTTCAGTCAGTCACGTTCGACGTTACGTCAATACTGACTTTATGGGGTCCCACTTGGGAGCCCATTCACATTCAGGTATTAAGAAAACGGGCCAATGAAGATTAGCAAGTGAGATTTGGTTGCCAAGCCACTCCCCGGACATACGGGTATATAAGCTGGCCGGCAACTCACTCATTCAGCTTTTTGCTTTGGAGCCAAGCGGTTGTCTTGCAGTGCTCTGCCATTCGCCTTCACTTGAGAGGAGATGTTCTGCAGTTGGTGAAAATGTACATTTAGCGGTGTTTTGCCCCACGTGTGCACAGATAAGTGCAGCGATTCAACCCCTGGACATTTCAACACAAAAGAGCTGCTTCCCTAAAAGAGCAAAACATGGGGGATATTGCTTCTTTTTCAAGATGGAATTCCACCTGTGAGTTTCTGGATGCGATCACTTCCTGGCCCCGTCTGTCTGGGCCCTCAACACACAATGTTCTCACTGCAGGAACATGACCATTGTGATGTTGAGATGGAGACTCGAGTACCTTGAAAAAGGTGGAGTCCCCTCCATTATTCTGAGTTCTGGTTTCTCTGCACCACAGAGAGCCACTTTCGTTAATGCGCAGGGTGATCTGTGGATTGTAGTGCAAGCTCTCCCACTGGGCCAGTCCCTACGGGCCTCCCACTCCTCACAGGCCTCCCACTCCTCACACACATCACAGGCTGTGGAGTTTCCCGATAAGTCTGTGGGTCCTTCTCATGGGGGACCCAGTGTCTCATTTGGAGCTCCTGCAGAGGACCAGATGTCGATCGCTGCATCGGGTGGGCTTGAGTCTTCCGGGGATGAAGACTCAGCAGCACTGCCCCCTTCTGGGAGAGTGGTTTAGGTTGAGTCAGACCCAGAGTTGATGGCCATGCTTTCCCGGGCCACGAGTGTCAGGCTTAAGTGGAACCCTCCACCTTACCCTGAATGCTCACGGTTGGACGATTGGTTTCTCGCCGTGGGGCATGCTGCACAGCATCATCCTGCCCTAGTACCTTTATTCCTGGAGGTGCATGAGGAGGTCACAAAGTCGTGGAAGCTGTCCCTGTCTCCCCGCATCTTCACAAAGGTCTCGCAGGCTGCCCTTGCCCAGTACTTGTTTGCATGTCCCCGTCGTCAGCCCCTGTACTGTGCTAGGTGCACATATGTAGTGATTCCCCTGGGACAATCCCATATGTGTATTCTTCCACGGTACAGTTTCCCCGTTGGTAAACCCATGTCTTTCCCTTGACCGTGTCTGCTCTATGTCTTAGCTCTGTGTTTGTAGTTGTCCCATTCCTTTCCAGGTAGGACCTACCGCAGAGTTTTCTTCCATATGTAGTAATGCCCTAATGGTCAGTCCATATTTTCTACGTTACCTCCCTACGGGCAGGATGTGGCCTCAGTAGTGTCCCTTTCCATCTGGACTTGGCACGCTTCCCCAGTGTTATCCAAGCAGTCATGGGGTAAAGCAGAAAGACACAGCACCCTTTGGAAAGTTCTATCCTTCCATCCCACCAAGTACAGAGGTCTGTTCAACTTACATGGTGCACTGGAAAGGGTCAGCGGTTGTGGCACTTTCCATAGGGAACCCATTCCTTGAAGGAGGGAACGGAGACATTATGCCCCTTCTGCCACAACCCTGTACCACCGGCTGAATGCCGGGATCTCATCTCGGCTCCTCAGCACAAACCTGAATGAGTGAGTTGCCGGCCAGCTTATATATCCGTATGTCCAGGGGAGTGACTTGGCATGCAAATCTCACTTGCCAATCTTCACTGGCTCGTTTTCTTACCACCCAAAGGTGATTGGGCTCCCAAGTGAGACCCCATAATGTCAGTATCAATGTAATGTCTCCATTCCCTCCTGAGGGTTACAAGAGTAACTGGGACGTTTTTCAACATGATCATATGCAATAGTACGAACATGCAAATATTACCATAGTTTTTAATACTTTCAAAATTGTAATTTATTCCAGTGATCAAAGCAGAATTTTCAGCATCATTACTCCAGTCTTCAGTGTCACATGATCCTTCAGAAATTATTCTAATTTACTGATTTGCTGCTTACATCATGCGTCATTCACCAGTGAGAAAACTTTACAGTACAGTGAGTAACTTTGAAAACATAAAAATAGTTCAAGATTAGACTTTGGGTGCTGCTGTCGTTGAGCTAATTCGTAAAGGTACACAAACTGCATAAGCAACAACTATGTTAATTCAGATTTTAGCTCTTTTCTGATCCAGACGTTTTTTCATCGTAGCCTTTTCTAAGACTGTCTTTCTTTTCGTAGATCCTTTGCCAGTGCCACTTGTTGTCGGTTCAGAAGGAAAGTTAGGTTGTTGCTGTTTGCCTGCCATTCTCGCTCTGTCTGCACAGCGTACAAGAAACGCGCTGATGACGTATGATGTCTGCGTGAACAGGCTGTGCAGTGGTATGCAAACATACATTGACCTACAGGGAACACATGCATTTTGATCGGACCGAATGCAATGATTGAACGAACATTTTATGGTCCTGTGCCTTTCACAGATGATATATATTTATAAAAATACAATTAGACCGCTTAACATAGTGGCTGCTATCAGGATATGAGGATACTTTCAACCAGCTTCACAAAAAAATTCTTCTGTTGAGAATCACCTATTGCACCTTAAAAAAAAAAACAAAACAAAAAAAAAAACATGCATAGTATAAAACATTTTTTCTTTGTTTTGTCATCCCTGGGAAATCATTGCGAGTAAGGTCGGGCTGTTTTGATGAACTGTTGGTGATGAAAAATCAATAATTTTGTCTTACCCTCGTTGCCAATGATTAAGGATAAAGCCGAAGTTTCTTTTCTACTTTTGAACCTTCTGCTTGATCACTAAACTATATCATTAACCTTAGATTTACTACATAGCTGTGTTATTTTCATCTCTCTCAAACTCTTTCTTCTCACATTGTAAAATGACTTCAGCTCAAATCAATATTTCATACCCATTTACTACCTTATTTGGTAAGCAGCCATGTAATATGCAGGATAATGTACAGTCAGCAAAATAAACACCTACATAAACCCCTTATATATTGTGCTGACGCAGCTCTAGAGCTCTAAGTCACAATGCTCAGGTCACTGAACAAGTCTAAAGATGAGTTGAGTCAACACATCTAGAAATTTCTCTGTTATGGAACATCTTGGGCGAAAGGTTAAACCACCTCTCTGCTATTTCCACCAACACAGCCACCCACTAGCCAAACTGAATAGGAGTTTGAGGCCATCCTGTCCTGATGTCACAGGGAGCAATGCACAAAAGAACACTAAGAGTTTGAGTGATTGAGCGAGGTGAGAGGTTGTGTGCTGAAAGAATCGAGATAAAATATCAAGAGCCTTCAAAGTCTAGAGGCAGACGGGAGACTTTTTTTTTTTTTTTTTTTTTTTTGCATTGCACTTGCACCAGCAGAAAAGATCACTTGGTTAACAGGGTCCAAAGCCTGAATTAATCATGCACTGAAATATATCCCACTGAAGTGTAACCACCGCTTCAACTCAACAAGGTCTATCACACAGCCCTGCAGCTTGAAAAAAAGTCTGCTGATTTGCAAAAAAGGCCTTATATGACCTAATTTGATACTGCTGTGTTCAAACAAAAACTTTCCATCATATAAAGTTTTTTTTTTCTTCACAAAATAAGAATGAATATTTTTCAAATTATATCAGCTTTAATACACTTATCAAAATTACAAAAGCGGACATATGTCAAAAGCTTTGATAACATATTGTTCATATGTTCAAATCACTATATATAATAAAAACTTGTTTAAATTTTCTGTCTCAGCCTGGATGTAGTAAAATACCCACAGATGTGCAGCCATGGCCAAAAGTATAGCGTGGTGCAAAACCTGGAATATTAATTCGCCGCTGGTTCCCTTAAGAATTTCCTATGGGTTTTTCTATTTATGTGTAAAATAAAGCCTGTGGTGAACATAACTTGATGATACTTTGATGTTTTGTTCTACAATGTAAATTGCACACACTCATATGGAAAACACTAATTTTGAAACAGTTATGTTTATTTTTGAAAACTTGTGTTTCTAATAAGTAACTAGATAAGACATTTTGGGGTGTGAGTGTGTGCAGTTCATATTGTAGAACAAAATGGCAAAGTATTGTCAAGTTATGTTCACCACAGGTTTCTGTTTCTTGATTATTGTGCAGAGTGATCAATGAAACAGCCAATTAGCACCTACCTCTAGCATTGCTGATGTTGTCACTAGTACTGCTCTTCTTCTACTTCCCTTTCCTTGCTTTTTTTAAGCTTCACTATTGCCACCTAGTGATAAGGCATACAGATCATATTACATACAGTAGGTCAATAAGACAATTGAATGACAATGTCATCCTGTTTGTTTTTCCTCAATTTTTAAAGTTTTTTAAATTATAAAACTCTACAGTAAATGTTAAATGGTTAGATCACCCAAAAATGAAAATTCTGTCATTAATTACTCACCCTCATGTTGTTCCAAACCCGTAACACTTTTGTTCATCTTCAGAACACAAATTAAGATATTTTAATGAAATCTGAGAGCTTTCTCATAAAAATAATCCATATGAATTGAGTTTAGTCCATATTTTCTGAAGAGACTTGGTCGCTTTATATGATGAACAGATTTAATTTAGGCTTTAGGCTTTAGGCTCAAACTTGCTGCAAAACACATGAGAATAAACCTCATTGGTTCTCTCACATCAAGTGAACATGCTTGAGCTTCCATTTACCACAAATGGTGTGTGTTGATGAATGTTTATATGTGAATAAAAGCCTAAATTCAGTCTGTTCATCATATGAAGCGATGGTGTCTCTTCAGAAAATTTGGAATACACCACTCAATTCATATGGATTAGTTTTACGATCTCTTTATTAACTTTTAGAAGTGTCAAAGTGGTAGTTGTATATGTCACTGGAGGGATCTCTCAGATTTAAAAATAAATAAATAAATAAATAAATAAATAAATAAATAAATAAATAAATAATTTTTGTTCTGAAGATGTTTTGGACTTTTGGGTGAACTAACCCTTTAATTTTATTGAAGGGTTGGGTTAAGGTAAGGTTTAGAGCTGGGGGTAGATTTTTAGCTTTAATTACCATAGGTCTGTATTTGATTGTATAATTTCTTTTATGTTTTATTAATAGCTGTTATTTCATACTTAATAAGATTCGAAAGCAATATAAGTTAGCCTTACAAACATTTCATACACAAAACATAAAATAAATGTACTTGAAAAGATCGTTTCAGTCAATGACATCCACGCTTCTTTGCGGGAGGTGTAACTTGTAGTAGTAGGCGGAACTTGCAGGGGTGTGGTTTGTAGTAGTGTTGTAGTACTTGGAGACCGGTCTTGGTCTTGAGACTGGTCTTAAGACCATTTTTTGAAGGTCTTGGTCTTGTCTTGGTCTCAGACTAAAGGGACTCGGGATTTTATTTCAAGACCGGTCAAGACCACAACCACAATGCCATTGCATTGTCTGATTTCTTTGTTAACATTATTAATTTGATTGGATGTAAAACTTCCTGCTTCAAATGCAATCAATAACTTATTTCTAATTTCATTCATTTTGTTACTATTGTGCCGGGTCAGAATTCAAAAAGGGATTGTGTCAAAAATGTCACCAAAATTAATACAAATGCCCACAAAATTCAAGATATGATTGCAAAAAAGTAAGATCTTGATTTTATATTATAACATATGATATAATTAGCAGTTAAGCAATATCACAAGAAAGAGGGCTGTTTTCACAAATATGAGCACAATTGCAAATGTGATATTGACTTTTTTACCAATGTTCAATAAACAAAATTGTATTTTTAAAACATTAATCTCAACATTATTTATGCATTTGTAATTCTATCAATTCAGATGCAACTTCTGTTCCACATCTGCAGTGTAAAGATGAATTTTGTTGTTTGAATTCAATTGATTGGTAACAGCTCTATATAGTGTCTTATTATTCTAATTGTAATTATTGATTAAAAATGAGACATTTCTCAGGCAGTAAATGTGGATCTTTCAGATGAATTTGAGGAGTGCTAGTCTGGTCTTGGTCTTGACTTGCCTTGGTCTTGGTCTTGTCTTGGTCTCAATCCCCCAAACTCTTGGTCTTGTCTTGGTCTCAACACACACTGGTCTTGGTCTCGACTTGGTCTCAGTTTAGGTGGTCTTGACTACAACACTAGTTTGCAGTACTGCAGGATGCAAAATGACCATCTCACTAATTTTATCATCAACACATGGGAAAGTGTGAATAAATACTAGTCAGGTAAAATCACTCTATCATTCTGACTGGATTATAAGAGCAGACTGATTGCTATAAAAGGAGGGAAAAAGTGCTTCCAATCATTGTTTTCTGGTGTAAGCAATGGTTCCCTCCAAAGAAAGACATGCAGCCATCATCACTTTACATCAAAATGGCCTCACATGCAAGGAAATTGCATGTGACAGTTTATGAAACAATTTATTGAATCATCAAGAACTTCAAGGAGAGAGGTTCAACTGCAGTGAAGAAAGCTTCAGGACGTTCTAGATTGTCCAGAAAGTGCCAGGAATGTCTCCTCCTGAGGAGTCGCTACAGAATCGTTTCTCCATCAGTGCAGAGCTTGCTCAATATTGGCAGCAGGTGGGTGTGAGTGCATCTGCACGCACAGTGAGGCCAAGACTTTTGGACAACGGCCTGGTGTCAAGAAGGGCAGCAAAGAAACCACTTCTCTCCAAGAAAAAAAACATCAAGAACAGACTGAAATTCTGCAGGAAGTACAAGGATTGGACAGCAGAAGACTAGTATGAAGTTATTTCCTCTGATGAAGCCATCTTCCGACTGCTTGGGACAAAATCGATTGTCCAGAGAAGAAAAGGTGAACGCTATCATGAGTCCTGTGGCATGCCAAAAGTGAAGCATCCTGTGGGGTTGCTTTTCATCCAAGGGAGTAGGCTCTCTCACAATTCTGCCCAAAAACACTGCCACGAATAAAGAATGGTATCAAAACCTCCTTTAAAAGAAACTTCTCCCAACAACACAGGGGCAATTTGGTGATGATCCGTACATTCTCCAGCATGATGGAGCACCGTGTCACAAAGCAAGAGTGATAATGAGGTGACTCGGAGATCCTTACATTAAACTTTTTACATTATACTGTGGCCAGGCAACTCCCTGGATCTTAATCCCATAGAGAACTTGTGGTCAATCCTCAAAAGGCGAGTATGAAAAAAGAAGCTCACAGATTGTGATCAACTCAGAGCACTAATAAGGCAAGAATGGATCCCAATTAGTCCAGAATCTGATATCAAGCATGCTAGAGCGCATTGCAGAGGTCATGAGGAAGAAGGGTCAAAACTGTAAATATTGACTCTTTGCATAAATTGAATGTGTTTGCCCATATTTGCATTTTCTTCTGACACTGGCCATAATTCTAACACTGAAATCAGGATTAGGCATAAAATAATGTCACATTTGAAAATCGTCTGAGAATTGAACAAAGATAATAAGATATAGATAAGAATATATAGATAGATATGAATCATGTCTTTTGTGGCATGTTTTTCTGGGGATAATGCAAGATTCTTCACCTTACAAATGGTTGTTAAAAGCAAAACTGCTAAAGACTAGTTTTGGAATCAGCACCCTAAAATTAGTAAGAAACAATATTGGATTTCATTCAGCATTGATGATGCAGGGTGGTGTATATGTGTGACTTCATAAAAGAAGAAGAACATTGTGTTTCTACTACCATTTAGAGAACATTTAGGTGCATATGATCATGATGTACTAAAAGCAGGGTCACAGAAAATGGGGACAATGTGATTCTTTAAATGTAATTTTATTTTTTGGAGCTCACAAACAGAGAAAACCCAAAGCTGCAGACTTACTGGATGAAGATATAGCATTGCCAGAGGCTGGATCAGGTTGGGAAGCAGCTATAGGTTCCACGAGACCCAAGACTAAGCCTGGTTATTGCTTACTTAGATGGAAACAAAAACTGAACCCCCGAAGGCTCTACAACACCCAAAGCTTAAGAGCAAAATTGCTATAGAAACTGAATTTGGTACCATGGGATACGCTAAACTGTTTTTGTGTTACTCCAGGATCAGAGCAGGATCAGTGATCCTGGATTTCCACAGATGCAGAAGTGTCCTCGGATGCATGATGGGAGTGGAGATTCAGCTGTCCAGGAAGGCTGCAGCTGAATTGATGAGCAGAGCCGGTGAAGAGCACCTGCTGTTGCTGTCCGTGGTGCGGAATGAAAGACAGTAGGGTTTAATGGGCACCTCTCAATTCTCTCAGCTCTCATGGTTCAAACAGCCACAAGCAAAAGCATCAGCTGTGTTACCTCATGTCACGACCAACAGTCAAGCATAAATAAATGAAAAAAAAAAAATGAACATTCTGTAGAAGACATTCGAAAGAATCATTCCCGAGGACTATTAATTCATTTAAAATTATATTACATATATATATATATAAAACGGTTAGTTCCTGTCCTTGATTCTGATTGGTCAATAGCTGTGTTTTATTCACGCAATGGTTCTGTGTATCACTACACAACACCCTTAACAACCACTCTTAGCAACGTAAACTGTTTGTTCTCAGTTGATATTGTCCATTGAAGCTTACTGTATTATGTAGAACTAGAAGAGTATTGTGAGAAAGAGATTGAGTGAGCGAGTTTATTTCCTGCATTCAGATTTAGCATTTTCCTTCAGATCAGTCCTATGTTCATAATAAAAAAATCTGTTTAAATGTCCGATGTATTATCTTGTCCTTTTAACAGTTAAGGGGTTTTCCCGTGACTGACAGCGCTAGTCAAAGCATTTGTCAGTTGCGTCTTGTTCCGTGTTCTCAACAATTCAGTCTTTTCAATGTAAAAGTCTTTGCTACTCGCTGACACACTCATAAAGACAGTCTTTGTTGCCATCTAATGGTGTGATAATGTAACTTTTGTTGCTTTTCACGGTCAGGGACTATTTTTTCCAGCAGAAGGAAGGCTTTTAGTGAAAGTTTACTTCATGAAAGTTGCATTGATACATATTTTTGGCTTTAATATTTGTATTGTGTGGTAACCGTTTTATAAAAGCAATGAGGTACTCGAGGCTAGTGCTGTATCGTGAATAAGTCACGGCTGAAGGGGTTGCAGGCACTCCGCTTCGCGCGACTTATTCACGATACAGCACAGCCTCTAGTACCTTATTGCTTACATATTAAGATCATATTATACATATGGATAATGGAAATATTTGACTATAATTTCATTACAACTTTTTGTCACAAATAAAATTGCTTTCATAATTTGATTTGTGCTACTTTTTAAATGTCTTACATCTAGATTTTGTTTTACCAATGGCTCAAACTCAGACTTAATTTTAAGAGACGAAAATCCATCATAAAAATATTAATTGTTACATTTTAAAACTATAATGATCTACATGTTTTATGTGTAGTTTAAAATTATTTATTTAAAATGTAAATGTAAATATACACAAACATAAGTATACACATAATTTATAATTTTGTAAAATTATTATTGTATGAATTATTTATAAAATTATTGTATAAAATGTATAAAAACACATTTTTATATTGATAATAATGAAAATGACAAAGATTTTCAATGTTTTTCAAACAAGTCTCTTATGCTAAAAACAGTAATATTGTGAAGTATTATTACAATTTAAAATAACTGTTTATATTTTAATATATTTTAAATTGTAATTTATTCCTGTGATGCACAGCTGAATTTTCATCATCATTACTCCAGTCTTCATGTCACATGATCCTTCAGAATTCATTCTAATATGCTGATTTGTTGCTCAAGAAACATTTCTTATTATTATCAATGTTAAAAATAGTTTTTTGGAAACCATGATGCTTTTTTCAGAATTCTTTTATGAATAGATAGTAAAAAAAACAAAAAAAAAAAACAGCATTCATTAGAAATACATATTTTTGTAACAATATAAAAGCCATTAGTCACTTGATCAGGTTAATGTGTCCTTGCTGAATAAAAGTAAACATTTTCAGATTCAACAAATCAAGGTAGATGTTTAAAAAAAAAAAGAAAAAATAATAATAATAAAAAGCCCATTCTGCGTTTATTTTTGTTGTCACAACATCTCATTAATTTTAGTTTCAGTATTTGGAGATTAGAACATCTTTAATGTAAAGATGTGCGACTCTATAAAATATTTGGTTATGGGTCTGAATATTATGTAGACATATTATGCAGTACATACTGTACTTTCTCTTGTCTTTAATTGGAGTCCTTGAGAAGACAAAGGAAAGGAAGATGAAAAAACATCTAGTGTGAACAGTCGGTTGTGTAACAGCAGAGCCGATGATGCGCAGGCCTATAAATACAGACTGGCAGCAGCAGTGCATCGTGGGCCAGTGTTTCCCCTCAGCCCACACGCCTTTGTTTATTCCCAACCGCTTGGCTTGTTATGCCTCTGCACTTCTTTGACATTGGCAGAGAAATTAGGAAACACAATGCACAGCACCGACTCCCTCACAGACTTTGACCGATGCCTCACTCACTGTTTGTGTGACTCCCTCATACGGGAAAACAAGCGATCAATTTGCAATACATCGGCCGTTTCATTGGTAGGTACAGTGACGATGCTTTCCAGTATAGTGAACCACTGAATAACAAGTGTTTTCTTCCTGCAAGATGATGCAATGATTAATGTAGCTGCCCTGTCCTGTAAATAATTTCACCTGGTAGCCTAGAGCTAGTGCAACCCGCAACACCTCTGCTGTCATTTGAGCTTAATATGAATTCAGCACAGCTCAGCTGTCGACCAATCCAATTCACTCTCAGCTATCAAGTTAAGGTATCGCCTGGAGTAGTTTAAGGAGAAGATGCAAATGATAAACACATATAATGTGAAGATAAGGCAAAAGAGACAGGCAGAGTTGGGGCTTATCTAAATTGTTAGATAATGCATTCGAATGAGTTGCATGTATCTAGCCTTTCCGGCGAATTCTGCCATGCATTTTCTAAGCTTGTAATGAAACAATATATCACCTTCTCTACCCACGTTCCTCAGCCTGGGTGCAGGCTTGCTAACACTTCAGCTTTCATCTTCTAGACGTGGGAGATATTATTCATAAAGTGTAAAAATCAACTCTTCAACTATTTACTGCAAGCCCACCAAGCGGAGAGCAAAAAACGGAAGCCCCAGGGAGACTGTCACTAAGACCATCCATATCACAACCATGTCAGAAAATATAGCTGGTTACTAACAAACTAAGAGATTTGGAGTTCATACAAATAAAAATTCTGTCATCGTTTACTTACCCTCCTGGTGTCTCAAACCTGTATGAGTTCTGTTGAATACAAAAGGAGTTACACCGATGAGCCAAAACTTTATGACCACCTGCCTAATATGCTGTTGGTTCTCCGTGTGCTTCCAAAACAGCACCGACTCGCCTAGGCATGGACTCTATAAGATCTCTGAAGGTGTCCTGTGGTATCTGGCACTAAGACGTTAGCATCAGATCCTTCAAGTGCTGTAAGTTGCGAGGTGGAGCCGCAGTGGATCAAACTTGTTGGTCTCAGATGCTCAATTGGATTAAGGATTGGGGAATTTGGAAGCCAGGGCAACATCTTGAACTCTTGATCATGTTCCTCAAACCATTCCTGAACAATGTGTGCAGTGTGACAGGGTGCATTATCCTGCTGAAAGAGGCCACTTCCAACAGGGAACATCATTGTCATGAAGGGATGTACCTGGTCTGCAACTATATTAAGGTAGGTGGCACGTGTCAAATTTACGTCCACATGAATGACCAGACCAAAGGTTTCTCAGCAGATCATTGCTCAGAGCATCACACTCCTTCAACCGGCTTGTAGTCGTCCCACAGTGCATCCTGCTGCCATCACTTCCCCAGGTAAACGGCGCACACGTACACGGCCGTCCATGTGATGTAAAAGAAAACAGGACTCATCAAACCAGGCAGCCTTCTTCCACCGCTCCAAGGTCCAGTTCCGAAGCTCGCATACCCATTGTAGATGCTTTCAACGGTGGACAGGGGTCATTGTAGGCACTCTGATTGGTCTGTGGCTACTCAGCCCCATACGCAGCAGACTGCGGTGCACCTTATGTTGTGACACAATCCTCCCCTAACCATTATTAAAATTTTGTGTGACTTGGCTCAGACCAAACGGGATAGCCTTCCTTGCCCTTTGCATCCAACACATTGATTACAAGAACTGATTGTTTACTTAACATCTAATCTACCCAGACCTTAATATGTGGTCTTGTTATGCTGGGTACACACTAAAAGATTTTTAAAATCTTTTAAGATTTTCAAAATGTAAGAGACCACAAACATGAGGACAAATACATCCTAGATTTAACCATTTTGTGTAGTGTGCCGTGATGTGACAAAGACAGCACACCACACACAAACTGATTTTTAACCAGAGTCCCAACATTGAACACAGGAAATATCGCAAAATCTCTCAAGACTAATAAACATGGCGGACGATAGGCAGGAAGAAATTGAGATGATAGTGTTTGGAATGATTTTGACAGAAATTTTTCTGTGATCTGTGCATTTTTCATGATTTTTATGAGCAAAAATGCTGGCGTTGGCGGCTGTGCGTTGTTTTTGTTGTAAACGCATATTACTCAGACTCATTAGATGGTGAAAACAACGCAACAGGAGCATGTTGGAGGCTTGATCTGAACGTCTCTGATTTTGTATGCAAAAAGTATTATTGTGCTACCTATATGGGTTCAGTTTATATTGGCTCTTAAACAGAGACACGCAAACGGAAGTGCCGGCCTTAAAGGGTTAAAGGGATCATTTCTATAATAAAAAAAAAAACAAAAAAAAAAAACATTAAAGAATAAAAAATGTGGTTGCTTATTTTATTCAAACATTTACCTTTTTAAAATGCTGACAAAACTCATAATATGTACAAGCAGTCAATAACTACACTTATTTAGGTTTCACAAGCTGTAAGTACAACATAACACAGTATTTGTGATTCACTAAAAAAAAAAAAAGGTTCATAAGAGTCATTAGCTTGGAAATTGGAGTTCGCTGGTCATGCTATATGTTTTTGATTTGCTAAAAAGAACTGTACTACATTTCCCAAAGGCATTGTAAGCTTAAGTATATTGTTGAAACCATTAGCATCACTTACAATGCTTTTGGGAAATAGTCATTCATCAGCTTGGAATTAAAATTTGATGATCTGATTGTGATTCACTAGATACACTATTCACTAATAGTGTGGCGATGCATGAAGTCTTGCCTTTCACACCTAGCAGCTTTCTGTTGGCCAATGTGGCAAATTCGCAGAACCAACTTGAACACAAGCAAAATCTGAACATTTTCGCCCTCACGTGAAACTCCTGATCGCATAGGTTCCTACTGAAATTACTGTGTTTTTGCACCAATTTAATTCAGGGAACACTTTTAGTTTGGAGTTCAGTGCTTATCAGTGGAAACAAAGCATGATAATTTGGTATTTTTATTTGCATTTTTTAAATGGAAAATAAGTTCTCCTGCCTTCCCTTCTCTACAGCTAAAATTCTCCTCTTGTGTTGCACAAAATCATACAGGTTTGAAACAACAAATTAATGATGACAGCATTTTCATTTTTATGTGAACTATTCCTTTAAGCACTGCAAGTTTGGATTTTTCCTCTGTCTACTGTCATTTCAAGGATGCAAGGCAGAGCTGATGTATTTAAGTAGCAAATCATCTGGAAGCTCATGGGGAAACTGTTTGATTTGAATTCTGTACGACTGTGTCGAATGGAGAAATGACTGTGATGCAAGCACATAGGTAAAGGTGGCCCAGGAGATGTTTACACTAGCTGAATGTTCCTTTCATTAACAGCACAGCAATGTTTATTTATACTTTCGCCATTTCTGCTATGCCCAACGGGCTGCTGGAGTGTCCTGTGATGATGAGCTAGTGTAATCACCGAGCCCAGCTTGTGATTTATAGCTTACAGCGCAGAACCTAAAAACAGATGCTCTTTAAAGCACTTGATTTCTACAAGTTTACAAGCCCCCTAAAGCACTGCGGTAAGTGAAGGTCTGGCATTACTAGGGGCTTCAGTAGAATTGCGTATTTACGCAGGACCACTGAACTGTAATTGGAAAAGACTTCAGGAAACTCACAGGCCATTTATCACACATTCACTAGGGTTTTTAAACCAGCTGGCCTTTAATCTTTCAAATAGCATAATAATCTTGAGATTGTGTCTTTAATGATAATCTTAAAAAATGTCTTTGTATGCAACCAATAAAGAAAGTTCATCAAAGTACTAAAAAGACCATGTTTTCATTTTTTTGGGAATTTTGACCCCTTTCTTTGAATGTTCTCTTTCTTGAGTGAGAACAGGGTAAATGAATTATTCTATGTGATCAGCTGATTGTGAATTATGTGCCAGAATAATGAAGTATAATGAGTTTACAGAAATAGAGCAGTGTACCTAGGTGTTTTATGGTTGTGCTGATGTGAAGTGAAATGCTGTGACACAAATCACCTCAGCTGGCATTGAGCGCTTATTTGCATGTCATGGTAAAATTACATATCTCTAAGTAGACCTCATGGAGTATAATTAAAAGGTGAGACCTCTTCAGCACTTTCCTACATCCTACATCCTTTCCCCTCTTTTGTTTACCTAATCTGAAGATAACCCATCAGATATCTGTAATCTGTAAAAAAAAAAAAGTACTGTGGAGGTACCATAGTACAGTAATGGTATAATAATACATTTTATTTTTATTTATAATGCGCTTTTCTAGAACCCAAAGCGCTAGATGATAATGTATGATAATGTACTTTGATATACCACAGTATTGAATGATGTAGTATTTTTGTGTAAAATAAGAAATAATTCACTATCCACTTGTGAAAAAGAAGTGCACTTATTGAACGTGTACTTAGTGTACTTCAAATCTTATAAAAAAAAAAACTGTACTTGGCAGCTTAAATAAGTATTTTGAACCATTTTTGATTCTGAACCATATTTCAATGATGACAACTCTCAGAATTATCTATTTAACTAGCATTTATTGTCACTGGGCATGTTGTCATGAAACAAGGATACAACACAGGTAATTTCCAAACAACAGGTTTTAATTGCAGGTTCAGGCAGACAAGCGATGTTAGCAGGTACAGTAAGTAACCGAGAAATGGGTAATTGCAATAGTACTGGCAGTGAATAACAGTTCTTATCTGTTACAGATGCTGAGGATTGGAGATGGTTGAACCGGATGACTGAAGCAGGTGGCAGACGACTGAAGACTGAAGATTGAAGAAGGGTGAAGAGGATCGCACAGGTAAGTGTCTCTCAGCTAAGTAGTCAGGTAAGTGGTTCAGGTAGAATGACGAGACTAGAAAATGATGAACTGAAGTGTGCTGGCTTAAGTAGTGTGTGGTTGATGATTAGAACTCTGGTGATTGGGAACGAGTGGGCGGAGTGTAGAGGTCTGGTGCTGAGGGTGTTGTTGACTCTGTGACAGTACCCCACCCCTCCATGGGCAGCTCCTGACGACCACAGCGGACAACGACGGGGACAGCCTTTGCCTCTTGGTGCCGGACTATTGGGATGATTGCCGTGGAAGTCGAGTAGCAGTGATGGGTCTAGAATGTCATCACGGGCAACCCAAGATCTTTTTCTTCTAGGCTGAACCCCTCCCAGTTAACGAGGTATTCTAGTAGGCCACCCCATCGTTGGGAGTCCAGGATGGTGTTGACTCTGTAGATGTTCTCCTTCGCAGGATCCACTGGAGGAGGAGGAGGCACATCATCAGCACCAGACCCTGGGGAAGAAGGAACCAAAGGATTAGTGAAGGGTTTGAGAAATGATAAATGAAATTAAGGTGAAATACGGTAATGAGGAGGAAGGTTTAAATGATATGTGAAATCATTTATCTGCCTCTGGATGGTGAAGGGACCGACATAGCGGGGATGGATGTCCCTGGTTGAGAGCCAGACCTTCTGCCCTGGATGGTATTGGGGTGTCGCAGATCTTCTAGCATCAGCCTGGCTCTTGTGTCTCCGAACTGCCATCTGCAGATGGATGTGAGCTGAGTCCCAGACCCTCTCGCTCTCCTGAAACCAGTGGTGGACAGCTGGAACGTTGGAAGGCTTACCTGACCAGGGAAACGGGCGGTTGGTAACCGAGTATGCACTGGAAAGGTGTTGACGCAGAGAGTTCTGTGCATACTCGGTCCATGGGAGGAAATGGCTCCAGCTGTCTTGACGATCATGACAATATGACCGCAGGTATCTCCCGATCTCTTGTATCTTCCGCTCAGTCTCGCCATGGATTGCTGATGATATCAAGATGATAAGCTTACTGTGACTCTGAGCAGTTGGAAGAAGGCGTGCCATACTCTGGAGATAAACTGGGAACCATGGTCGGAGACGATATCTTCAGGTATCCCAAAGTGACGGAAGAGTTGCTGGAAGAGGGTTTCGGACATTTTGAAGGTGATGGGTAGTCCCTTCAGAGGAATTAATTTGCACGCTTTAGAGAAGTGGTCTACAATGACGAGGACACAGGTGTAGGAGTCAGAAGGTGGTAGATTTGTGATGAAATTGACTCCAATGTGGGACCAGGGTCTATTAGGGACAGGTAGAGGTACCAATTTACCTTCAGGAAGGTGACATGGAACTTTAGATATGGCACAGACTGAGCATCCTTGGACTTATCGAGAGACTTCCTGGGCCATATTGGGCCACCAGTAGCGATTGCTGAGGAGCGAGGGGGTCCATGAGGGATAGAAGGAGATGAGTTGGAATAAGGTCCATCCCTCTGGACCTCCCGGCAGAGCAGGCTCAGACCGCATGGCTTCAACGATTTGATCATTGATGGACCACTGGATGGGACCGACTATGATTGCTGGAGGGAGAATAGGTTCTGGAGGAGTGGTAACTGATTCTGGATGGTGTAAATGGGATAGTGTGTCAGCTTTCTGGTTCTTGTTACCAGGGCGGTAAGTCACAGTGAAGTTAAATCTAGTGAAGAAGAGAGCCCAGCGAGCTTGATGGGTGTTCAGTCTTTTGACTTCACGGATGTATTCAAGATTGCGATGGTCCATAATGACTTCAAATGAGTGTTTGGCTCCCTCCAGCCAATCTCGCCACTATTCTAAAACCAGTTTGATTGCCAACAGTTTATGGTTGCCTATGTCGTAGTTGTGCTCCGCTGGGGACAGCTTCTTAGAATAGAAGGCACATGAATGGAGTTTGGGAGGCTCACCCTGCCACTGAGATAGCACAGCTCCTACCCCGGCGATGGATGCATCGACCTTGATGACAAAGGGGAGTTCAGGATTGGGATGTGCTAGGGTAGGAGCTGTACAGAAGGCTTTCTTAAGCTGGTTGAAGGCGGTGGTAGCTTCGGAGTTCCAGGACAGAGACTTGGCCCCTTTGCGCAACAAGGAGGTGAGAGGTGAACTGATCTTACTAAAGTTGTTGATGGATCTCCTGTAGAAGTTGGCAAACATCAGGAAGCGCTGTAGTTCCTTGATAGATGATGGTTGTGGCCAACTCTCAACTGCCTGTACCTTCCTCTGGTCCATTTGGATGCTGTGTTGGTCGATGACATAACCGAGGAAGTGAACAGTGTCACAGTGAAACTCGCACTTCTTGAGCTTCAGTTACAGGAGGAATATATTAACCCCCTGTAGCAGATCTCTATGGGTGGTGCTGGGGAGGAGGAGGAGTAAACAGATGTTTTCATAAACCTTTCATAAGGGCGATTGCAGGCTAGGGAACTAATATTTATGGGTACATGGATTAGAAAGTATGTCTAGCTGGCTAATGCCAAAGTGTTAGAGGAACCAATCAGAGCTCTGTTAGAGTTTCATGACTCAACTATTTTCATCACTAAATCTCCCATGAATGCACTAAGGAGAGCTAGAGAAGTCATGATTTCACTCAATAATGACTTAAATTTTGATCTGTTTCTCACACAGACCTATCATATCACTTCAGGTGACTTGAAATACCGTGCACAAGTCATATGGACCACTTTTATGACACTTCAGCATCTGTTTTGAAGCATGAAAGCTTAAAAAAAAAGATAGTAAATCATGACAAGAGTTTTCATTTTAAGGTGAACTATTCCTTTAAAAATGTGTTAAAGATCCAAAAAGGAATAAGGAAACCTGATATATTACTCTAATATAGTTCTGGAAAATGACAGACTAGTTGTGTGGGATCTGGCCTTTTGGAGATGCAGATTTAATTATATGCTTCTATGAATTTCCATATACCATCTTCCATCAAAAACCTTTTCCCTTTTTACACACTAATTCACTGGAGGTCTTATTTACTCAGCTCTATTTATTCCCCCTTGCTAAGAAAAACACTTTGCCCATCCACAAGGAAACATGTGTGTTATTTACAGAAAATACACACACAGTCAGTTTAATACTTGTACATCATGACAAACTAGTGTAACTTCTACTACCTGCAACCTATTCACTTCTCGCTACAGTACATGTTAAGCAATACGACTGTAAGTTCAGTGCGCAAATGGCCTTGATGAACGTGGCAAACAGAGCTGAGATCTGCCCTGTAGTTCATTTTAATGGGATTATGAGTGTGTCTCTGTCACCATAAACAATCTCTATCATCCAGAGCTGAACTGCAACCCAAATCCTCTTATTTTACAAAGACTATTCCAGAGAACACCAGTTCTGCTGATTTGTATGATTAAGCTTCTCGTTTTAATCCCACGGTACAAATGAGCCTCATGTGAGTACACATCACAATACAATGAGTAAAAAATAGAAAACATGCACTTTGAATCATTTCAAAGGTAAAGATTCTCAAAAAACAAACAAATAAACAAACAAAAAACAGTGTTGACTGCATTATCAAACGAGGCCAGAGAAAAGAACAGCAGCACTGTGTGCTCTGGTTTTTGGAAAAGGATACATTTATTGTGTAGATGATCATAATCACGTTATGTTATATTTTCCTTTACAATGTTTCACCAAACAAGTTGTGTGTTTTGGGCTGCTTAGAAACAACACAAAGATACAGTAAGTGTACTTCTTTAATCATATTAAAAGAGTATTAAAACAATTATTTAAAATGTTAAGTGTTGTGTTTTGTGTCAAGAAACATAGTCATCAAAGTGTCCTTTCTTTAACAGCAAGTTTCCGTATTATATATGGGGGAAAACTGTAACAGATCCAACTAGTATTTACATCAGCTTGTGAAAAAGCCACTTGTGATTCATGTTTCTCTTCACCATCAGTGTTATTATGGTGGATGTCAGTATATGTAAAAAGTACAAAACAGATTTTAGTAGCATTGTGGCCTTGCTAATTCAGTGGACAAATTGTGTGGACTACAGTTTTATGGTGCTTTTGGGTCCCATTTAGAAGTTTAAAACATTCAGTCTTCATTGTAATTGCTTGGAACAAGCTTGAAAATTTTCTCTTTTGGGTAATCTATTCCTTTAACTATATGGAACAAAAAACTGTGACCTTTTCAACATTTTGAGGTCATCTACTGTTTTTAGGTATGCTGTAATCCATAATTCCCAAAGACAACATGAACATGAAACACCAGAGATTGCCACTCCCTAAAAATCCATTTCCTATTATCTTACTCACAACAGTTGTGGCGTGACGATCACTTCAAATCCCATTTTGGTCCGACAGCTTCAGCCAGCTCAATCTACTGTTTCACCCAGGCACAGTGAGAATTGAGCACTTCAGTAATCACAACTGCCAAAAAAAAAAAAAAAAAAAAAAAAGACAAGAAAAGAAAAGAAAGAAAATTATATATAATTTCTTTCCCCAGAATGTTAGAACAGCAAAGAGTATTCAATGGATAATACTATAACAAAAGTTATAGTAACAAAAATTCAACTCAAGATTATTTGTGCATTAGTTAAGCATGAATTAATGCATATTAGTGCTATACCGTATTGTAAAGTGTAATACAGTGCAATTGTTATGGTTCTAAATGTGTGTAACAGGTGAAATTGGTCATGAGCACATCACGTAGAACCATAAGATTTTTTTTAAAATTCTCATTCATTATGGAAAAAATGTTTTTATATAAAAGTAATGATACTGTTTTATTTGATCAAAGTAATTACAAAAAATCTTAACAATAAAAAAACGCAGCCTAAAAAATATGAACATTATATTTTGTAAAAGTACAAAATAAGTATATTTTTTTCTGTTATAAATTATATATATACAGTGCTCAGCGTAAATGAGTACACCCCCTTTGAAAAGTAACATTTTAAACAATATCTCAATGAACACAAAAACAATTTCCAAAATGTTGACAAGACTAAGTTTAATATAACATCTGTTTAACTTATAACATGAAAGTAAGGTTAATAATATAACTTAGATTACACATTTTTCAGTTTTACTCAAATTAGGGTGATGCAAAAATGAGTACACCCCACTGAAAGTCTCTGGAGCAAAGCTAAATTTTTGACTACAAATGTCTAATTTAACAAGAATTCAACCACAGATGAGTCTAATTATTCATTACACAGGTGTCCAGCAGACAGTTGACTATAAAAGGGTGTTAAAACCCCTTCCCATTTCATGCTGTCAGCAATGGCACCACATGGAAGAGAAATGTCACAAGACCTGAGAAAGAAAATAATGTCTTTACACCAGAAAGGTGAAGGCTACAAGAAGATCAGCAAAGCTTTACTTATCAGTCAGAATACTGTAGCAAAAGATGGAACTGCAACCATCTCACAGAGACGTCCAGGTCGTCCACGGAAGTTAACACCTCGACAGGAGTGTCTTCTGATGAGAAGAGTTGAAGAAAATCGGCATGCAAGTTCACTGCAGTTATCTAAAGAAGTAGAAAGCCAAACTGGGGTGACTATTTCCCGTGACACAATACGGCGTACACTGCAGAGGAATGGCATGCATGGGTGCCGTCCACGAAAGAAGCCTCTCCTAAAGCCCAGGCACAAAAAAGCCCACCTAGAGTTTGCCAGGGCCCATGCTGACAAAGATGAAGACTACTGGGACTCTACACTCTGGAGTGACGAGACCAAGATAAATGTTTTTGGAACTGATGGCTTCAAAACTGTATGGAGTTGCAAAGGTGAGGAATACAAAGAAAAATGCATGGTGCCTACAGTGAAACATGGTGGTGGAAGTGTCCTTATGTGGGGCTGCATTAGTGCTGCTGGTGTCGGGGAGCTGCATTTCATTGATGGCATCATGAATGCACAGATGTACTGCTCTATACTGAAAGAGAAGATGCTACAATCACTCCGTGCCCTTGGTCGTCGTGCACTTTTCCAACATGACAATGATCCTAAACACACATCTAAAGCCACTGTTGGATTTCTGAAGAAGAACAGAGTGAAAGTGATTCAGTGGCTCCTGATCTGAACCCAATCGAACACCTACGGGGAATTCTGAAGAGACAAGTTGAGCATCACTCTCCATCCAGCATCCAGTCTCTAAAAGAGGTCATTCTTGAAGAATGAAAAAAGATAGATGTTGCAAAATGTCGCCAACTTGTTCATTCCATGCCTAGAAGACTTGGTGCTGTCATTAAAAATCATGGAGGCCATACAAACTACTAGATGTAGTAGTTTTTGTTGTGGGGTGTACTCATTTTTGCATCACCCTAATTTGAGTAAAACTGAAAAATGTGTAATCTAAGTTATATTATTAACCTTACTTTCATGTTATAAGTTAAACAGATGTTATATTAAACTTAGTCTTGTCAACATTTTGAAAATTGTTTTTGTGTTCATTGAGATATTGTTTAAAATGTTACTTTTCAAAGGGGGTGTACTCATTTACGCTGAGCACTGTATATATATATATATATATATATATATATTTTAATATTCTACAGTTAACAGATGTTGGAAGGCAAAGATTGCTAAGCACAAAAGTTTATTGCAATTAGCTCTCGCTAATCAACTTTATAAATTTAATGACACTTGAAATCATCTCACCATGCGAGATGTTTGAGAGTGATGCCTCTCTTGAGCAAGAGTCCTATAATTTGACATCAATTAGCTATTTCAGTTTAATTAACCATCACAACACAGGAAAAGGTGCAGCCACATGTCCAAAATGAGCAAACTATAAATCACGCTCTTAAAGAGACGCTCACCTCATCTGCCTGTCTGGGTTTCACTTCTAAACAGTTTTCATTTTCTTCCAGAACAGGCTGAGTTGTGGCCTGATGCAAGACAGTGATTAACCTTGCAGGTCATTAAAAGTAACACAGCGTGAAGAATTTACAAAGTCTGGCCCATTAAGTGTGCTGGGTTTAGAAGTTTTCAAATTACCCTTCCATTCTTCTATTGGACTCCAGAGTGTAAGATCTGTAAATCTGTAATGGTAGATGAACTGGAACCAAGACGATGCATCCAGGTCCCTGCTGTGTATCCAATGCAACCTTTCTGACATTGGGAAATTCACTCGTCCCTAAATGAGAGACTGTTGGAGTCTCTCAAGACTTTGAAAAATAGTCTGGCTTTATGGCAAGGTCACTCTGAAAGAGGCAGACATTGCTCACAGTGACAGCACAGAAAGGAGACAGCACTAAAACACAGTCATTTCACTAAAATCTGCCATTACAAACCTCTCATTTCACAATTGATGGCTGTAGATAAATAGGCTACTGAATGTGGAGATAAATTACCGTTACAACCAAATATATTCATGTTTAATACAGCAGTAATTCTCAGCTCATTGGTATCACCCAAAAATGGGTTGCAGGTCTGTTCTGAAGGGGAGAGAAAAGAAAGAAGAAAAAAAAAAACATTTATAAATGTTAATAAGAAAAAAAAATGCAGTAAAGGTAAAATGGTAAAATGTAAATATAATACAGGCTTAAATCTAAATGTTTTGTTTGGTTTCAAATAAAATGACTACTACTACTACTACTACTACTACTACTACTAAAAGTATATAATTATAGAGAAAGTAACTACATTTTATTACTTTAATAAACTGAAAAAGTAAAATTCGTGTTGCAACTCATTAAATGTTGCAAACTGACATTCATTTATTGAAAATCATACATTTCTGACCTTTATATAGACCTTATTATTATAAATAATAATGAAATAAAAAAAAATAAATAAATAAAAATAAAAATGTTTTACAACACTTGTGGGTCTTCTTTTTTTTTTTTTATTGTAGCATTCAAATATGGATATATTATACAAAGGTTACATAGTGCAAAAAAAAAACAAAATAATGAAAATTAAAAAAAAAATAAAAATAAAAATAGTTTAATCTAAATGTGTTACAACACTTCCTAGTCTCTTTTATGTCTAACTGATTGTGAATTTCCTCATTTTGTCTCCACAGGCCTGAAAATGAGTGACTGTGCAATTATTTGTAAAGGTCATTATTCTTTACTGAAAGGTTTTGTAAATTAAATAAGACACTTTCATTAATTCTTGGCCAACGTGTTATCTGTGTTTCTGATAGTTTCTGTCATGTTTCCCTAAATTATGTCCACCAATCTGGCAAAATAATTAAACGTTGAGTTCTCCTAAGACTAATTAACGCTCAAAGAGGAAAGGTTCTTTTATTGTTAAAGTAAGTGCCCTCCACAGCCTCTCATAAGCGGGATGTTCACTGGAGACTTTGGGTCAGAAATGAACCAGATGGGTGTTGAAATACTTTGTACATTGTTTTTGATAATTACGGCATTTTCCTGACTCTCTCTTACCACCTCTTACTTTCAGTATAAACTTAATGTTGTAACAGCATAAGGTCATGTTTTCCATTTGACTGGTGTAATTATTACCCTAGTTAAATTGCTTTGACAATTGTTTTGAATCCGAGTTCATTTCCACCCTGCTCCCGCTGCCCCACACGTATCTTTTCACATTATACGTTTGAGTCTGAATCACGGTCCATGTGCGTCATCAGCATGAATACCGGCATTATTATTAGTGGTACTTGTTTATCACTAGAACTAGGTGATGACTTGGGAGAAGATGCCAGTTTCACTGCTACTGAAGTATTTATCCCTTTGGATGTATCACCAAAACATTAAGAACAGCGCTTGTTTCTCTCTGCCGCAGATGCATTTACAAGAGTTGCGAAGAATATGAGATGTCTCCAAATGCAAATTATCTGGAGACAAGCAGCTAATAAGTGTGACCGGGAGCATACAAAGATTATATAATTTACTTACATTTCACATTAATGTTTTTTAAGGACACTATGGTTTTTGAGCCAAGTGGATTTTGCATTCCAAAAAAAATAAAATAAATAAATAATTTTACCTTTAATAAAGTTAAAATTTTATCACTTTCCATAGACATAATGATTTGTATACTATACAAACTGTATATTCTATCCCCTACCCAGGGCAGGGGGAAGACAATCCAGCGCTCTTGTTAAAATAGGAATATGCCACCCCCTACATTCAAATTTTTAAGACGGGTGTAGTGAATTAATACAGTTGACTCACCATTTAAAAGAGGACCTTTCTTGCTTTGGCTGCTGCAAACTCTTCAATTATCTTGGAGTTATTTGGTACTCATTTGACTGTTCGCAAAGACCCGTCCCCTTTAGTTACTGTTGCTATTTCCGTCAAGCCATGCCGTTCTCACGCCACACTTCATGTTCTCAACTGGTTCTCACAGAGTGAAAAATAGATCACGGCGCAAAGAGGACACACTGATAACGCGTTGACAGACAAGACAGTGTAGGTTACTTTTGATATGAAACAAAGTCTCAAATTTTGTAATTTTCAAAGAAATTTAAACAATAAATACTGTTTTGTGGCTCTTTAATGTGTCTTGACAGATCGCTATAGTGCCTCAGTTCAAGCAGCTCGTGAACCGATCATCTCTTCCTACTAGTTAATTTATAGGATCAAATAAACATGAATGAACATCAGAAGGAATGTTGTTTCAACCGTAGAAAGACGTCAGTACATATCATTTTTCAAGTTCAATTCCAACGACGTTAATCTACTAACTCCCCTGATTGCTTTGTCGGACATAATGGCGGATTCGTCGTTATGATTAGTTAGATCGCCTGTCAATCAAACTCCTGTGACATTGTCGATCGTGATCATCACGGTGCAGCGCCCTCTAGTGGTATGGCGCCCTGGGCAATTGCCCTGTTTGCCCAGCGCTTCCGCCGGCCCTGCCCCTACCCCTAACCCTACCCCTACCCCTACCCCTACCCCTACCCCTACTCCTACCCCTACCCATCACAGAAAACTTTCTGCATATTTGCATTTTCAAAAAACATTACTTAGTATGATTTATAAGCTGTTTTTTCAGGATGATTCAGGATAGAAATTTAATTTAATTTGAAATAGAAATTTTTATTGTGACTTTTAATCAATTTAATGGATACTTGCTGAATTAAATTATTCGTTTATAAAAAAAAAATCGTACCAACCACAAACCATATACAGGTGCTGGTCATATAATTAGAATATCATCAAAAAGTTGATTTATTTCACTAATTCCATTCAAAAAGTGAAACTTGTATATTATATTCATTCATTACACACAGACTGATATATTTCAAATGTTTATTTCTTTTAATTTTGATGATTATAACTGACAACTAAGGAAAATCCCAAATTCAGTATCTCAGAAAATTAGAATATTACTTAAGACCAATACAAAGAAAGGATTTTTAGAAATCTTGGCCAACTGAAAAGTATGAACATGAAAAGTATGAGCATGTACAGCACTCAATACTTAGTTGGGGCTCCTTTTGCCTGAATTACTGCAGCAATGCGGCGTGGCATGGAGTCGATCAGTCTGTGGCACTGCTCAGGTGTTATAAGAGCCCAGGTTGCTTTGATAGTGGCCTTCAGCTCTTCTGCATTGTTGGGTCTGGCATATCGCATCTTCCTCTTCACAATACCCCATAGATTTTCTATGGGGTTAAGGTCAAGCGAGTTTGCTGGCCAATTAAGAACAGGGATACCATGGTCCTTAAACCAGGTACTGGTAGCTTTGGCACTGTGTGCAGGTGCCAAGTCCTGTTGGAAAATGAAATCTGCATCTCCATAAAGTTGGTCAGCAGCAGGAAGCATGAAGTGCTCTAAAACTTCCTGGTATACGGCTGCGTTGACCTTGGACCTCAGAAAACACAGTGGACCAACACTAGCAGATGACATGGCACCCCAAACCATCACTGACTGTGGAAACCTTACACTGGACCTCAAGCAACGTGGATTGTGTGCCTCTCCTCTCTTCCTCCAGACTCTGGGACCCTGATTTCCAAAGGAAATGCAAAATTTACTTTCATCAGAGAACATAACTTTGGACCACTCAGCAGCAGTCCAGTCCTTTTTGTCTTTAGCCCAGGCGAGACGCTTCTGACGCTGTCTGTTGTTCAAGAGTGGCTTGACACAAGGAATGCGACAGCTGAAACCCATGTCTTGCATACGTCTGTGCGTAGTGGTTCTTGAAGCACTGACTCCAGCTGCAGTCCACTCTTTGTGAATCTCCCCCACATTTTTGAATGGGTTTTGTTTCACAATCTTCTCCAGGGTGCGGTTATCCCTATTGCGTGTACACTTTTTTCTACCACATCTTTTCCTTCCCTTCGCCTCTCTATTAATGTGCTTGGACACAGAGCTCTGTGAACAGCCAGCCTCTTTTGCAATGACCTTTTGCGTCTTGCCCTCCTTGTGCAAGGTGTCAATGGTCGTCTTTTGGACAACTGTCAAGTCAGCAGTCTTCCCCATGATTGTGTAGCCTACAGAACTAGACTGAGAGACCATTTAAAGGCCTTTGCAGGTGTTTTGAGTTAATTAGCTGATTAGAGTGTGGCACCAGGTGTCTTCAATATTGAACCTTTTCACAATATTCTAATTTTCTGAGATACTGAATTTGGGATTTTCCTTAGTTGTCAGTTATAATCATCAAAATTAAAAGAAATAAACATTTGAAATATATCAGTCTGTGTAATGAATGAATATAATATACAAGTTTCACTTTTTGAATGGAATTAGTGAAATAAATCAACTTTTTGATGATATTCTAATTATATGACCAGCACCTGTATACATACTTACATATTTATATATATTTTATTATTATTATTTTTTTTATCAATTTTAACTACAAAAAAAGCAACAAATCAGGAAAAAAAAACATGCCTTATTTCGCTCCGCTTTAATGTCTGTTTCAGTGCAAGATGTCTTTATAGACATAAGACATAACATAGGGCTACAGGGCAATTAGTGGCTGTGTGTTGGCCCATCCCTCCCCTCACACTATAGTGCCACCATAACCAGCGTAGATCTCTCATCACAGAGGCATCTTTCCATCCCCTCTCGGGCCAAACTGACAGGATTAACAGCGAGGCAGCAGACTGCTATTATTAATTGCTCTCCCTGAGGAGAAGAACCTCTAAACATTCAGTAAGCATTATATATTTTCACACTCCATCAGCCTGTGCCATTCTGGGAGTTTTATGGTTTTAGAATGTGCCGCTTTGCCTTTGCCAAAATTTCTTCTCTTTCCCAGGGCACGTGCCATGTGGTTTCACAGCAATATTCTGCACTAATGACATTTTGATGTGACTCTGCATTCGTAAGCCAGTGGTTAACAAAACTAGAAATGATCGCTATTTCTCCCAGTTCCTATTCCTTATTCATTTATTCACTCCATCCCCTTTAGACTATGATAAGGCTTAATTCACAGTCGCAGTAAAATGGAGCGTGGTCTCGTTTGCAGAACTCACTAACTTTCAGAACGCTCCAGCATATCAAAGAAGAACAAACACTGTCTATTCAGCTTCTGTCGAGCTGGTTTGAAACACGGCAAAGAGAGTAATAGCGTTTGCTATTCTTTCAACCCATTAATGGGTTTCCTGTCATAGCTTAGAGTGTCATAGTGAGAGAGAACGAGAGAAACCGGCTCCATAATTACATCTGAAGTACCACATTTCAAGCTGTATTCAATTATGTGGCTGTCAGTGCTAAGTTCAAAACTGCCGGCTCCGAAACAGTTATTACCGTAACTACATTTACTCACATAATAAATGAGGTGAGAGGTGTACTTTTTAGATAGAATAATTTCTGGCTGGCTGGAAATAGACGAGGGGCTCGTCCAAGGATTATGATTTTGGCAATGGATGTCTGAAACCGTTCGCATACTGGAAACTGGCGGCATGACTTGAAAAACTTGATTGTCCCATTAGAATCAATGAAACTACCCATCTAAGTGTTGCAACGCTGCACAGCATTGTTGCTCATAATCGGAGCAGTCTAGCTTTGTCGCAGTGCATATTTTCCATGTCAAATAATGGTTATATTGGGTCGGAATTATTAGGAACACAACATTCCTGCATTTCCTGTTTATTCGCTGTTTATTTGTCAGTCCAGTCCATTTTCTGTAGGCTATATTTTAGTCCAGGTAATCCAGTATACACATATTACAGCTTTATTTAGTAAATATACTCAGTGAAAATCTGTTGCTGATACACATCTACTGATATGCAGGAGCAATTTTGCTTGGTGTATTAAAAGTTGTGTATGCTGGAGGTAGGTCTGAACTCTGAATTGGCCACATCAGAAGCATATATATATATATATAGTAATACAAAGCAGTAGTTTGTGATGCAGTGGAAAATACAAGTGGGATTTCGCTGGCAATGTGGTGATGGAAATATTAAAGCACAACAATCCGTTGTGTTACAGCTAGTGCTTTTCAGCACCATGCACTGATAAATGTTAATTTGCACAGACTTCACCTGCTGTTTTGCATGTCATTGTTAATTTACTCTATGCAACAGCCATCAAATCTTCTTGGAAATGTCTTCATTACGTATGTAAAACATATGTTTTACATCAGGATGGGACTGAGTGGGTTTTCAATCTCCCTTTGAGCTGCATATCTTTTCTTCTATTATCTGTATCAATTTTCTGCTTGAAAGAGTCCTCTTATCAGGCTAACATGCTCACTTGACTCTGGGTCTTATCCAAGGACCTATACTGACAGCTACTGTACACATTGTCACACACAGCAGAACTACCTTTGCATGATATGGGCATAATGGCGGGATGTTTTGTTTTTTTGTTTTTTTAGAAGTGGCGTTAGTTTCACACTGGGGCTGGCCATGAGGATAGACTGTTGATGCACTTTTCAGTTCCAGCTTATGCATCCAAACTGCACCTTAAAGTCATCAAGACCAACAGTCCATTTATAATGTAATAATGTATTGCTATTTTGAGGCAACTGAAAACGACTACGCCATTAACCAACAAAAACCTGGTCTAAAGTGAATGGCGCAGTATTTATTTATTTATTTATTTGTTATTTAAAAGCTGCATTAGTAATATGCGCCTATAGGCGGGTGCACAACGCAGGTACACTCTGCTTGTTACACACACAGGGACGTGCAGCAGATATTAAAAATAAAAGGATTACAATGTACAAGATTATTGTTGTGTACATGAAGTTAAAATCTCTACATGTCATAATGGATAGTCAGTGCATGTATCAGAATTACCTATTTGCAGTAATGACGAATGAAACTGGCTAATTATTTGACCAATCGTGGCAATACACACATGTATTTAAACTGACTTGTCAGGTTGAGGGTGTCTATATTCTGCCATGTAAATAGCAATCCGCGCACCTGGCTTTTAAAAGGAATTGGAGATGAGACTCTGATTGGTTTATTGCATGTTACACCCAAAACACACCCATGACTCATTAAGAGACTAGGTACAACCCTTTTGGACCATGCGCCGACCAATTTTTCCTTCGTTAAACTAGCAAAAGTGCCCAGTCTAAAATATAAACACTTATAATAGGCTTACCATAGTGAATCAGGGTAAAACAAAAACACGTTTTGGAAGAAGGATTGATGATGTAGTCTGTTGACTCATTATTTAAATTTTGTTCATTTTGAACAACGAAAAAGTTACATAGTGTACCTTTAAGTATTACTTAAGTGTCCAAATGCTTTTTTGAAGCTACTTAATGTGGGTACTTACTAACATTTTAACTATATATAATTTTCTGTGTTTATCCATAATTACATCCCAGCTAACAGGAAACATTCTCAGAACTTAGGCTAACATTCTGGTAAGGTTCTCTCAAAGTTATGAACAGACGTTCTTTCAGTAAAGTTATTTGGTCTTTAATAATGTTCTCAAAAATGTTAGCACAGAAAAAATGTTTTTATTACATTAAAAAAAAAAAAAAAAAAACACGACGTTTTGAACATTCACAGAACATTCAGAAATAATATTTTCATAACTTAATGGGAACGTTAGCTACACGTTTTTAGAACATATTTTTTTGTTAGCTGGGATATCAAATATCCTATTCAGATTTACATTTAGTAAGAAAGCAAATAGCAAGCTGGCTTTTAGCTGATACTTTTATCCATTTGCTTTTACAGTATACTTATTACAGTGTAAGTCCCCATGGAGTAACCCGAGGTTAGGTACAAACACACATAATCTAAATTATCATTACAATTTGTTTTCATGTTATACACAGAACATGAGATGTGATAAAGAATACGTATCTAATTGCATCCTGTATCACATGCTGCCTAGAAGGGAAGTTAGCTTTGCATTCCAGAGTTAATGGATGTTGCGGTAATCTAATTAGTAATTTAGCTATTAAAGCTTTTATCTAAAGGTGCACTCAGTAATTTTGTTCTAATTAAAAATACACAAATAAAAAGAAAATGTTGTTTTGAGAAATATCATTACGATTTTGTGCACTTACATGCGATGAAGACAGTCATATTGTATCAGTCTTATCTTCTGGGTGACACCATTTTGAGATTACATGACCAGCCATGTTACACCCCATAACGTTGGGTTTACCAGGACCACATATATACTTTATAGATCTGAAGTACACATTCAATACAATTAAGTACAATTCTTTTTTTCACAAGGGAAGCAAACCAAACAATATAACAAACACAACCAGGGTGCCCAATCCTGTTCCCAGAGATTTACCTTCCTGCAACATTTAGCTCCAACCCTGATCTAACACACCTGAACCAGGCAATTCATATCTCCAGGAGCACTTGATAATTACAGACAGGTGTGTTGGATCAGGGTTGGATCTGAACTCTACGGGTTGGTCTCCAAGAACATGTTTGGGCACCCTTGGCCTAAACAAACAACATAACAGAAGTTGAGTCAACAGAAATGTTCCAAGTGAAAGTATGGATCAGCATATGTGCAATCCTCCTGGCAGATCAAACAGAATAAGTATGAGTGGAAAAATAAAATGTTTAAACAAGTACCTTGAGGTTTTGTAAAAACAAATCCCTTAAACAAAGCCTCAATGAGTGCGTCTTTAAAGTAAATCTATTTCAGGCACCATAACCCATGGAGTAACCTTAATGTGTCTTGGCTAAAAGCACAACTGTGATGTTTCCACAGCAAGAATTTACAACCTTTAGTCATAAGCCAAAAATCGCATCCATTATGCTTTACTACCCATTACACAGCAACTCACAATGTGAAATGATATGTTAAAATGACGTCATTGAATCCTCAGTGGTGTTATGTCTGAAAGCTGGACTTAAAAAGGAAGCACTTAGGACAGAAAACCCTCAATCCCACCTCTAATTTCCATGTTTCACATGTGTCCTGGAGCTCTACACATCACAGGCGGTAGGAATTATCTTCTGAATATGCTGCAAAAATGCTGTTTATATTACAAGGAGGCTTCACTCAGTCGGACCTGAAGTCCCTGTTGAGTTCATTTTATTGTTTGACCTCATTCTTGGATTCTGAACGCTAATAGACTGGTGAGCTTTTTATGAGTCGTGCACTTTTGAGATGTTCATTTGCATTTCACTGCAGATGAGAATTAGCTGCTGCATATGCAGAGTGCAGCAAGTTAGAAATTAATCACTCTAGCCTCTAACCATTACAGTAAAAGCTCTGCAATTTTCTTTTTTTATATATATTTTATTTTGACCCTCGATACTTCGCAGAGAGTTTTTATCATTCAGTTGAAAATTCAGCATCTTGATGAGATAAGACAGAATCAGTGATAGCCTGTGCTTTCACTTTGACTAATGCTATGTTTCAATCAAACCCAAAAGTCACAATGTCCAAATTCCTACTTTCTATGCATTAGAACAACGCTTGACAAAATGTTATTCCGAAACTTTCATTCCAATCTTCACGTGAGTTATCTGTTCAAACCAATGCGTAAAAACAGCAGATGGGCAAATTTACTCTCTGACAGTAGGTGGCGGATATAGAGAAGCAGAAATACCTTGGTTACCCCGGTGCAAAACTTTCCGTTTCTGACACTTGCTTGTCACAGAGAAGAAGGGAAGTTTTGTATTCGCAAAAACACCAAATACAGACTACAGAGACAAGGTGGCCAGTTTCGGATTCTTACTCTGCTGTTCACTGAGGGTGTACAATGTCACACAAACATGGCGGCACCTATGGAACTCTGAAGCTAATCCTAAACAAACTTTTATGCAGAAAATGCTTTTACGCAGAATGCTAATAAAACTTATTTAGCAAATGTTTGGTCAGACTTTCAAATTGGAAACTCATGTGGAAATCTGATTTTGCCAAGATGAGGGTGTACGACGTCACATGAACATAGTGACAACCATGAAGCGCTAATGCTAATCATTCACTTTTATGGAAATAAAAATCATCAATGAGTCAAAGTTCCCATTTATCATGCTAATAAAACTTGTTTAGCAAACTTTTGCAGATGTAGATTTGTAAAACACAGTAAATTATCCTCAGTAAAATACCTAACATTGTTTATCCGAAGATATTTTTGCTACTTTGTTAGCGCTTAAACACCTACAAAGCTAATGGTAGTATTGCCATTTTATTTTCTTGTACAACGTATTTGTAGCATCACGCAAAGGAACGGCTTTATGGAGAATGGAGATATCAAGCATGAATATCCCACATCAGATTTTGAATGGAACGCAGCATAAAGCAAACAGAAAGCCATGTATTTTCTATGAGAATTGGCAATATCAACGTTATCTCATGACCAATTCGTACGTATTTTTCGAGGTGGCTAATTCGTACAAATTCATACGAACTCACTCGTACCAATTCATACGATTTGTCTAAACCCCAGTGACGGGTAGGTTTAGGGGCGGGGTTAGGGCTAAGTCATTCGTACGAATTCATACAAATTTGTCAACTCGTAAAATATGTGCGATTTAGCAAAAAAACGTATGAATTCGTACGAGTGAGGTCATACGTAAGCAATAAGGTACAAGAGGCTGTGCTGTATCATGAATAAGTCACGGCTGAAGGGGTTGCTAACAACGCCCTTCAGCCGTGACTTATTCACGATACAGCACCAGCCTCGAGTACCTTATTGCTTTTATAAAACGGTTACCACACAATTCAAATATTAAAGCCAAAAATGTATGTATCAATACAACTTTCATGAAGTAAAATCACTAAAAGCCTTCCTTCCGCCGGAAAAAAATAGTCCCTGACCGTGAACAGCAACAGAAGTTACATTATTACGCCATTAGATGGCAGCAAAGACTGTCTTTATGAGTAAGTCACTCAGAAGCAAAGACTTTTATATTGAAAAGACTGAATTTTTGTGAACACGGAACAAGACACAACTGACAAATGCTTTGACTAGCGCTGTCAGTCACAGGAAAACCCCTTAACTGTTAAAAGGACAAGATATTGCAGTGAACATTTAAACTGATTTTTTTATTATGAACATAGGACTGACCTAAAGGAAAATGCTAAATCTGAATGCAGGTAATAAACTCGCTCACTTGATCTCTTTCTCACAATACTCTTCTACATAATACAGTAAGCTTCAATGAACAATATCAACTGAGAACATACAGTTTACGTTGCTAGGAGTGGTTGCTAAGGGTGTTGTGTAGTGATTCACAGAACCATTGGGTGAAGCGGTCATAGCCGTGTTTTATCGTGAATAAAACACAGCTATTGACCAATCAGAATCAAGGACAGGAACTAACCATTTTATAAGAATTTGTACAAATCAGCCACCTCGTAAAATACGTACGAATTGCCGTGAGATCGGGTTGGCAATATAAGCAACAGCGAGATTTTGTTTAGGTTTGATTCATGGATTGAAAATTGTTCATCTTGTTCATTTGAAATGATGCTTTATACACAGCTTATTTATATACCAACACTTTCCCCTGAAGAAACTCAATGTTTAGCAGAGGCACTTGCTCTTGTCAAAATAGAATGCCATCTTATTTTTATCAGCAACACGTCTCATTCAGCTGCAATAACTACCAACTACCAACAATAATACAGTGACCTGGTGACCTCCAGTGATAAAATCACTGCCAGTGTGAACAGACATAAGAGGAAGGGACGGGAAGTGATGTGGCATCAAAGAAGTCAAAGATTACTTAAGGGGACACTGTTCACAGCATGGTGTGTTGTGGTCCACTGCAGTCTATAGATTGGTTTTCAGGATAGACATTGAGGAAAGCAAGGAGAAAGAGCGAGAGATAAAGAAAGTGGGTGAAGACCGGTGTTTTTCTGTGTGACCGTGCCCCAGGGGGGTTTTCACAGACCACAGTGAAGGAAATCCAATAATCAGCCCGCTCTGAGTTAGGCACGCTGTAGCCCATCAAAGCTGCTCTCACTCTAACAACTCCTTCCTGGCAGCAACCGGTACAGACTAGCCTATCAGATATCCACACAGCTGGCTTTACCTCAAAACATGACATCTCACAGGAATCTCTACTCCTTTTTAATGAAAAAGAAGATTCCTCAAATCCAAAAATCCCAAATCAGTTTTGATCAGAATCTGTGTTTGACTAGCCAAGGTGAGGACAGATGCTCAAATAATAAGTATTAATGATGGACAGAAGATTTGATGAGATGAGATTAAAGATGTTTTAGGAAGCTTGAGGTATCTTAGCACAAGTGTGCTGCAGACATGATCTTTACAGTTAAATATAAATAAAAACAGGTGCAGAAATAATTTCAAAGTGGGCATTTAATCTCACATATCTAGTGGCACATTAAAGAAAGTTAACCAAAAAAATAAAAACACCATTTTTTTTTTTTTTTTTTTTTTTCAATAAGAGATTACTTTAAATAACCAAGGCAAGTACTCTCTACTTCAGGCCTACAGTATATTTAGGGATGCATATTAAAATCAGATAATTATTTTTATGTTATGACTAATACTTGATAAATGGCCAATATTACAATTCTTTAATATTTTGTCTAAATAAATTAAATATAAAACACTAAAAACTAAAATCAGTAATCTTACATGCTACAAGTGAATTTAGGCATCACAAAATTATAATATACAGTATGAAACATGGATTTTCATTTTGAGGTTTGCTAGATTACATTTAACCATGTTATTAAATTATTAGGGTCTTAGATTAACTTTAGGGCTTTTCACACTGCGCTTAACCCCGGTTATCGTCGTTCTAAACACCGCTTTTAACCCCGGGTAAAGGAACGTTTCACACATGCATTTTAGAAGCAGGGTTTGCACCGCTTTTTACCCGGGGTTATGAAACCCTGCTCCGGAGCAGGGTTAATCCCGCATTGCGGTGCTAAATTTGTGCAGTGAGAAACGACGCAGTGTTAGAATGTTATGACTAGATGCTTAGCAACGGCTAACCAATAGCATGCATCATATTCACGTGCTTTAGACAGTCACAGAAAAACTGCGCATTGTATATAAACAGTAAATTCGGTGTTTGAGAGGGAAAATGTCAAATGCTGACAAACGCAACAATTTGAGTGAAGAAGAGACCATTTCATTCTTACCTTTATAGTCCGAAATGTCCATTCAGTATAAATTCGACAGTACAGTCGGCAGTACAAGGATGCGCAATTCCAGAGCTTATGTAAACAGCACATGGCGTGCTGCGTTTATCCAATCAATGACGCTAACACCGCTATGCAAATAAGAACGTTAACCCAGGGTTTAGGACAATGTGAAACGTCAGCTTATGAATACCCAGTATTAAGTGTTAACCTCGGATAAATTATGAGCAGTGTGAAACGTGAAGCATGATAACCCATGATTCCATTTACCCGGGGTTTAGAATGACCCAGGGTTAACTATTTCAAGTGTGAAAAGCCCTTTTAAGTGAGTGTAACATGAATTCAAAGGTAATTTAAATGTATCAATATGGGGATATGTGCAAATATCCAATATTAACTGACTACCAATAAAACATCTGGAGTTGGGAAGATTTTTTTTTTTTTTTTTTTTTTTTTTTTTTTTAATGATTTTATGATCACCAAGGCTGTTTTTTTTTTCAGCATTTTTTAAACAATAGTAGGTTCAAAAGAACAGCATTTATTTGAAACATAAATCGTTTGTCTTTAATGTACACAGTTTAATGAATTCTTACTAAATAAAATTATTAATATCTTTTTAAAAAATTTGACTGACCCAAACTTTTATGTTATAGCCTATAACTGATAAATGGCCAATACTACAATTGTATTATGTTTTGTATAAATAAATAAAAATCAAACTTTACAATCCACAATTTTATATATATATATATATATATATTATCGTCTGAGAACAGATGATACCCATATATAATGCATTTTTCTATAATATCATTTACATCAAAAAGGCAAGATCTTAATCTAAATACTTTATTTTGATAATAAATTAATATAAATAATAATAAAAAAAAATAATAATAACAATGCAAAAATCGAATAAAATCAAAAATAAAACTTAAAAAAATAAAACCATACCAAACAACAATGATTGAATTCAGCTTTGAATGATCTGTAACAACAAATCCGACACCTGGAAATATAAAACCAATTAAGTGTAAAAAAGAGCTATGGCATACAGTACCCCATGCCAAAGAAACAGAAAAAGCTATTAATAATGACGGTGGAACCTATCACGGCCTCAAAAACTCATTGCCTCTCTTTCCTGCCACCCTGCTGTGCGTGCTGCTTATTCCTAAAGCAATCTGTGCCTCTCCAGCAGCCTAATCTCAGCCTGACGGAACCCTACAGACCACCTTCACATGCCCTCAATGTGTCTTCCCGAAAATACAGCCGTTAAGTCCCCTCCCAGAGTTCCACAGCCTCACTGGAATAATTACTGGCCCAAAGGTACAACGCTCTTCTGTTCCATTTATACGTCTCTCATCATTTGCACGGCAAGCAGTTTTATGATGCTGGGATATGTTGACAGTCCGCGAAAAGGAAAGAAAGGTGCGCTCCTAAAAAAGAAATCAAATCCTGGATGATCCCATTTTAGCATTAATCTCAGCACAAAACAGAGATGCAAGCAAATAATGTGATTAAGAGCCACTTTGATTAGAATTGGCATCTGATGAATTGCTCTCAGCACTCTACACCCCTAAAGATGGATATATATGTTACTAAAGAGAATCCAATTACTCAGAAATTGTTGTCCGTGGATAGGATAAGAAATTGATATTAAACGTTTGGTCATGATTAATGTCCCCCTTTGGATGGGCCAACAAGAGGTGTTTCCATGCAGCGATGCGGTTTGATGTAGTACGAGTTATTGACTGATCGCGGGCCCGCATCGCAAAAAAAGTGTGTACTTTTAATCATTGAGACTCAAGCCTTCGTGGTAGTTGTGAATTGCGCATTGCTTGCAGCCCATAGAAATGTGCCTAAATCAAGGCAGTGATGAAAAAAAAAGTCAGATAAATGATAATGGCAATGTGAGGAGATATTGAGAGGGTAATGTAACACAAGTGTCACGCTGCAGACATTATCGGTTAAGGCTGAGGTTATTTGTGGCTCACTGAAGATAAAAGCACCATTAAAGCAGGGTGATAGAACTTTCCTCTTTCTCCCTGGGCTGTGAATGTGACAGGGCATCAGAGTGTAGAAATCCTTGGATTTGCATTTAAAAAATGTGAGCAGGGAACTGCAGGAAAGCAGCGAACATTGGGTGAAGAACATTCTGCAAATGATAAGTTCAATATGAAGTCATTTTAAGACCTTTTACCTTACCGGTGACCTGATGTTCCTGCTGAAAAAAGACCACGAATCTGCATGAATCTGGTTTGGTGCTAGTCTAGCTGGTTGAACGCTTGCTGGTTAAAATAGTTAAAGGGAAAGTTCACACAAAAAATGAAAACTCTGATATTATTTACTGAGTACCATGTTGTTTCAATGAAATGTAACATAATGGCAAAAATTCCAAAAATTCCAGTAATGTAATTCAAGTCTCCAAATTAGGTTGGATGTTTTTAACGTTGGCATATTGGATTTCCAGTCTGTTTACATTGATCAGTCATTTGATTTAATTTGAAAGTTAATAGCCACTTAAATTTCACTCTTGTTATCGTACAAAGTGATCGTAATGCCTCAGAAAACCTGGACTGCCTGGATTAGTTGTATGCTACATTTACAGTATGGCAATTTTGGAGCCTCTTGTGAAAGAAAAGTGTGCTTAATTATATTAAATCTGCATTGTAGTGTACTTCAAATCTTAAAAGTATTAAAAAAAAGCTGCACTTGCAGATAATATTAATGAAATAAAATGTCACTTAAAGACAGTACACTTTCATGACTGTTTCTTAACACATTTAAAGCTGCAGTCCGTCCTTTTTTTTTTTTTTTTTGGTTAAAATTATCCAAAATCAAAGTACATAACCAGCCAGTGTTCAAAGCTATCTCCTTACCTTAGCCCGATTCACAACGGTAAGCTTGTAATAATGTTTTATACTAAAATCAGTACTGGTGGGTTTCCGCGGGAAATTCGAGCATGCCGCCGTTTGTCTTTGCGTCATTACGTCACTTCTGTTTACATAAAGAAGGAGTCCCAGCTAGTAGGCTATATGTGAGGATGCTGCAGGTGGCGGATCATTTATAGCCTTTTCTCACAGCAGCTGCAATAATTAAACTTATCATTTCGATGGCGGATTGTAATCCAGAAAGGTCCAAATGACAATCGTCAGTGACAAGTGGAGATTCACCTGTAGTCAAAAGCAAAAGACTTCGGACTGTGGTCGGAGTGGCTACAGAAATTGAAATCTACAGGTAACGCTAATACACACTAAATACACATAGTCACGCAATGCTGATGTTGTTAACTTTAACAATTTGAGAACAAAGTATAACAATAATAATAATTTGCTCGGTTTGACGTGATCCGAGCTAAGCGATCATTAGATTTAATCACCATTGGCAACGCGATTTATTGTAATGCTTTTTTTTCTCAGTTGGTCCGAGCAAAAGTGGCAGACATGTTACTTACTTGTTCAGATGTCATTTTCCGGTGAAAATTCTTATTTTGGTCATACTTCCAAGACGCAGAATCTGTGATTCAGAAGTACAGTATCCACACCAGTGTGGTGACTTACAGCAAACATTAGATTCATCCGCACTTAGGAGCCGTGCCGATGCACAACCCATGTAAAGATGATAATTCTGCAAATAACTGCAATTGCAGGTTTCAAACAGAGATGGCGACAAAGAGGCAAAACTTATGAACTGCAGCTTTCAGTAATAAGTATAAAAGGTATAACATTTGTACAATATGTGCAAAAAGAGCTTTTGTTTCCTTTTTGTTCCACAGTAGATATAAACTGACGCTGGAATGAAATGAGGGCAATTAAATGATAAACTGTCATTTTGGGGTGAACCATCCCTTTAAGAAGTCTTGTCAGAACACCAAAAGTCCAAATACAGCACATGTTGGTGATGTGCAAAATTCTTATCTTAAAAATGAGCAAATTGTATAATTTTTAATGTTCATCCCCCCTTTGTTGAACCAATGCACCACAACAAACAACATTTGAACCACAGAAATTCTTCCCCGTTTAATTGCCCGACTTTTCCTGCAAGATGATCTCTCCGTTACCTTAAAGCCACTTTAATATCTACCAGTTACCATGATGTATTGCTTTTATTGGCAGCTTGTGGAAACTGCACTTTTCAAGGATTTCATCAGAACAACAGAACATTTCCCCTGCCCACGTTTGATAAGGTGGTAATGGCGAGTTTCAGTGAAATCGAGCCAGTCGTTCTTCTTTATGCTTCCCAGTAGCTGCCAGACCAACCTTGTGTTTTTTTCCTTCTAATAAAGAGAAGTTGCTTGTTTAGCAGTGATGAAATCAGTCTGCTGCCTTTCTTACAGGAAACTATATTTGTAAGGGTGACCTGCCCTTTTTCTTTCATGTTGTTCACTTAACAACTAGTTAGGTTAATTTACCTGCATTGTAACATTATAAATGTCTTTACTCTCACTTTTGATCAGTTTAATGCAACCTTGATGGATAAAAGTACTAATTTCTTGGTTAATGGTAGTGTACATACTATGTACTTATTATAGTAATTACAATAACTGGGTAATAACTAGGTAATAACCTTGAACCTACCCCTAAGCCTAACCTTAATACCTTATATATATCTTATATTACCCAGTACTTTCTTAGGCAAGTACGCTGTAAGTGCACGTACTATAAAATAAATGCAACTGAAAATTCCCATTATGAACATTATGTAATTATAAAATCAATTAAAAACTGTTCACTCAAGTTAGTATCAATAAAGTATTATTCACTCGAGTCAGAGACAACCTGACAGCTTTGGTCATAAAATAGTTATATCTTCAGGCCAACAGACATGCGTTGAGATTGATCTTATTAAATTGCTCCATAAGTAATTGCTGTTAATCACAGGCCATTCAGAATGAAGTCGTCAGTCAAGTAGAGTAATAACGCAACAAACAATGAATCCCTGTGTCTCATGCCAGACTAGCCCCTTAACTTACCACATGTCTATCACTTCTGATTGCCTGTGTGAATTCAACAATATTAGTTTATTTATTTATTTATTCAGACCGTTGTTGAGTCAGTAATGAATGCCAATGCACTTGCAGGGTTGGTCACAGGTGAAAAGAGAGCCAATTTAGCTCAAGAAAAAAAAATTAAGAAATATACGAATTGCAGGTCTGACTATCAAACTAGAGCGTTTTATTGACAAGGTCAAATTAACTGTTGCAAACTTTGGAAAATCATTAAAAATACCAACTTAAAGGCCTACAACTTGCCTTTGAGATTTTTATGTTTCTTGTTAGTGGCATTTTTACAATAATTATTCAATATAATTTTATATTACAACATTTATTTACATAATTTTATAAGTATTCATATACAGTCAAACCAAAATTTATTCAGACACCTTGAACATTGCATTCATTAATACAGTTTATTCACTATAGTTAAAAAAAATGGTAATAAAATATGACAAGATCTCAGTGTTAAACTGTGTCAGAAAATAAATAATCTTACACTTAAGCAAAACATGGTCAGGTCAAAGTGTCTGAATAATTTTTGGATCCAAAATTTTATCAATTTTACTGGTAGTCCACTGTATGAAGAATTTTTGGGTATAATATGTCACAGTTTACTTTATTTTGCTATCCTCACTTACATAAATAAACTATAGTGTCCTGCACCCACTTGTAAAAATATATCAAAAATATCAAAAATATCTAATTTTTGGTTTGACTGTAAAGGCATAGCATTCAGTTATTCTAAAAGCATAACTGCAAGCAGTAATTATGGTGCTGAGTACCAAAGGGATATTATGGTCGTCGCAAAACTAGGATATAGTTCATAAATTTCCTCATACAGAGTTTAAATCAAGAAACTTCAACTCTCCAAACCAAATCTTTAGTCATCGCACCACACTGCCACAATTGCCGTTGATAATTCTGTTGCTGTTTTTGAATACAAAAAATCCTTTTGATAATTTTTTTGGGTACAAATTAAAGGGTTAGTTCACCCAAAAATGAAAATTCTGTCATTAATTACTCACCCTCATGTCGTTCCAAACCCGTAAGGCTTTCGTTCATCTTCGGAACACAAATTTATTTACAAAATATTAATTTCCAATGTGCGTTGATGCGAGAGCAGACGTTGTTGCATGAATGCATGATTAATATTTTGTAAATAAAGATAAACAAAGCACTTGCATTGCTTCATAAAATTGAAGTTAAACCACTGGAGTCACATGGATTACTTTAATGATGTCTTTACTACCTTTCTGGGGCTTGAAAGTGGTAGTTGCATAGGCTGTCAATGGAGGGACAGAAAGATCTCAGATTTTACTAAAAAGATCATTTGTGTTCTGAAGATGAACAAATGTCTTGCAAGTTTAGAACGACATGAGGGTGAGTAATTAATGACAGAATTTTCATTTTTGGGTGAACTAACCCTTTAAGTGTAGCATTTACTTTTCACTCAGAAACTGCTAGTAAATTTCACAAGTAATTATAAAGAAACATTAAGTAACACACTGAATTAAATGTGAAATTTTGAAGTAGAAAGACTGAAATGGTATTTTGTACATACTTCAGTAATCTTTGTTTTATTTACAACTTTAAAAAATATATATTTTTACAGTGTATATCTGAAGATTATCTGAAGAAAATTTCATGAGAAATGGACAAAATTTGTCTGAGCAGTGTCAAAAAAAAAGTGATCACCAAATGTGTTCAGATTCCAAGGACATGGCCCTCGGTGTTTGGCAACAAGTGTTGTTTCAAAGAGATAAAGCAGGTTATAAAATTTTAAATGGTGGGAAAAGGTAATCTGGCCGACCTTGGATTCATTGTATTTTGCCATGACCACGAAAAAAGCCTGAGTACATGACTTATAGTTGAAGAAATATCCCTGTATTGTGCAAACTGTGAAAAACATTTGTTAAATATTTGGACTTTTTCCAAAGATACCACATTTTTTCCTGTCCCTGGTGCTGCTGGTTGCCATTATTAGCATTAGTAACTAGCTGTGATTGGGAAATATTAGAGTGTATTTACCCAATAATATTGATAGCTAACGTTAAAGGTGCACACAGTATTTTTTCCTCATAAAGTTTTCCTCAAGAAATGAAGAGTACAAGTTTAAAATAATGTTACTCACATGCGATGAATCCAGTCATATCACTAGCATATAAATGCTGTTTTATTTTAAATGAAGTGGGTCCCCTCATGGTGGCAGCCATATTGTGATCACATGACCAGCCACTTTATCTAAAAAAAAAACTCATGTTACTCATCATTTTTGTTCACGGAAATTAATTAATCAGTGATTACCAGTATTTTAACTAACTGAAAACTGTTGCTTTTGTGAGATACTACACCCAAGCTTCATAAAAAAATGACTTTATGTACCTTTATTGCTACTGTATTTGTCAGGGAAACGTAATGTTAGCTATATCATCTAATAAGGGATATGTTATTATTAGAATATGCTTTGTCTTACCCCAATCAAAAAAGTATGAATCTGAATTCACCACTGATTATGGGATGAACTGCACTGGAACAAGTTTGTAATCTAGTTGCTTAGTTTTTTAATGGCTCTGTAATAATAATTTCTAGATTTATCAGAGCTGGCATTTTGTACTGCTTAACGTATTCTAAATCAAATTAAATAGACTGTTGTCTGACAGTAACAGCATTTTACCCTAAGTACACTCTATATCCACAGACACTTTCTCTGGATTTATGTAACATTTTTATCAGACTGAGAGGTTCATTTATAGCCCTACTCAGAATTATACATTTATAATCCATTACTTCAGAGCTGAGACACACAATATCTACAGAATTCTCTTAGGATCCTTTTGGGTCTCCAAATAAAGAGATGGAAAAAAATATATATTCTACCATTTTGAAAACACCCACGACTGTGGGGTATGAATGAGTAATATCCAGACACAGTCAATACAATCAGTAAAAGCTATTAACCTAATCAGATACAGCAGAGACACAGAGAGTCTATGACTAAAATCTGCCTTAATCCACACAAAAGTCAACTGGAAAAGTCAAGGTAGCATATCATTTTGCTAGCTGTGTTTAAGTTATCTGCACCTTGCTAGGATGGCAGAACTAGCATAGCATTACCCCAAAAGCAATACATATGTGCCAAGGCTGGCCTGGCACTTATTGTACCCAATTAACAGTTAACATGTTGAAGGTCTACAACAGCATTTCATAGTCCATTGATTTTATGGCATTAGGAGAAACATAAAAGCTGGAATAAACAATGAACCAAACAGGGGTGAGTTTCCCAAACAACAATGTAATTCGCTACCAAAGTATGATGCTTTTACTGGAGAAACTAGCTAGTCACAACTGTTTCCCGAAACTTTATTGTGACTGTGATAAAGATACCTAAAAGGTTCTTGTTATCCCATGACAGAAAAAGATCCAAACATGGCGGATAATATTTTACCTCTGTGCCAGTACTGCGCTTTACAGTTCGCTGCTCATGTGGATTATGTAAATAGTATTCAGAAAATCATGTAATGTACCCTTGATATGATAACTGCTCATGCTGTCAATTGATTATGAATATGCTAATACAAGAAGATTAAGTTTAAATATATGGTTCAAATAACTGTGATTCAGCACAAGCTGAAGTATATGCGAAAGCTTAAGAATGTATCTAATTTCTGTTTTGTTGCAATTATTGTTGTGCATATATAAATCTCACAATATTTCCTGACATATTATAATCACACAGACTCTGTCAGTGGGCTGGCATTTTAAAGACCATAATTTGTTTTCTAATGCACAGCATCCGTTCATCATGCAGTGTTATTCATCTGTCAGATTCTACAATGAATATAACTCTTTTTTATTGATTTAATGTTAAACTAGCTAACTGTGTGATATGCCTCAGAAAAACAAACCTGTATTTTTGTCATTCCTAAATATTTAGAATACATGTAAGAGATAATGTACAGTATTAATCGCAAAATTAACACCAACAGGGTGATGAGGAAATCGACACAGAGCAGACTGTATAAATAAATATGCTGACATAACATTTTGATGAGTTAAAATGATTTCATAAACTTTCACCTTCCACTAAAGCAAAAATATTCCAAACAGCATACAAATTATCTTAGCAGCAAGACAAACACAGCAGCAATATTACAGTAATATTAATACTGAAGTCCTCTGCACTACAATCAATAACTAATCATCAGTTACAGTTACTCGGATAAACAGAATGATATACAACATTGCCAATGGATGATGGCGAACATTAGGAAATATAATGCCACGATTTACCAATCAGAATTCAATATTCCATTTTTCAGCAGCCTTTTTTTCCATATACACTATATTGAGTTTTGGGACGCCTGCCTTTACGTGCACATGAACTTTAATGACATCCCATTCTTAATCCATAGGGTTTAATATGGAGTTGGCCCACCCTTTGCAGCTATTACAGCTTCAACTCTTCTGGGAAGGCTTTCCACAAGGTTTAGGAGTGTATTTATGGGAATTTTTGACCATTCTTCTAGAAGCGCATTTGTGAGGTCAGGCAGTGATGTTGGACGAGAAGGCCTGGCCCGCAGTCTCCGCTCTAATTCATCCCAAAGGTGTTCTATCGGGTTGAGGTCAGGACTCTGTGCAGGCCAGTCAAGTTCCTCCACACCAAACTCGCTCATCCATGTCTTTATGGACCTTGCTTTGTGCACTGGTGCGCAGTCATGTTGGAACAGGAAGGGGCCATCCCCAAACTGTTCCCACAAAGTTGGGAGCATGAAATTGTCCAAAATGTCTTGGTATGCTGAAGCATTAAGAGTTCCTTTCACTGGAACTAAGGGGCCAAGCCCAACCCCTGAAAAACAACCCCACACCATAATCCCCCCTCCACCAAACTTTACACTTGGCACAATGCAGTCAGGCAAGTACTGTTCTCCTGGCAACCGCCAAACCCAGACTCGTCCATCGGATTGCCAGACAGAGAAGCGTGATTCGTCACTCCAGAGAACACGTCTCCACTGCTCTAGAGTCCAGTGGCGGCGTGCTTTACACCACTGCATCCGACGCTTTGCATTGCACTTGGTGATGTAAGGCTTGGATGCAGCTGCTCGGCCATGGAAACCCATTCCATGAAGCTCTCTACGCACTGTTCTTGAGCTAATCTGAAGGCCACACGAAGTTTGGAGGTCTGTAGCTATTGACTCTGCAGAAAGTTGGCGACTTCTGCACACTGTGCGCCTCAGCATGCGCTGACCCCGCTCTGTGATTTTACGTGGCCTACCACTTCGTGGCTGAGTTGCTGTTGTTCCCAATTGCTTCCACTTTATGATACCACTAACAGTTGACCGTGGAATATTTAGTAGTGAGGAAATTTCACGAATGGACTTATTGCACAGGTGGCAACCTATCAAGGTACCACGCTTGAATTCACTGAGCTCGTAGTGCTCAGTGTGTACATAGTGTAAGCTTTTTGAACTGCAAGAGTTTTACACTTTCTTTGTACATTGAATACGGAAGGCGGTCTGGCAGAAGCTAGATATTTTACTTCATAACTTGTTAAATATGGATTTTTTTTTTTTTTTTTACACAAAAGCATGGCTTCACTTCAGAAGGCCTTTATTAACCCCCCGGAGCCGTGTGGAGTACGTTTATGATGGATGGATGTAGATGGAAGCACTTTCTTCAGCTCATACTCGTGACCCCTGTTCACTGCCATTCTAAAGCTTGGATGCGTTTAGTCAACAATAACAATCATTTTTACACAGCGCACACAACACCTCTGCACTTACTCCCAATTTCTCTCAACATGGGGACAGAAGAGGTGTCAGTCAATAAATAGAAAAAACTAAATAATGGATTTTTTTTTTACTTTTGCACTCTTTAAGGAACTAGCAGAGGGAGACTGTTCATCTGTTTGTTACCAAGCATTGGATGAGTGCATCAGCATCAGCTGAGGTGATTATTTTAGTTCTAATCAAACCACTAAATCAAAGGCAAATGTAGTCTACATTTATGCAAATAAGGTTAACTGAGACTCAAGAGTCCTCTCAAAAAGAGGTCATTTTTTAGCATTTCTCTCTCTAGTTTTATTTAGAATGTTTTGAATTGTGGAAATATTCTAGGTAAAGGTTTAGATACATTTAGCAGGCATGACGTCAGGCCTTTTTACCAACCTGTAAAAGCTGCTGTGTTGCAGAGCGCATGTAATGTGATCCGTGGGCAGAGTCATTCAGATTCTGCCGCCTAACCAATCAATTCCACAAATGAAGCGCCACCTTATCTTCAGGTGCACTATACACCACTGATAAGCTTAACATTGATTTTTTTTTATATTTAAGTGTCATCTCTGCAGGAAGCATGTGTAGGACTTTAAACTCTTTCTATGTACCAGTGAAAGACCTGAGTTTGTACAGAAGGCTCTGTTTGAATTTGAGACTTGGAAAATATCTGCAGGCTATAGGAAAGTTGCCTCTCTATGCTCTCTCATGATAATTGTGTTTCAGAACAGTGCTGAAGATAACCCAGTGAAAACCAGCCTTGTTACACTCATTTAAGGGAGTTTTGCCGCTAGTGTATTTTGCTTGTTTTTGGCCACTTTTGGTTGTTCTCACAGCTTGTTAGTATATGTTAAAGGAAATCTTGGTTTTGAATGGAAAAACATAACAAGATACATTGCATCGCAAAGAGTGAGTGGCTATCCTTTCTGATCTGTGTGTTTATTCAGGTCATACCCATTAAAAAGGATAGTGCATGGCTTTCTTTCTTCTGTGGAATACAAAAAAGAGAAATTTGCAAGACTGTGTTGGTCAGTATTTTTCATGCATTTACAGTGCATTGGGACTGAAGCTTTCAAGCTTCAATTAGGTTTTCAATTTTAGGTTCCCCAAAAAAATAAAAAATAAATAAAAAATAAAATCTTAAAAGAACTATTTTTTCTTAGTGTAAAGAACATTTTAATGATCTAAAGAAACTTTTTCCACTATTAAATAAATAAATTGCCTAATGGAAATGTTCCATGGATTTTAAAGGTTCTTCATGGAACCATAGATGCCAATTAAGAGCCTTTATTTTTAAGAGTGTATCATAGAACTGTCAATACAACACTTATAAACCAATATGATAACTTTGTGTGAGGAGACAAAATTGTAGTCATTATTCACTGATAATTGTCCCCTCCAGAGCTGTTAATTAACTAGGGTTAATTAAAATGTTCATCCAATCATTGCATTCGGTCCAAATGCAACCATAGGATGTCTTTCCTGCCTGTCAACATGTATTTCCACCTCCACGCACCCTGCTCGCACAGACATCACACGTCATCAGCGCGAATATGAGGCTATGCAGAGTTGTAGACAGTCACTGAACACCCCAAACAAACAGCAGTCACCTTTTACAGTTCCTCCTAAACCAAAACAACACATGAATTCACATAATAATTGAGTTCAGTCCTTAAATTCATTAATATTCTTTGGGTTGTGCTGGAGGAGACTTTACAGAGTGCTCACCTCTTGCATTGCCAATACAAGATCTTGTCTAAAAATTGATGCACCACCATGGAAATAAATGTTGTGATGTTAGGGTTAAAAGAACTGTTCCCAAACATATAACATGCTAGAAACGTAATAATCAGCAATAATGATCCAGTCATAGACTCTTTTTTTTTTTTTTTGGCCAGGCAGTATATAATATAATATAATATAATATAATATAATATAATATAATATAATATAATATAATAATCATTCATTGCACTCTGCAGGGACATGGCAAAAATGTCTCTCTATATGTTTACTTAGTAATGTTTTAAAAAAAAACATAAAACTAATATGATATCAACCTTTAAAAATTGTGATATTAATATTTCATTCAGAATGCAAACAAATATATAATGAGGACATGAATATACAGCAAAGTAGCACTCTCAATAAGTGATTACAAAGTAAACAGTACATGCCTGTAGTGTTTTTTGCCTTTTTCAGGCTACAATTTTTTTCTTCCAGTTTAAAGTCAACAACATATATAGGTTTTGTGTGTGTGTGTGTGTGTGTGTGTGTGTGTGTTTGTGACATATCAGGACACAAATTTGTATAATGACATGGGTATGACATAGGTATTACAAGGAGAGGGTGACTTATGAGGACATTACCCCATGTCCCCATTTTTCAAAAGGCTTATAAATCATACAGAATGATTTTTTTTGAGAAAGTAAAAATGTGCACAGTTTTCTGTAATGGGTAGGTTTAGGGGTAGGGGTAGGGGTAGTGTGGGAGATAGAAAATACGGTTTGTACAGTATAAAAACCATTACGCCTATGGAGTGTCCCCACAATTCACAAAAACAAACCTGTGTGTGTGTGTGTGTGTGTGTGTGTGTGTGTGTGTGTTTATTGTTTGTGGGTTTAGCATCACTCCAGTCATCCAGCTGTCTTACACAACATCCTCAAAGCCAGGCCGAGCAGGAGCTCATGTTCCTGTCATGTGAACCGTCTGATTAGGCTGGAAAGAGAAAGGAACAGGGACTGGAACAGAATATGGCTCTCTGATAGCTTTGACAGCAGGTAATGAGCCACTTAATGAAGTCCAGGGTAATTTCGCAACCACAACAAGAGGGAGATGCAAGGCGTGCGGTGTTAGGTCCGTAACAGCCTTTAATCAAATGGGAAAGGCAGGCTGAAAATGATAGCCTGGGTCTGTGGGGATTTTGACGGCAACCGCAGGTAGCAGGTGCTTCTCTTAACCTGTTGGCATGGCAACCGCAGCAGTTTCTTCCCCAACAGTACATTTATGGCATCTCCAAAATGATCCTCACACAAGAAAATATGTTTGTTTTATTTCTGTTCATCAGGAGGCCTTCCACTGCCGCCCACACATCTGCTGCTGTTGACTCTGCCTCCTCCAGGTTGTGTGTTTACCATTTGCATGTTTTCAAGATTTCCTCAATCAGCAACATGATTTTTTTCCTTCTCGTCATTAACAGTGTTTTTCGGTTCCTGGTGGAATAGCGACATTCCGCACTGTAGAGGTTTTCAAAATGTCAGGCGAACATACTTTAGTGGTTTGATTTTATGCTTTTGATAAAAAGAGAAAGAAGTCTCTTATGCTCACCAAGGCTGCATTTATTTGATGCATACAGTAAAAACATTAAATATTATTGCAATTTAAAGGTACACTATGTAACTTTTTTGGTTCAAAATTAACATTTAAATAACGAGTCAATACATCATCAATCCTTCTTCAAAACTTTTTTATTGTCTTACCCTGATTCACTATGGTAAGCCTATTATAAGTGTTTATATTTTAGACCTGATGGGACTGTTTTTGTGGAAAATTGTGTACATACGTCACTTGCCCTTGTGTCTCGTCATATCCGCTCCGGCTACTTTGACGTGTGTATGGTGTGTGAGTGGCATAGGTTAGTTGTTACAATGAGAAAGAGCCTGGTTTCATTAGAAAAACGTACCTGTGTGAACAAAATACGTATCAATAAGTACATATCGCTGCAGTTTCAATGTGATATGTCCACTGAGTGGCGCTAAAAGCATGTTAATTTTTTTTGCCCGAACAGATAAACATGAATATGGTAAATTTTTATGACGTTGGTTTTTATACGAATCACCGCAGTTCTGATTTGAAATTTTGTCTGGTGAGTGGCGCTAAAAGTGTAGTGCTCCATTATTTTTTAAAATAACGTACCACCAACACTACACCTAAACCTACCTGACAGTGTTAACAAAAGCAAATGTGACATAAAAAGCATCCGTAATCGTGCTATTTTAGCTTGTTTTGATCTCTCATCTTTTAGCTCTTTTACTGTGACTCGTTTTTCACCGGATTCGTACCCAATGCTTCCTCGTCCTAAGTCCAACTCCATATCAGCTGAGCTACCAAGCAAGCTCCTTACATCAGAAAAGTGAAACTTATGGAGCTGGTTAACCAATGCAAAGTCCAAAATATATTCGTTTACAAATCGTGCACTTTGGTAAAAAGCGTTTTGAAGTCATAACATAATATTGTGCAAGGAGATGTAAAAACAAGTCTTTATTAATCCATAATCTGACCCTGTAATCTTAACTGTGTATGAAAACTAGGGCTGCACGATTTATCGCAATTTTATCGCACGCGATTTGGCAAAGGCTGCGATTATTTTATGCGCAGCTTGTCAGAGCTGTACAGCTCTGTGATCAGTAGTAAATGCTTCTCCATCTGAAAGCCAGAGGGCGCTCTCGCGCAGAAACTGCAAATATGCCATGCTGCCGAAGTGGAACACACGTCATTCCAGGAAATCCCATACTATCGCTGTAGCCGAATAAACAGAAGATTGAAACGTTTTGATTGATTAAACATGACTAATAAACACACGACTGCCTTATTCTGTGTAAGAAGCCACATCATCTCACAGAGGTTGCTCAACAGTCGTTATGAAGTGAGTTTGGAGTAAAAAGATGTTATTAAATGTTGTCTTTTGTTGGACAAGATGTTAATAAATGCTTCTCATGTTTAACGCGTGTTGCTTTTTCAAATGCACGTTATAAGCGATTCAAACTCGCAGTGCTTTCAGATGGATTAGCATTTGGAGCCATAGTTCATTGACAAGCCGCACATAAAAAAAAAATTATCGCAGCTTTGCGATTTCATAATCGCACTAAGCCAAATCGTTTAAGCGTGATTTCAATGTTTTTTTTCTAATCGTCCGATTAATCATGTAGCCCTAATGAAAACGATTAAAAGCGCTTGCTGTTTTACTGCCTCTAGTGTTCATTTCTGTTGGAAACTGCAGTGATATGTACGTATTGGTACATATTTTTGTGACTCGCAAAAACGTTCCCACAGGTACGTCTTTCCATGAGACCAGGTTGACGAGAAAGGTTGACATGGAGCAGCTAAAACTCAAATCTTTGGGGAATCACCAGTTTAAAAAAAACACAGAACAGAGGAGAGTCTGCTAACAAAAAGAGAATGTGACAGAGCTTGTAATAAAACAAGAATCAACATTGGCTTGGCTTTTCTGAGATGGCGAGAACTGAGGGATTTGAAATGTTGTAATGTTGCATCTCCAAAAGCGGAGATGGTGTTTTTTTTTGCCCAACAGGTGAGTAAGGTATTTTATTGAACAGATAAACTGCCATATGTAGCTCTCTAACAGAGTTCATTGTAAAGCATTATCTATTGTGAAGGGTCATTTCATTAAGGTTGTTGTAGCGCTGTACTGGAATTTATTTTCAAGGAAGTACCGTGTCAATTAATGGGTAAAGCTACAGTAACGTCTTCAGCTAGTCAGCTTGAGATCCTTTCCATCTAAACTGGTTATATCTCTTAAGCCAAGTTTTTATGAGCAGTAGGACAACCATATTCATCCGCACAGTCACGCAGAGCCGACGCACAACCAAAACAATGTTCTTCCGGAAAATGCATGCAGTTTTGTGTTTTAACTGCTAGAGGGCAAAAAGTTACACAGTACACCTTTAAAATAACTATTTTCCATTTTTAACAGTTTAAAATTTAATAATTCAGAAATCATTCTAATAGCTGATTTAGTCCTCAAGAAACATTTCTTATTATTATCAATATTGAAAGTTTTACTGCTTAATGTTGTTGTGAAAACATTTATGCACGTGGGGAGCGAAGGCTGGCCCGTGTGGTCCGATCCAACAGACGAGCTACTGTAGCTCAAATTGCTCAAGAAGTTAATGCTGGTTCTGATAGAAAGGTGTCAGAATACACAGTGCATCGCAGTTTGTTGCGTATGGGGCTGCATAGCCGCAGACCAGTCAGGGTGCCCATGCTGACCCCTGTCCACCGCCCAAAGCGCCAACAGTGGGCACGTGAGCATCAGAACTGGACCACGGAGCAATGGAAGAAGGTGGCCTGGTCTGATGAATCACGTTTTCTTTTACATCACGTGGATGGCCGGGTGCATGTGCATCGCTTACCTGGGGAACACATGGCACCAGGATGCACTATGGGAAGAAGGCAAGCCGGAGGAGGCAGTGTGATGCTGGAAAACCTTGGATCCTGCCATCCACATGGATGTTACTTTGACACGTACCACCTACCTAAGCATTGTTGCAGACCATGTACACCCTTTCATGGAAACAGTATTCCCTGGTGGCTGTGGCCTCTTTCAGCAGGATAATGTACCCTGCCACAAAGCAAAAATGTTTCAGGAATGGTTTGAGGAGCACAACAACGAGTTTGAGGTGTTGACTTGGCCTCCAACTTCCCCAGATCTCAATCCAATCGAGCATCTGTGGGATGTGCTGAACAAACAAGTCCGATCCATGGAGGCCCCACTTCGCAACGTACAGGACTTAAAGGATCTGCTGCTAACATCTTGGTGCCAGATACCACAGCACACCTTCAGGGGTCTAGTGGAGTCCATGCCTCGACGGTTCAGGGTTGTTTTGGCAGCAAAAGGGACCAACACAATATTAGGAAGGTGGTCATAATGTTATGCCTGTGTATTAGCATGAGCAACACAAAATGTTTTATATTTTTAACATCGCAGCATAAATGTTCTGGGTCTGTGGTGAGTGCTGCTCTGTTGTTCCTTTCAAAAACACAAATAGATTGTGTTGAAGTTCCTAATTACTTCTCCCATTCCGATCTTGATTACCCCCTCCCTGCCTTCCAAACTGCCACTAGTGCACGCAATCAAACATCACATGTCCACTCAATTTTGTTTTCTTTGATTGATGCTCAACATGAGCTAAGCATAACAATGTCATAACAACAAAAACATGTAAATCTGAAAGCATGTAGCTGAAAGCATTCTACCATGTGATGCTGAACAAAAAAATGTTTTACTTTTTACTTTTTGGGGGCTATTTCGTAATTATACACAATTAAACTGCATTAATCTTGTCTTTCTCATTACATATTTGCCAGTTCAAATATATAAATCTGTTTTTTCAGCTGAGACTTTTCGAGGAAGTAGATGATAAGTTTAAGATTTGTGTGAAACTGAGATTCACTCTTCTGCTCAGTTAACTTATACTGCACAGTAATGGCTGAATGAATTTTATATCAAATGCAATGAATGAATTTAATTAATTGCTTGAATGAAATAAAAATATTATAAACCCAGAATTAATATAGACTGAAATAAAAAAATAAATGGGCCCTCTTGGCTGGATCAGTCCTAATTCACACAAAGACCAAACACATTATTTGCGATTACATCAATGCACACCATAAATGCAAATCTGAAATAATTATAATTTTCCCTACACTTTATGGACATAATCTTACATATTTACCAAAGGTGCTTTTGTTGCTCACCCATACAAACAACAACATCAACAACAACAACAAGAATACATTAATTATGATTATTAAATAATAAAAACAATATATTTATATACAGTTGTGCATTTCTGCTAATTACGTTTCATTTAAAAATGATTAATTAATTAACTTTAATTATTCATTTAATAAATATAATAAAATATTACTGGCAATTTTTTTATTGATTATGGCTATTTTAGTCTGTAGAAATCATACAGAATAGAAAGAAATAGAATGAATAGAGTGAAACAGTTCCGCAACATTAGGTAAATGCATTAACGTTAACATCCCTACGCTGAAAGGTATGCATCTGTTGTACCGTAGTCAATTTGTTTGTCGATTAGCACCACCTATTGTACAGGAGTCATGGTTTGAATAGACCTTTTGTTTCTTATTGCGCTTTCATTTGCATCTTGAGTGGATAGAAGTCTCTTTCCCTGCAAACCAAGCCTGTATGTGCTGGTGCTCTGATGCATATACAAACATCTTTCACTCCCACTCTCCCTCTTGTCCATTTGAGGATGTTCATATAACTTGCCAGCACCACAATTAACTCCCAGAGGGACCTGCTCACCACCTTGTTGTTGAATCGGATTAGGTCTCTCCCTGTCTCCGCCAAGCTCTTGCCGGTTTATCTGGGGCATGTTTGGAGGGCACAGCAACAGGACAGGGACACATGCCTGGAAATAAACGGCGTCTCGTGGTGATAGCCTCCCTGCTCACTCAGCCATGAAGGTTAAAACGTCTCATTCTTGCCTACAGTCAACCTTGCTCCATGACTGTGAATAAGGATGGAGGAATTCTGCAGACATCTGCGTCTGTGTCTGCTGTCATGGGTCAGCAGGTAGACAAATGATAGAGATCATGCCGGGGGTCACGGTGTGTTTAAACACAGAGGGCAGCAAAGTCAATCAATGGATAGAAAAAAAAAAAAAAAAGTGTCAGGCATCACATAGCAGCCAAGTGCACAATATTTATTGTTTTATTGATTTGATCCTTGCTGCTGCTGTATTGTGTTCATTATGAGATACACTATAAAACTATGCGCATGTGTCAGAGGTTGACCTTGAGGTTGTTCTTTCATGATCAGTCAGCAATAATTTTATTTAGTATTTTATTTAAAGGGATAGTTCACTCAAAAATTCTGTCATCAATTACTCACTCTCATGTCGTTTCAAACCTGTAAGACTTTCGTTCATCTTTGAAACACAAATCTCTGAGAGATTTTATTAAACTTTGATGCTTCAAAAAGTTCATAAAGTAATTGTAAAACTAATCCATATGAATAGAGCGGTTTAGTCCATATTTTCTGAAGAGACATGATTCCTTTGTATGATGAACAGATTGAATTTAGGCATTTATTCACGTATGACTTCAATCAAGGTCACATTTATTTTTGAGTTCAGCGCCCATGTCTCAAAATCCATCAACAACCGTTGCATAGAATCAAGACCTTGCCCTACATTTTTTCCTTTTTAGATAAGTCATTTCATTTGAATTTACAGGGGTTGGACAAAATAATATAAACACCTGGGGAATAGGCAATATTTCTTTAAGTTTTACCAAAATTTGCCTTTAATTCAGCTTCCAACCTTATTAGAATAGATTATACAACTTTTGAATAGTCTCCAGTTGAATGTCGTCGATCAGAACATCTGCCAGGTGCTCCAGAGATGTTGAAAGAGGAAATCTGCTTCTCACTCTTCTCTTCAAAACTGCCCACAGTAGTTCAATAATATTCAAGGTGATTACACAGACCAGGGCAGATGATCAAGTTCATGTTGGTGCTCCAACTGTTCAGCTTTTATGATCACAACACCATCTTTTTCACATTTTAGCAGTGATGTCTCTTTCATTGATGTTGGCTTCTGTGGTCAGTTTTTGTGGACTTCAGGCTGAATATTGAGGTTTGCTGTCACTTTGCTGCAGTTGTTCTGTGTTGTTTGGACCTAATCCTTCTTAGTGTTTGACAGACCCTATTATTCACTTTCGTTTTTTTTCCTCTATTCTTCTTCGCTGATGAAGTCTTGCCATGCTTTGTGTACACAGTCATAATCATTAAGACTCATGTTCTTAAAACAACAATTGGGCAGTTAAGGTTGCAGATGCTCTTGTTAAACTTGTTTTGTACGTTTGACAAGTCATCCATTTCACACACGGCTACTAAACACTGTTGAAAACCACTTATACTGCACTGATATACAAACTAGACAATATAGACAACAAAATCAGCACAATGTTTGTTTTTTTCACTGTAGCTTCCACAAATGATATTAACCCCCTATAATAATGGGTGTTCACATTATTTTGAGTCAATTACAAAAATCAATTATCCATATTTGTTTCCCAAAAGCATTGTTAGCCAACTATGGTTGCAAGTTCCATCATTATCAGCATTGTTCAATGAGTTGGCGTTTCCCGAAATCATAGTTCCAACGAACATTTGCAAACAGCATCACAAAGTTGTGTGGCTGGAACTACAGCTCTCGACCTGTGGTTAGAAGCATAGTTTCTCGTTTGTATGACATGTGGACTTAATAAATCCTTATCTTGAGTAAAATAAGCAAGCTGACATTCAGTACAATCTATCTCTTTCGTTTCAAATACAAATTTCATTTAGGCTACATCTTTTAGTTTGTCAAGAGATTTAAAGCGCGTTTTTGAAAAGTGTGCATACCAGGGGCGTTTCCTCTGAGGAGGCAAGGGAGGCAGTGTCTCCTCAAAAAAAAACTGGATGTGAAAATAATGGATATTACAAAAATAAAAAATGCAAATATTACTAAATGTAACATTAAAAAGTGTAAAAGTCACTCATTTCTATAAAGTAACACTGTCCAACAGTGACACCAGCAGGTGAAGTTACAGCGGGAGGCTTGCCTCCACTCAGCTCATTGAGTTTTAACAGACCCCCCAAAGTGTGTGTTGAGTTTGATGGGGGGTAACTGAGAATTAATGGGGGAAAGTCACGTGAGAGGAGGCAATGACTGCATCTCGCTATGATTAGACATGATTGGTTATGATTGGTTCGTGTGAGAAAATTCCGCCTTTTGTTTTTGTACTTGTTCTTGAATTGGCCCGAACGAAGACAATGATGATGTTAATAGGAAAACTAATTAAAAAGTAAGTAAAAAAACTCAACCACTTAGATATCACTGCTTAATGTCATGTCAAAATCAAACTAGAAATGGTCTGAAAACATGACTGTGGGGGTTTTAGTGAGCAATCAGCTTGGGAAAATTAAAGGTACATCTTCCGTGTCTGTGAAGATAAAGAAACACATGTGACTGATGAAAACAAACTGAAAGTCCATGAAAACAGAAAATAAGAACAAACAAAACTGAGTGCGTGTGACACAGGGACATATATATATATATATACCCCCTTATCTGGGGTGCATTTCCCGAAGCCAACTACAGTATGGTCGCAGATTCCCTAGTTGCCAACACATTTCAACGGAACTTGCGACCATAGTTGGCTAACGATGCTTTTGAGAAAGTCTAACCCAGTCTAATTCGTGAACAAACAATGTTCTTTTCAATAAATCAGTTGATTTGGCTGGTTTTTAAATGTGCGGACGCTTCATTTAGATAACAAAAAAACAAGCATTTGTTCTTGAGCTAACACAAGTTCACATAAAGTATCTGTTTTTGTAAAAGTGGATCACTACCCACATTTCCAAGAGGACACCATTAGATTCTTTCAAACCTGCACATGCAATTGATTCAATAATACAGCTGGGCTGCATTAGCCACCAGCCTGTGCTGGGATGTGTTCCCTGATGGCCGTATAATCAAGGAAGTGCTCTTTGCATTATGTCCCAGTTCAAGTATGAATGAATCATTCTCCATCAGCAGACATCTGTGTGGTCCACCGTTTCACTGATAATGCATCCTGTGAAACTGAGTAGCGAATGAGCCACAGCGGGATGAGGGCTGAGAGAGGATATTGTGTTTCAAAACAGACACTGTATGTCCATGGCAACATTAAAATAAGATTATTTTATAAAGCCCTAATAAAGGAAGTAAGAAAAGCAAGTAATTCCTCTTAAAGAACGCAGGTTATCAAAACAGGGAATGTGCTACCATCAGATTTGATGTGTGGAACTCGTAACATTGTTACATAATCAGGATACACAAATATCTATTACATACAGTGACAATATATATATATATATATATATATATATATATATATATTAGTTTTATTGTATATATAAAGAAATATAGTAACCTACTATCACCAGGGAAGGATGGAATAGGAGGCCACTTTTGGCGCTTTTCCACTGCGTGGTACTCGGCTTGGTACGGCGTGGATCGGGTCGCTTTACTTTCGGTTTGCTTTTCCATTGCAGTTAGTACCACTTCAAAGTGGGTGGGATTATAGACTGATCATTATAGTTGCGCCGCCTCTACTGCCGTGGATTCGCTCCTTGGCTACCAACGAGTCTGCACCTCGTCTAATACCACGATACAGCCATTTCTTTTTTTTTTCAAGTTGCGACAGTCTTTTAAAGCAAGTCGTTTCGCGAACAAATGATACTGCAGTGGCTGTTACTGACTATTTAAATCTAGCGGGTTTGGTGCCTCCTGTTTATAATCCAATGATGCTGGTAGTGACGATTCTCTCTGACCAATCAGTAATCTGCAGTGTTTACACGTCACATTTAGTATCTTTTTTTTTTTTTTTTTTTTCCAAAATTATTTATTGTACAAATTTCACATATATTCAACAGATATAAATGTTTCACAAATAATGCTCTGATGAGTTTCATATCATCATGAATCAATAACACTTTTACCTTAGTTATTATATATTGCGAACAGTAACATTCATATCAAAAATAATAAAAAAAAAATAAAATAAAATAAAAAATATTTCCAGAAATTGGAGGAAAAAAAGAAAGGAAAAAAAAAAAAAAAAAAAGGGTATACATGTATATTTAAATTAAAGAAGAGGAATTTAAGTCTTTGTAAATGTTTATAGTTCTGATTGCTTTGCGGTTTGACAGTCCTTGTAATGTTTCAAAATAAATCTTCATGTCAGCCTTGAAATGGGTGATATTAGGTATCCTTTCAGACCATTTACATTTGTGTATATGAAATTTACCAAGTAATATTATAAGATTTAACATAAACACATGACTCTTATCTATACCTTTTTTGTCATAATAAAAAATAACATCTCTTTTCTCTATATTAATTTGGATTCCACTTAACATATTAAATAAATATTCCACATCAATCCAAAAGAATTTAACATACATACAATAAAAAAAAAGATGTAAAATAGTTTCAGTATCCATTTTACAGAATACACAAGATTTAGAAAGATCATTTTTATATCTTTTTAGGAAATGGTTTGTTGGATAAATTTTATGTATTATTTTAAAGTATATTTCATACGTCACATTTAGTATCGCTACGGTTCGCTTGGAACCTGATGATGTGTTTAATGGCGCGAGGGCGCGACAACATGTCACTCACATCGACCAATTACAACTATCCAATCAATTCCCAATGGACAAAATCAAATCCCGCCCTACAAGCCGTTTTACTCGAATATTGTAACTTCAGTTGAAGCTGAATTTCTTTTAACTTGAGTGTCACATTTTTAGACCGCCTTGTTATGCGCGAGACATAGTTTGCCACACGTAAATTGAAAAATATGACATGTAAAATGCTCTGCTAATCTATTCATTTATCTTTTGTAATATAGGTCTTCAAACAGCAACATAAAATATTGGAGAAATGCTACTCACCCAACATAAACAATGTGAAAGCTGTTGCTTTTTCGTTGCAGCACCACTTATGTGCCGCTTATGCATGCGGTGGGTGTGAAATGGGCTTTATTTTGTGTTTGGATGAGGTTGCTGATTACATTTTTGTAATTAATTAGTAATTTCTCCAGGAATACATTTCTAAATCCCTACCATCTCTGGCTGCTGCTGACACATTCAGAAAAGAAAATCCCTTCGTCTGTTTGCCTTCCCAACACATTTCGTCCCAGATCCTGATGTCAGCTTGTGAGGGAGAGGTGTCTAGGAGGGGTTTCGATAACCACATTATCCATGTTCTTTACAATGGCTGAGTCTCCTGGAACCGTTCAGATGACAGATCAAAGCCTCACACTCTGTCTGTGCTGGTCCAGCTACTCTGGTGATGCTACCCATCAGCCCTGGCTCCAGAGACAGGCTTCTGCCTTCACAGACCACGGTTTGGATTGTTTCCCTGAAGTGCGGACATTGGGCTTTGATGGTCAGTTTGCTGTGACTGAGACCCAAGGCTAGGCTTAGAAGGGCTGAACATGGGAAAAGAGGATGAAACGGAGGCCGGAAGAAGAGAAAAAAAGTCTGCTTTCCATGGACAGATTTTGTCAGCAGCATCCATGCTTCACAAGATGGTGTTAGCATGTTTTCGTGTGTCTAGCACTGTGGGAGTTGTTGAACCAATACATAAAGCAGTAGAGATATCCCACAAAGTGGCTGTTTTATTGGGGGCTAAAATGGAATTAACTGACAAAAGCTTAACTAAATTAATTACATGATATCATGATTAAAGGGTTAGTTCACCCAAAAAAGAAAATTCTGTCATTAATTACTCAACCTCATGTCGTTTCACACCCGTAAGACCTTCGTTCATCTTTGGAACACAAATTAAGATATTTTTGATAAAATCCGATGGCTCAGTGAGGCCTGCACTGACAGCAAGTTAATTTAAACTTTCAGTGCCCAGAAAGGTACTAAAAACATACAGTTGTGGTCAGAATTATTGGCACCATTGGTAAATGGTCAAAGATGACTATAAAAATAAATCTGCATTGTTTATCCTTTTGATCTGTAATTCATAAAATTAGCAAAAATCTAACCTTTCATTCAAGGAAAAGAATTGAAAGGGGGGAAAATCACATTATGAAATAAATGTTTTTCTTCAAAACACGTTGGCCACAATTATTGGCACCCCTAGAATTTTTTATGAGTAAAATATCTCTGAAGTATATTCTCATTCATATTTACATTTTTTAGCACACCAAGGTGATCATGAACATGAAATTGTCCAGCCATGACTTCCTGTTCAACAGGAATATAAACATGAGGAAACACAAAGGCCAAATTCCCTTAATCATCCATCACAATGAGTAAAACCAAAGAATATAGTTCTGATATGCAGCAAAAGATTGTTGAGCTTCACAAAATAGAAAGTGGCTGTAAGAAAATAGCTAAAGCATTGAAAATTCCCATTTCCACTCTCAGGGCAATAATTAAGAAGTTCCAATCAACTAAAGATGTTACAAATCTACCTGGAAGAGGACGTGTGTCTAAATCGTCCTAATGTGCGGTGAGGAGGAAAGTTTGAGTGGACAAAGACTCTCCAAGGATCACAGCTGGAGAATTGCAGAGATTAGTTGTGTCTTGAGTCTCAGAAAGCCTAAAAAAAATTATCAAACAGCACCTACATCCCCACAAGTTGTTCAGGAGGGTTTCAAGAAAAATCCTCTGCTCTCATCCAGAAACAATCTCCAGCATATTCAGCTGTCAGACAAGACTGGAACTTCAAACGGGACTGGCTTCTATGGTCAGATAAATCTAAAAAAAGAGCTTTTTGGCAGCAAACTCACCAGATGGATTTGGTGCACACATGGATAAAAAGTACCCCATGTCCACGGTTAAATATACTGCTGGATCTTTAATGTTGTGGGCCTATTTTTCTGCTGGAGGTCCTGGACATCTTGTTCAAATACATGGCATCATGGATTCTATCAAATACTAACAGATAAAAAATCAAAACCTAACCGCTTCTGCTAGAAATCCAATAATGGGCCGTGGTTGGATCTTCCATCAGGACAATGATCCAAAACAAACATCAAAACCAACACAAAAATGTGTCACTGAGCACAAAATGAAGCTTTTGCCATGGCCATCCCAGTCCCCTGAACTGAACCCTAAAGAAAATGAGTGGAGTGAACTGAAGAGAAGAAGCACCAACATGGAGCTGGGAATGTGAAGGATCTGGAGAGATTCTGCATGAAGGAACGGTCTCTGATCTCTTGTCAGGTGTTCTCCAAACTCATCAGGCATTATAGGTGAAGACTCAGAGCTGTTATCTTGGCAAAAGGAGGTTGCAAAAAGTATTGAATAAAAGGGTGCCAATAATTGTGGCCAACATGTTTTGGAGAAAAACATTTATTTTATAATGTGATTTTCCCCCCACTTTCAATTCTTTTCCTTCAGTGAAAGGTTAGATTTTTGCTAATTTTAGGAATTAAAGATCAAAAGGATAAACAATGCAGATTTATTTTTACAGTCATCTTTGATAATATTTATCAAGGGTGCCAATAATTCTGACCACAACTGTATTTAAAACAGTTCATGTGAGTACAGTGATTCAAAATAACGACTTTATTCAACAATATCTAGTGATGGCCGATTTCAAAACACTGCTTCATGAAGCTTCGAAGCTTTAAAAATCTTTTGTTTCGAATCAGTGGTTCGGAGTGTGAAAGTCACATGATTTCAGTAAACGAGGCTTCGTTACGTCATAAGTGTTTCGAAATTTCAATGGTTTGTGTGACTTTGGCAGTTTGATACACGCTCCGAACTACTGATTTGAAATAAAAGATTTGTAAAGCTTCGAAGCTTCATGAAGCAGTGTTTTGAAATCGCCCATCACTAGATATTGTTGAATAAAGTCGTTGTTATTATTTTTTTTTTTTTTTTTGGTGCACAAAAAGTATTCTCATCGCTTCATAACATTAAGGTTGAGCCACTGTAGTCACATGAACTGTTTTAAATATGTCTTTAGCAGCTTTCTGGGCATCTGAAAGTGTTAATTAACTTGATGTCAGTGCAGGCCTCACTAAGCCATCGGATTTTATCAAAAATATCTTAATTTGTGTTCCGAAGATGAATGAAGGTCTTACAGGTGTGGAACGACATGAGGGTGAGTAATTAATGACAGAATTTTCATTTTTGGGTGAACTAACCCTTTAATTAATCAACTGAATAACGATTAACTGCCTACATCGGTATTTGCCAGAAAAAAAAATCCCTCAAAAGTCGATATATTGTTTGTATTATTTACATATATCTAGCCTATTAATTTTAATGTGTGTGTGTGTATGTATATATATATATATATATATATATATATCTCATCACTCTGTTTCGCTCTTTTCCCCTTCAAATGATTCAGTATGCTGTGCGTGTTACAAACCCCATGACCATCATTTAAGTGCCCCTCCTTCTGCTCCTAGATAAAAGCAGTGTCCTAGTCTGTCTCGGCTGGACTTCCCAACCAACACTAATTATTGATATGCATTTGTCTGGTTTGCATCAGCCTCCTCTGTGATCTTGGCTTATGAGGTGCGATTATTCCAGCAATTGTTCATGGAAAAATGCACTGGGACAGGCAGGGCTGTTTATGGATGCTTCTCAGCCTCTTAAATTATGAATTTCCTTTGCCTTGCATCTTCCTTCGCTGCCCCTATTCGCTTTGTTATTTTTATTTCACTTTTTATTGGGTGAACAAGCAGACTGTATTCTGAAACGAACATGTAGAAAGAGCTACATTAAAGGTTCAAATATTTATAATACCTCATATCTAGAATTTGGATGAACTAATGCTCATTCTTAAAACAAGCAAGTTTTAGTTGTGAAAATCTTTGAAAATCGTATCTTAGTTGAGACAATCCACACAGAGAGCTTTCGAGGGCATTAGAGACATCTGAAAATTGTATAAAACACATTGGCTTTGCTTAAAAATTTAGTAAGCTGTCTTTTGCCTTAACAGACCCTTGTGAAAAAGGACAAAGGTAGCATACTTTTAAAAAGTATGAAATATACTTAAGTGTGAACTGAATGTAATGATTTTAGACACTTGTCATTTGCACATGTTATTTGCTTTTAAATGAAAATGTATTGTAGTTTAAATTTATATTAAATCCAACTACAGTTTTTTTTTTTTTTTTTTTTTTGAGACACTTTCTTCAGCTCGTACTTGTTGGTATCGCTCACTGCCATTATAAAGCTCGGATGCGTCAGGATATTTATTAATATACCTCAGATTGTGTTCATCAGAAAGAAGAAAGTCATATACACCTAGGATGGCTTGAGGGTGAGTAAAGCTTGGGCTAATTTTCATTTGAAAGTGAACTAATCCTTTAAGCACTCTTCCTTTTCACTATAGAAAGCATCCTAACAGAGATGAAACCTGACAAGTAACTGATTTGAAACACTCAAGCAACTCTGTGCCATGAATGGGAGACTTGCCTCAGAATTGATCACAGTATAAAGTGACATTAGCATGTTGCTAATGATCATCAGCCTGACAGGCACAAAGCAGAGAACATAGCACAAGAATGGCACCTGTCCACCATCTTGGATTTATTTTTTCACTAAGCTTGTTACAGTGCATTCTGGGACTGCCAACGCAAAGTGTCAATAGAAGAATTGAAATGACTGTTTGCGTGTGCTATATTTTCAGTGCTTATTAGAGTATTGCATTGTTAGCTTAGCAACATGTGCTAACACAAACCTTGTTTGTAAGCTCTAACTGAATTCCTAACAGCATAATACTCTAATTACTTTTCCCATATATGGTAAAAATAGTAAGAAAGATATACTAGCTATTCTTGCTACTGATGCTAATTCAAATTAAGCTTCTCTTGTGTGTTTAACAAGAGGAGTGCTAATTGTCTGATGTGCATGAGTAATGGTTAAATTAGCAGCTTATGTACTAGCAGACAGCAAGGCATTTAAGTAGGTTTTGGAACAGAGCCATTGACTTGACCACTAGTGAATTAGCTTAGAATCATCATGGCCATTTTCTGTGAGGGAAAAAAACAATTTCTCTAAATATAGATGCAGATGTTGACTAATACAGATTTTCACAGTAAAATACTCATCGGCTGGAAACACTGCCCTGGCCATATGGTTTGACAAAGTGAGGTTTCCCCTGAGTGATTGCGCGGCGTAGGTGTGTGAGGATGTTTTGCAGAAACACCTTTGAGTAGGTTGTGACATTACATGTCTCCAGATTCTGTGCTGAAAAATACAAATGGAGTGAGATTTCCAGACGCATGGAGACAGAGGTGCATAAGGTTGACCATATTCAGCCACTCAGTTGCTAATGGACAATTTATGTCAGCTAGACTAAAAATGATGAGTCTGAACTCTGAGGTGCAAGTTTTGTCGGAAGAAAGAATTGACTTTTAAGACTAAAATGTCTATGTCTGAGTTAAGGGAAATTGGATATAATGAATGCAGCACCGCTGTTGATGGTGGCCATCCCGAATCCAAGATATTATACAACAGCAGCCTTTAGTGTAGCGAGACGGTCTCTCATTTTTCCATAGCCTGCTATATTATACTATAAAAAATTAGGCACCATCATTATCATAAACAAAGCATATGGTATAATGTAGATAAACTCATTCAAGGTTCAGTCACAACATATTTCGTTGGTTAAATATTTGCAAAACCTACAGACAGATGTAAAGGGTGACTAGTCACATGACATTTATGACTTAGGTGATTGGCTCAACAATTTGTGTCCCAAACTGAGTGCCCAAGATCATGGTAGCAAGCAGGTCACGTACCTCTGGCGGGGTCATTGTGCTGAATGCTAACAGATAGCTTTCCTCAGGTACAGTACAGTACACCTCTTTAGTGTTCATTTATATGGGTTTTATTTCCTCTGCCTGACAAAACAGAATCCTGTTCAATTTTTTAACAGCTTTGACAAATTTAGCGCATGTGAAAGTAATGTTGCATGTATAATGATAATTGTATTATCTGCAACTTTACTATTTATAAAGGGAAGAGAAATTAACAGTTAGGAGTGTAAATCGATGTACAAGATAATTCCTGAAAGGAATGTGACACGTTAAAATGAGACCATTATAATTGATCTAGTCTTTTATTTTATAAAAAAAATCACACACCATAAAAATTACATGTACAAAACTATAAGATCTTAAATTGATTTATGTACAGTTACAAAAGAAAATGGCGAAATAAAAAGTGACCAAACATCTCAAATTAACAGGTATACTTGTGCTCCCATATGGGACCGCTGCTGCCGTCTGTTTGTTGCTTTGAGTCCTTTGAGTTTCAGTTCTCACTGGACGGGAGGGTCACGGATGACACTGTAAAGCCAGATGAGATGGAGGAGGAGGAGGAGGAGGAGCAGAAGGGCAGATTGATGAAAGTGCAGGAAGCACAGACATGCTGTTTACTTTGTCCCATCTGAGTTTCCTCTCACTGGTGCAGTTTGCATGATTGAATGGAAGGAGGATGATGAATATCTAGAGGAAACAAGAGAGAAAAACAAGATCAGAGCCCTTGGCAGAAGGTGTGAAGCTTCTGAAGAGATAAGAAAAGACTGCAGTCCTTGCCTAGTCACAGTGGAGCTGCTCACAGGTCAGCTAACATACAATTTAGAAGAATGATTCAATTCGATTCAATTTAAGCTCTATCGACAGCATTTGTGGCACAATGATTACCAGAGTGAATTTATTTGTACAGCAATGTATAGAGGAAGGCTCTTCAACTCTAGTCCTTGAGGATGCTGGGTAAAACTGAATTATTCCTACTTTTATATTTCCTAGTAGTAAAGCAAGATCTATCTGTCTGTCTGTCTGTCTGTCTGTCTGTCTGTCTGTCTGTCTATCTATCTATCTATCTATCTATCTATCTATCTATCTATCTATCTATCTATCTATCTATCTATCTATCTATCTATCTATCTATCTATCATACCTTAAGGGGAGATCTTTTTCTGTAGCCATTGAAAACTATTCTTCTTACTCTGCTGCTTGCACATGTGGTGTACCACAGGGTTCCGTTTTAGGCCCTGTTTCATTTTCCCTCTATCTTCTTCCTTTAGCCAAGATCTTTTGTAACCATCACATTTTATATCATCTTTATGCAGACGATATACAGCTTTACCTTCCAATGAAACCAGATGACAACATATCTCTTCAGTCACTGTTGGATTGTTTGAATGATGTTAAAAGTTGGATGGTGGATAATTTTCTGTTTTTGAAAGAAGGATCTTATGCTCACCAAACCATTTTATTTGATCAATAATACGGTAAAACAGTAACAACAGAAATATTATTATAATTTAAAACTGTTTTCTATTTTAATACATCATTACTCCAGTCTTCAGTGTCACATTATCCTTCAAAAATCATTCTAATATCATTCTTATCTCAGAATTATCATTCTAATAAACATTTCTTATTATTATCAATGTTGAAACAGTTGTGCTGCTTGATAGTTTTGTGGAAACATGATTCATTTATGAACAGAAAGTTCAAAAGAAGAGCATTTATTTGAAATAGAAATCTTCTGAAACATTATAAATGTCTATATATAAAATATTTTGTATAGTCTTGTAAAAATATTCCTGTATGACTGTGTATTTTAATGTTTATTCCCTAAATCCATGGTGGATTACTGTAAGTCACTTTAACATACATACAGACTGTTCATAAACTAAAAATGAAAGGGCTTAGTCAAAAAAGTTTATTCTATGACCAACATTATGCCACAAATGCTGTCGACTGAGCTTAATTTACACTAAAGCTGGAGTATTCCTTCATAGCCTGAAGTAGTTCATAAGTGGTGATTGTGACATCTAATATTACATTGATCTTTTATGCATAAAGGAACAAAGGGAATCAACAGCAGTGTTGGCATCCTCTTAAATCTAGGATGGTGGTCTCCTCTTTGGGCTTCTGGACCCTTTTGATTGGAGAACAGCTGATATAAATGTTAATTTGTTGGCAGGAGCAGCAAACGATGCCACCAAGCTCTGGAAAGCTTGAGAGACCATGAAAGCAGCCTGGATTAGACAACATTTCTGCCAGTGACTCGACCCCATGCCTTTTCTGCTTCTGTCAGATAATGCGTTCGCCGAGACCACCTTCAACAGCTCAACAGCTGGGCACGGACCTCCATCCATGCCCTGTTTCAGCAAACACCACAATCGGTCTCATATCAAAACCTAAATGAACGTCCATCAATATTGATCTAAGTATGTCACAACTGATTTATTTCTAGCTCAGTCCTGACAAAAGAAAATTCATCGGCATGAATTTGGCCTCTAGAGTGGCCATATGTTCCAGCCAAGCGTGCTCAGCTCCGAGACAGATACTGGATGTTTCACACAGCATGTGGCCTCAGAGATGGATCTGTCTGGAGCCTCGCGGCTCTAAATGACAGCGTAGACGTCATAGTAGACTGAACACATAACCAAGATCTTCCAAACACTGCTAAGATCAACAGCTCCAGGCATTTGCATATTAAGTGAAGTTTCTGTTCCTGCTTGTTTTTAATCTCAGACATTTTCTCCTCACACCTACCCAAAAAGCTGCACGGTTCCGGTGTTTAATCTTGTTAGGTGAAAAATGAATGTTTTCAGTTTGGAGTGTGACGACGTAAACAGACTACTTAAGATATATGGGGGTTTATACAAAGAGAAAAGATATGCCTGTTGTTCCGGCGAGGGGACTATTTCGAGTAAAGAAAGAAGATAAATAATCTTCAAACTATCACATTTTATCATAAAAGCTTGATCCCACAGCTATACAAATACTTGCCCTGAAATCTATTTATAATTCACGACAATTAACTTTGTATTTGTTAAGATCTTTCAATTGTCTTGAAGCTTCTTCTCCTTTTTAAAAATATGTTTATATGTCAACACCGGTGTATTCAAATATGCACTATTGTTCAAAAGTTTTGGCTCTGTAAGATTTTATTTTATTTTATTTTCAGTAAGGATGCATTAAACTGATCAAAAGTGACAGTAAAGGCATTTATAATATTACAAAAGTTTTCCATTTCAAATAAATGCTGTTCTTTTCATCAAAAAATCCTGAAAAAAAAAAAAAAAGTTTCACTGTTTTCAACATTGATAATAATAAGAAATGTTTCTCGAGGACCAAATCAGCATATTAGAATGATTTCTGAAGGATCATGTGACACTGAAGACTGGAGTAATGGAGTAATATAAGACAGTTCTTTTCTGATAATATTTCATAATATTACTGTTTTTACTGTATTTTCGATTAAATAAATGCAGCTTTGGTGAACATAAGAGACTTCTTTCAAACACATTAAAAATCTTTTGAACAACTGTATATTTATTTTATTTTATTATTATTATTTTTTTAAATATGTGAACAAAAAAGTATAATTAAAAGTAAGTATCTTTATTTTTTCTATTGGCGGTGCAATTTCTTTTAATCAGCCAATTGAAAGGACTAATAAATTAAATTGATGAAGAACTAACTAAACCCATAGATAAACACATCCAATCTTCTTCATCAGAAACCGAGGACAGCATTCAGCACTCAGAGAATCTTATTACTTGGTTTGGCTGCCATTATAGCTTTCATTATGAGTTAATATCGCCACACCTTGTTTCTCGTCAGCACTATTGATTCTGCAATTAAATCCAGCCTGACCATTAGATATCAAATAAAGGAGTCTTTCAATGGATTTTGTGCAAACCCAGGGGCAAACGGTGAATGACAGCCAGGAATAAATCACAGAAGCTCTTTAATAAAACAGCAGTCTGTCATGCAAATGACACACAAGGGAATGTTGGCCACATCACTTTCCAAAAAGAGATATAAGTAAACTCCCTTTGAACTCTAATCGCTTTAGTGTCAACCTATTTATTTGACGCATACACTTGTGCATATGTGCATGGAAGAACAGGTATATTCATAGATTTTTGCATCTTGTTCTACATACACTGTACAATTCTTTTGGTCACACTTTAGATTAGGGTCCAATTCTCATGATTAACTAACTATTAACTAAGACTTTTGCCCCAATAAACTCCTAATTAATGCTTATTAATAGTTAGTTAGTTGTTAAGTTTAGGTATTGTGTAGGATTAAGGCGTGTAGAACACGATCATGCAGAATAAGGCATTTATAAGTACTAATAAACAGCCAATACCCTAGTAATATGCATGCTAATAAGCTATAACTATATAACTAGCTATAACTAACTATAGTTAATAGTGGGAATTGGACCCTAAACTAAAGTTTTTATTTTTCATCAACTCACACATCAGTTGGTGTAAACGAAAGATCAAGCATGTTTGCTTGACATGCGAGAACCAATGAGGTTCATTCTCATGTTACGCAGCGCGTTTGAGCTTCCGCAAGAGGTTTGCTCTCACGCATCAAGCAGGTTCGGTTGAGCTTCTGTTTATGTTCGCTGATCAATCTTTATATGTGAATAAAAGCTTAAATTCAATCTATTCATCATATAAAGCGATCGAGTCTCTTCAGAAAATTTGGATTAAACTGCTCAATTCATAGGGATTAGTTTTACGATCTCTTTATGAACTTTTTAAGTGTCAAAGTGGTAGTTGCGTAGCTGTCAATGGAGGGACAGAAATCTCTCAGATTTCATCAAAAAGATCTTCATTTGTGTTCCAAAGATGAACTAAAGTCTTATAGGTTTGGAACGACATGAGGGTGAGTAATTAATGACAGAATTTTCATTTTTGGGTGAACTTTCCCTTTAAGGAAAGAACTGTGATGTTACTGGAATTTGAATTAACATGTTAAGTATTAAAATATATTAACATTCTGAATAATCCATCCATTTTCCAAACCATCTGTCCTAGGTAGGGTGCTATTAAATTAAATTAAATTAAATTAAATTATTACATTCTTTAAATTTTATTTCTTCAGATCAGAAGCCATAAAATGTGGGCATTATATCCAGTTGCAATATTCTAAAATAATTTTACAACCTTAAAATCCGGTGTGACCACCCCCAAACGAAACAAGATGCATTTGGACAAGTCAATGTGGGTGACTGGTTAATCTAACCAGAGAGTAAATTTGCTTTTTCTCTGACCCTGTGAGGGGAGCATTTGGGAAAGGGGAAAGGGCAAATTCATGAGTCATTGTTTCATTCCTAATTTCAATTTGCTAGAAAAGGCACACTAAAGGGTCTCCAAGAAACAAAACATTAGCAACAAAACCAGCATCGAACCATTAATTTTGAGGAGCACGGCTGTACTATGTGATTAACAATGTTGTGGTAATTACTAATTGGGGAGTACTTATCTCAAAGAGGTGGAAGGTGGAACAAAGAATTAAGGTATCAACAAACTTCCCCTCTGGGTGAGCAGACAGAGGCTAGATAACATCGCCGTGGACTCCTTCAACACAGTGTGTACAGAAAACAACAACAAATCGCAAGAACAGCTAATTAAAACAGCAGAAAAAATATGCTATTGTCTATTAAATGTGTTTTCTTCTTACACTAATTTTCCAATTCCAATCCAATCCAAAATTGGTAAAGGACATTTCAAGGTCTTTACCGTCTGAACCAGATGTAAGATTGAATTTATGATCCCAAATTAATTAATCATTACATATCAATATTTAAAACTGCTCTTGTTAGTGTAATTTCTGTCTTAATGGCATTTCTGTGATTAAATGGCAAATAAGTAATCAAAACGGACAACCTGCATAAGCGTCTGTGGCAGAAAAATGTGTTCAGTGAGCTTATCGCTGTGTCATCGGCATGGAGAAGTGATTAGTCACGTAATGATTTTTTAATTGGCGAAGAAATGAGGCTTGACAAGTCAAAACGAAATGCTAAGTGTGGTGAAGGGGTGCCAACAACTAAAATGCTGTGTAATTGCATGTCAGATGGACTATTTTTAAAAAATATATAAAAACTTAGATTCACCACTGAGAGATGAAAGTCTGAAATAACAGTGTTAGAAAGCTTAGTCATAGAAAATTTATATTTTTCATTACTCCAGTCTTCAGAGATGCATGACTCTTCAGAAATCATTCTAATATGCTGATTTGGTGCTCAAGAATGATCAATGTTGAAAACAGTTGTGCTACTTAATGTTTTTGTGTTAATCGTAATACATTTTCCTTAAGATTCTTTGAATAGAACAGCATTTATTTGAAATCAAATGACTTGTAACAATGTAAAAGACTTCACTGTCACTTGTGATCAATTTAATGCATTGTTGCTGAATAAAAGTATAAATTTCTTAAAAAAAAAAATAAAAAATACTTCCCCCAAACATTTAAACAGTAGTTAAGCCACAGTTAGAAATGCTTGCTCATTATTCTCTCATTATTCTCTCAGCTATTGTTGTTAAATCCCTGATGTTGATATGTTAGTCCATGGCGGGCTTACAAAATGAAGATGGTATCACATAGGTAAATCTCAGTCAACACCTGACAGCTAGGTTTGATTCACAGCTTTAAGCACTGAAACAAGGGAATAAACAACTCAATCCATCTTAACTTTGTATTTCGAACTTTTAACTGCTCTCGTTTCTCAAAGTCATGGAAAGCAGAAGCTTTGATTTTGGGATCAATAGCCACGTGAAGCGCCAATCGTTGGCATGTCAATTTTTCCTTGTCAGCTCCTTTAACTGGCAGACTTTTGAACAGAGACCAACTGATTGCGTATGACATCGGCATCAAACACCTTTCTGAGGTCACACATAGCCGGGCCACATGTGTCCTCAAATTCAATCGATATTTCATCAAGCGAGTTGCAACTTAATCAACTGCTAAAGTTTCTGAGTGCTGTTTATTCTCTGACAACAAATACTAGAAATTAAAAAAAAAAAAAAAAAAACTGAAAAAAGTATAAATGTGTGTGTATATATATATATATATATATGTGTGTGTGTGTGTGTGTGTGTATAACTAAATTACTACCTTACTAAGTATTAATAAGCAGTAATTAGGAGTTTATTGAGGCAAAAGTTATAGTTAATAGTTAAAGGGTTAGTTTACCCAAAAATGAAAATTATGTCATTAATTATTCACCCTTATGTCGTTCCACACCCATAAGACCTTCGTTCATCTTCGGAACACAAATTAAGATATTTTTCATAAAATCCGATGACTCAGTGAGGCCTCCATTGAAAGCAAGATAATTAACACTTTCAATGCCCAGAAAGCTACTAAAGACTATATTTAAAACAGGTCATGTGACTACAGTGGTTCAACCTTAATGTTATGAAGTGACGAGAATACTTTTTGTGCGCCAAAAAAACAAAAACAGCACAAAAAAACAGCACAACAGCCTCATGAATAGTTGATCGTACTGGTATTTCTTTTTTTTTTGAACTGTTGCTAAAAATTCCCTCACCATTCATGCCGTGTGACGTCAGAACAGAGGTTTGACAGAGCATGTCAAAGGAAATGAGCAGGGTGCTGCACGCAAACCAAATACACCAGGGAATGTTACATACTCAGACAATGGACAATCCATCGGAATAGCACGTCCACTGAAAAAAAGTTGGTGTAAAAACAATATTCGGTCACATTTTAGATTAGGGTCCAATTCTGTTCATCTGCAGAACACAAATTAAGATATTTTTGATAAAATCCGATGGCTCAGTGAGGCATCTATTGCCAGCAAGACAATTAACACTTTCAATGCCCAGAAAGCTACTAAAAACATATTTAAAACTGACTACAGTGGTTCAACCTTAATATTATAAAGCGACGATTAATACTTTTTGTGCGCCAAAAAACATAACAAAATAACGACTTTATTCAACAATATCTAGTGATGGGCGATTTCAAAACACTGCTTCATGAAGCTTCGAAGCTATACAAATCTTTTGTTTCGAATCAGTGGTTTGGAGCGTGTATCAAATTGCCAAAGTTACGTGATTTCAGTAAACAAGGCTTCTTTACGTCATAAGTGTTTCGAAATTTCAATGGTTCACCACTGGGGGTGTGACTTTGGCAGTTTGATATGCGCTCCGAACCACTGATTTGAAACAAAAGATTCGTAAAGCTTCGAAGCTTCATGAAGCGATGTTTTGAAATCGCCCATCACTAGATATTGTTGAATAAAGTCGTTATTTTGTTTTGTTTTTTGGCGCACAAAAAGTATTAATCGTCGCTTTATAATATTAAGGTTGAACCACTGTAGTCACATGAACTGTTTTAAATATGTTTTTAGTAGCTTTCTGGGCATTGAAAGTGTTAATTGTCTTGCTGGCAACAGAGGCCTCACTGAGCCATCGGATTTTATCAAAAATATCTTAATTTGTGTTCCGCAGATGAACAGAATTGGACCCTAATCTAAAATGTGACCGAATATTGTTTTTACACCAACTTTTTTTCAGTGGACGTGCTATTCCGATGGATTGTCCATTGTCTGAGTATGTAACATTCCCTGGTGTATTTGGTTTGCGTGCAGCATCCTGCTCATTTCCTTTGACATGCTCTGTCAAACCTCTGTTCTGACGTCACACGGCATGAATGGTGAGGGAATTTTTAGCAACAGTTAAAAAAAAAAAAAAGATATACCAGTACGATCAACTATTCATGAGGCTGTTGTGCTGTTTCTGAGCTAAAATACAATCCTCATATCCACTGTGCAACAACTATGCTGTTAGGTCACCTTGTAGTGTAAATTGTCCACGGCTCCATTATAACCTCTGCTTGACGTCTAGCCTTGAAAGGGGGAAACTTAGATACTTGGCATTTACTATGGCCTTATGTTGGCATTTGTTGGCAGTCTGAGGTGATGCTTAGAGATGAAAGGTACTGATTATGCAACACAAACAAGTTAATTATATTTCCACATGAGTGAACATGAGTTTTGGTAGAGCATCTGATACATGAAGCTGAGGTGCAAGACATTAGCTGATAACCTCAGGACAGACACCGCAATGTCAACACCAGAGCTGAGAGCGTCCTAATCACTGACATTTGAGTGAGCAAAACTTACTAATATAGAATTGTTTTATATATTATCATACATTAAAAAACAAATGTATGTCTATATACTCTACCTGCTGTAGATAGAGTATATACCATGTTGGGGAAAGTTACTTTTAAAAGTAATGCATTGAAATATTGCGTTACTCCCTAAAAAAGTAACTAATTGCATTGCTTAGTTACTTTTTATGCAAAGTAATGTGTTACGTTGCTTTTGCTTTACTTTTTCTCAGCAGGGCTGTTTGTTTGTTTGTTTTATAACAAAAAGTTCTATTTTTGGTAAATGTAAAGGTCCTTTTACACCAAAAGTGAAATGAATAAGCTTCAGGCTGAAGGAAATGCAAATTCATGCCTGTACAGTAGAGGGCGCAGCTCAAACAAAACTTTCAGCTGTGCTGCCATTCTGGATCAAAGAAGAATATGACGGAGGAGAAGTAGTAAATGAGTAAATGTATGCTCACGTCTAGAACTAGTCTAGACTAACCATCATGTTCACACAGCGCACACAACACCTCTGCACTTACTCACGATTTCTCTCAACGTGGGTACAGGAGAGGCGTCAGTAAATACATGGGAAAACAAAATAACTTGCGTTACTTATTTGAAAAAATAACTCCGATATTTTGTTATGCGTTACTTTACTAGTTACTTGAAAAAGTAATCTGATTATGTAACTTGCATTACTTGTAATGCGTTACCCCCAACACTGAGTATATATATATATATATATATATATATACACACACACACATAAATATAGTGTTATATAACGTGGCCTTTGATAAGTTTTATTAATGTGTATAAATGTTTATTTAAAACTAGAATTACAATAACTTTAAATTCCATTACATTTATGTAAGATGAGGCCTATGTAAAGTACATAAGCATTATTGAGAATAACATTCTACATATTTTCATTGACAAAACATTTTATGTTTTATTAAACCAGTGAGAACAGTTGTGAGAACTGAGTGCATTTTGATTTATTGCATCTTGATAGAATTTGTTACAATACTTTATAAGTAAAATGTTATACCATTCAACTTGAAAGATGCAATGTGTAAAATTTGGGAGGATCTATTGACAGAAATGCAATATAATATACATAACTATGTTTTCAATGGTGTATAAAGACCTTACATAATGAACCATTATGTTTTTATTACCTTAGAATAAGCCATTTCAATCTACATACACCACAGGTCCTCTTACATTTTAAGTCGCCATTTTGCACCGGCATGTTTCTACAGCAGCCCTAAACGGACAAACTGCTCTACAGAGCACGTTTCATCTCTATGTTGTTCTTCTTCTAAATCATTTGTGTTTTTAGAGGCAGCTTGCATCGTCACTACGTTGAATACGCACAAAGAAGTAGTAGTAGTAGTAGTAGCAGTAGTAGTAGTAGTAGTAGTAGTCATCTGGTTTATTAGAAGCAGAGACCGTTCTTTGTTAGAAATAAGAGGAAACCTCATTGCTTTACTGGCTACTCTCTGCTGTCTCAGAAGACAACATCTGTCTTGTGTTGGCCAGATGGCCACTGTAGCTTCTCTATGTGCTTCGAAAGGGATGGGTGAGCGTCGTTGGTTGCAGTTCACAACCTCACCGCTAGATGCCACTAAAATTTACACACTGCACCTTTAAGAAAATGTTTTTAAAGGGGTCCTATTATGCTTTTTCACTTTTTCAGCTTTAGTTAATGTTTCTGTCTGAGCATAAAAAAGATCTGCAAGGTTACAAAGCTCAAAGTCCACTCCAAAGGGAGATATTCTCTTTAACAGAAAACACTTTTCAAGAACTACAACAAATGGCTCGTTGGGACGCACTTCTTACAGATCTTGTGAAGTCACAATGTCACTCATTTAAATAATCCCCGCCCACGGAATACGGAAGACCTGCATTAGTAGCGTCTTGTTGCCATGTCGAAGAGACTTATTTTTTAAACTAGACTAAATTTTAGACAAAATTTATTTTTAACACTGTTCCTGAACATTACTACCCCAACGTTTATCTGTGTGCTGCAACGAGGACAGCTTCCAGAACCTAAGAGAGTACGATTCCGGCTACGCACAAAAGCTTTTCTTGAAAGACGGAGCAGTTCCCACTTTGTCGGAACAATCAGTTGCTTATGGATCACAACCTGTAAGTATGTTTTATTATCTGTGGCTCTGCTAGCTAATATTACAGTGTTTAGCTATGGGGCTCTCACTTTTTAAGACTGTTCACCGATCTTTAGGAACGTACCACTCTGAAACATCATGTAAAATCCATGCTTGCAAAGGTAGGCCTACTGCACAATGAATCGCTCTCCAATTGGTATGGCAAAATTGACGGCATTGTTAATATTTACACCTGAGCAGATGCAGCTAACCAATCAGAGCACATTTCGTATTTCAGAAGGAGGGGCTTCATCGAAACAGGAACTAAACAGTGTTTTTCAGACAGATTGGGAAAAGAGGTACTGCAATAAGGTAAAATCTGTGAAAAATAATGTGTTTTTTGAACAGTTAAGCATGAAAACCTATTCTAGTACACACCAAAAACAAAATCAAGACTTCGTAAAAAGGCCCCTTTAATGTTTCAGTTTGCAATCGCAGGTAGAGACACATCAAGGTGAATGTTCTCTTTCCAAAAGAGCAAGTGTATACTCACCCCTTCCAGTGAGGTGTTATTCTTGAACCCAAACCGTCCAGTAAACAATGCATACTGTAGTCGGCAGCAAACACATAGACAGTCCCGGCCGCGGAGATGTAAAAGGCAATATGTTCCAAAAGCCAGCAATGGAGAACAATTATTGTGCTCCGTTTCCATTCGTTGCAGTAGTGGATTGAGTCCTCAAATATGTCCCGGTAGGAAACGGTTGGATAGTCCTTGGAATACAGTGTGAGAAGTGAACACTCAGGGGAGAAAGTCCAGCAGGGGTTCAGACAAATTATCCCATATTCCTCCCCATAATCGGATGACCTGGTGAGCTCTGGGATGGGTTGAAAACAGAGAGAGAGAGAGAGAGAGAGGCCATCGATAAACAAAACACTCTCCAAACCCAAATGAAGTGCAGATGTCTCAGCTGGTAGTGCAGATTTTTTTGGAAACACAACCCCGAATAGAGAACAAGTGCATCTGTCACACTACAAAGAATTGAGATGAAACAGAGCTGTAATATGCACCAGACAGGACTGCAGAAACTACGCCAGAACCCGTGTAAAAAAATGTGTTTGTTATGCGCAGGACAGTCTCTGTGTCTTATATTTTCATCTCTCAGTTTTCAAAAAGTTTTGTGGCTGTTTTGATAATTTACAAAAATAAATGAACTTAAAAATTCCACATAGCAGATGACTTAAAATAATAAAAAAGAAAGGTGACATTACTCTTCAGGGATGATTGCTGTCTCTTGCGGGACAGCGGAAGGAGTCATCAAATTTTAAAGTCGCTCCAATCTCGTTGAACCTTCTTCTCGTCACTGACCTGTGGGTTTGCTGTGTCTAGGGAAGACAGAAAAATAGCCGTAAGGGATGGGAGGACTGTGTTAGTGACAGCACAGAGCGTTCTCCAATCTTTCTCGGAACACCACTAAAGCGGAGTCATGGTGGAGGTGAAGGACAGCAGCCGGTCTTTGGCGGCAGAAGGGCTACGGTAGTGTAGCTGATTTTCACTACTACCGAAACAAGAATATAATGTGTCACGGAATAGATAAATAAGGGATAATGTGCAATCAGCTGATCGTAAATACGAAATAAACAATTGATCAGTACATTCGGACACATTTGAATTCTACAAACAATGCTAAATTTTAAAGCAATATGGAGGAGAAACGGTTAGAAATTATGAGGAAAATTGTGTTTTACGAGCTCAGTGGCTCTGGCCGAGCTGTGATCTAGGCGAAATGCTATTGGTTATTTTTTTAATAACCAATAGGGGAGGGGCTTCTAGATATATCCCCCTCTGTCTTTCTTGTTTCATTGGAAATTACGTCAACAAGGCACTTCAGTAGGCCTTTAAAGTATATTATTTCTGTAATAAGTACTTCTCTTAAAAGCATGCTAGTGTACTTCTTTTTCACAAAGGGAAACATTAATATGACTGATGCGAGAGACAAGACTAGCAAAGCTGCTAGCACAAAACAGGGACAAGGGTCAAATATACTGCCTAATTGTCAATATACAACAGACGTTCACTAGAATGCTGCAATTGACCAATCAAGCTCAAGTATTCCAGAGAGCCGTGTAATCCTGACACTTATGCAGTGCCAAAACAAATTCTCTGCTGGTACGAAGCCTTTTGATTTACAACAAGCAAACGTCTTTCTGATGTCAAGATCTGACACTACACTAGCTGTTCAACTAATCAGTAAACTGTTTGTTGCACATGTAGAACAGAAAATACAACATACTATTCCATACACAGAATCCTCTGATGTATTATGTAATGCACAAAACCATTTTTTATCACTCCATGTTGTTTATCGACCGTGTGTTGGTGGGATGCCATTTTTGGATCTGTAGCTATACAGAAATGCCAATCTTGTGAGGTAATTGTTGGCACTTTTGAATCCAATGTTTTTTTTGTTTTGTTTTTTGCTGTGAGAACTTTAAAGGGTTAGTTCACCCAAAAATGAAAATAATGTCATTTATTACTCACCCTCATGCCGTTCCACACCCGTAAGACCTTCGTTAATCTTCAGAACGCAAATTAAGATATTTTTGTTGAAATCCGATGGCTCAGTGAGGCCTGCATAGCCAGCAATGACATTTCCTCTCTCAAGATCCATTAATGTACTAAAAACATATTTAAATCAGTTCATGTGAGTACAGTGGTTCAATATTAATATTATAAAGCAACGAGAATATTTTTGGTGCGCCAAAAAAACAAAATAACTTATATAGTGAAGCTTCGGAGCGTTATGAATCTTTTGTGTCGAACCATGATTCAGATCGCGTGTCAAACCGCCAAACTGCTGAAATCACGTGACTTTGGCGCTCCGAACCACTGATTCGACACAAAAGATTCAAAAATATCTTAATTTGCGTTCTGAAGATTAACGAAGGTCTTACGGGTGTGGAACGGCATGAGGGTGAGTAATAAATGACATTATTTTCATTTTTGGGTGAACTAACCCTTTAAGATATGTTAGATAAAGTATTATCACACATACAATTAACATACAGCATGACAAGTAATAATATAATAATAACATTTCATTCAATTTCCTAATTTTTATACAAATTGTAGATCTGACTGCATTTGCTAGGCTCAAACATTCAACCCAAGCTATTGTAAGGTTAAATTATTGACACATATTATTCACACATGTTTTTCTTACATGGATTTAGATGTGGTAACAGGGTTGAAACTAATCGCAGACCACATTTAAAATTAATATAAAATAAACCAGCTCATATTATACACTAGTATTTAGTATTCTACTATCTACTGAAGTTGCCAGTGAACATTTAATGAAGGTTAAGCCTCTCATTTCTCTGACCATTTACTGAAAAAGCAAAGAGCCTTTTTCAGATTTTGTTCATAAAAAGAGTCTGAGTCATCATGCTCCTTCAGACATAATGCATTTTAATTTACATCTTGTGCTACCTTAGTTGACTGATGATTACTTTTAATTTGTGGCCATTAGGTGCCTGCAGTGATTGACGGGATCAGTAGAATCATGGAAGTTCACCCTTCTGCATCACCAGCTCTTGACTGAATGGACTTTATCGATTTAATGATTTAAGGATGAGGTCCTCTTGAATTCCATGAGCATTCATCTAGAAACTGCAATTACCTGATTGGACCCATAAATCCAAATTCTACAAAGGAAAAGCTCTTCAAGGAATACCTGGACGTGGCCCATTGAATCAGGTGAATAGCTCTATTTCTGGCAATTATGGGAGTCTATATATATGTGCTCCGAGCAGCTGTAAAGTGCCTAGGCATTGTTAAAAGCCCACTGTCAAAGGGTTATATGAATGTGCAATTGCCTGAAAGCAACCTTAAGCATTTTAAATCAAGTGGTTTGCCTTTGGTTTTGGTGTACTTGCTGTTACACCAGATCTTTGTGCCAGGAATATTAGATCTAGTCTCTATACCAGTTCCTGGCAAACGATATATGTTTTGTCTGCATCCAAAATGGTCAGCAGAGTTTAAAACACAACACAGTTGTGTTGTCACTATCTTAAAGCAACACAAACACAGGCTGCTAGTGAAAATCCTTAGATCCTTCATTGCTTCACACTTTACAATACGGTCATTGATCATTGTAATGGTCATTGTAATACAAATGCAACTGTTCTTTGTTAGTTCATGTTAGCTTAGGTTCATTAAATAATATAAACAAATACAACTTTTGATTTAAATAATGTAATAGTGTCTCATCTGCCAGATGGAATGCCTATGATGCCACCAGAGGGCACTCTTCCTCTCTTATTTATCGCATTATGAACTGCATTTCCCATGACCTATTGCCTGGACTCATTGTGTGCTGACTGCTTCCACCTGTGTATGATTATCTTGTTTATGCTCTCCAATTTTAGCCCTGTGTGTTCAGTCATTCTTTGCGAAGTCTTGTTGCATGTTAATCCCTGGGTATACTTTGTTTTTTTTGTTTTTTTATGCGTACGCTAGTGTACACGCGCAGTCAAATACACAGCCTTGGAAAGTATACTTCATTTGACTGGTACACATACACATGCGTTCGACGCATGCACAGTTTTGAGCAATTTCTCGCCACGAGTTACAACCCATGTAAACATCTTTGTATTCTTTCATGCTAGAATTGTACAAATGAAGGTACTTTCTAACCTCTTCGCACAATCTCTTGTCTATGTAGGCCTCCATTGTCGCTGTAGCTTGCATGCGTTCCGGTCTGCTCTGTTTATGCAGTTTTTCTTTGACTACCTTGTGAATCGACGCCCCCAGGGCACAGTTGCCACCTTGTGGTTAAATTAATTACTGCAAAAAAAATTAAATGCGCATGTGCGATCTTACAAAAAAACGGCGGTGCGCGTACAGCACACGCGCACACTTCTGATGACGAAATTTGCGTCACGCGCACTGTACACTAACCCTCGTGTACGCGTAAAAAGTGAACTGTACTTTGGGCTTTAGTGTTACACTGCATTTTGGAATGTTATATCTTTCTAAAAAAAAAGTTCTTTGTGAACTCTCAATTACACTGTGCCTTGTTTACAAAACAAGATGTTCCGAATAAACATATAATCCTCTGATGCAATCCAGGACGCCATTAAAATAAATCATCCACCTGTTCATGACACTGGGATGCTTCTGAAGTCTGTACAGAGACGCAAATGAGCTGTTTAAACTGGAAGTGTCAAAGCATGTTCCTTTACTCTTCTGCGCGGAGTACGTCGGAAACTGAACGCGCATCTTGATACTGTATCCAGTGTAGACAGCATCAGTGATTATAATGGGTTCTATTTGCTTTTGACGCGACGCTCACATCCAGTGTAGGTAAATATCAGCCGTTAAGTGACTGAATGCCAGTGGGCGGGGCCTATGATGCGATGATGTACAATTATTCGTCAGTGTCTTGCTCTGGAGGCAGGCATATGCAAATGTATTTGTCTGTGCGACGTCACAGAAACCACAATATCAAAACGAGTTGTTTTTGGACCTTGATTAAATAAATGCTATGTTTATAATGAAGAGGATGTTTTAAGCTATGAAACTTGCAGATATTTTAATGGTACAAAGACTTCAGATTACCAAGGCAAATTTGATTTTTCATGTCATGACCACTTTAACAAATGTAACTTTTTCGTAAAGTGTTACCACATTTTCTTTGACTTACCTCCTTGTGTGTCTGTGCTTGTACCCTCTTTTGAGGAAAGTGAAGGACGTCTCTTGAGCTCTATACAAGTTCTTGGATGGTGCCTTTGTGTGGGGGAGACTATGTCCTCACAGCTCATCTCTGAAATCTGCACAGCTGTCTCAGAGTCTGTGACCAGCACCATGGCAGTGGAGTCTTTAAAACTACCAGTGGCCCCGGCGGCCCCCTCTAAACCCTCTCCCGAGGCCTCTTGGCCCTCCACGATTTTGGAGCTGGAGCGCGGGACCTGCCCCGACGCTTGCCCCCCATTCGTCTGTGAGCGTACGTTCGTCATGGCAGTTCCCTTCCCAGAATCTGCCCCGTTATGGCTGTAGACTTTATATCGGATCATGAGGATGATGATGAAAACGAGGACAGAAGCCACGATGATTCCTCCGATGATGATGATCATGGTGCCGCCCAGGAAATGGCTGCGGAGCGACTGGCACTGGCTGTACTCCGTCTCCGTGACGAATGAGACGCAGCCCACCTGCCGCGTGGCGGTCAGCGAGGTCACGCCATCATCGTAGACGGCCAGCACGCACAGGTCATACTCCCGTCCGGATACGAGGTCTCGCACCAGGAAGTCGTAACTCGTGGAGGGAATCATTCTGCAAGACAGGCAGGGCAGAGTTGAACGTTATCATGTATTCCTCAGATAATACATGAATATAATTAAGATTATACTCAGCCAGCATGTGCATGTATTATCTACGGCCACATGATCACTGTGGAGAACCTTATGTAATTATATCATAATTCTGAATATTATGGACATTATGTTAATTCTCAATGATGAATTTAATATATAACATACTACAATGCAATATCTAGTCATTTCAGAACTATTGCTATCATGAAATAAAGTGCAGGCAAAAATGTACTCTTTATTAAAAGGCTCCATCAACATAAAGTCAAAATCAATACCCAAGACAAATACATTGGCTTCCATTGAAATTTACAACATGGATAAGGTATTCTAAGTGCAATGGAAGTCTATAATGTATAAACAATATACAGTATAAATATGTTAGAGACTCTCCCCAGGAAAAGCATTTATTATATAAAGGATAATATACATACATGAATATATCTTGTATCGTATTTTATTTATTGTAGCATAGAATTGTGCAATTACTGAGATAGTATGGAAAATACACTATTTTGAGGCATGTATTCATCTACTACAGACAGTGTGTGTCTTAGTACACACATGATTATTACTTTATAAGATTATTAAAATTACATTGGATAGGCGAAACTATCCTGGGTGTTGACATCGAGGAAGAAGTGATTTTCCTTTAGACAAATAATGGAAGATCTTGACGCAATTAAACCTACATTAAGCATTCTATTGCTTCAAATGACCATTCGAAAAGTCTTTAGAGTTCATTAAGGGTATAACTGAAAATTGACCATTTTTCAAAGCAAACACTTTTGTGAATCTCTCAACTACAACGACCAGAGAGATTTTCAAGAACTGTCATACCCATACTACAGAACTCAACTGTCATACGATTCAGTTCAGAGAAATCCTGGCTCTTGTTAATCTGTGCATTTTCCAGGCACTAATACTGTTCATAATAATCCCATGTATAATCCCATGTATCATTACTGAGTGTCATACAGACTATCCATTACAAGTAGTGGTAGAACAGTGTTAATCTCAGTGTAAATGCATTGATATTTATTCAACACATCTGTATAAACTGGAATTATACATTTTATGTGCAATGAAAATGATACTGAGGGATATTTTAGCATTAAATGTATAATCTAATGGAAGATTACTTACACAGTACCACTTGTTAAAAGAAATCACTTGCTTTTATGAGAGCTTCTCATACAATCTCGGTCTGAAAAAAGTTCTGTCATGAAACTCTAGATGGCGCAGGCTGATAGGTCCTTAACTCAATATGCTTGCAATCATATCTTTCTCTATAGGGCACAGCTGATTGGTTCCTGCTGTATCAGCAGCCAAAGAGCTTGCTGCTCAACTTTCAAATACTTGGTCAGCATTTGCTGTAGCAGTTGCAGCACACTTTCAGAAACCCACCACCTTCCCCAGCTCCACCTGTATAGATCTGCTACGGGTTATTCATGTGTGCTATTGCACAGCAGCAGCATGTCTTACTTGCTCACAGCAGTGTGTCGTGTATGTACTGGCAATAGCAAGTCCCGTACTTGCTCTGCAGCAGCATAGCAGATCTATTTTGCCAAGACCAAACATATTAACATATTAATTGTCATTTCCATTACCATGCCAAACACTCAGAGATTTGTCATGACAGAAATATATAATAAATAAATCTCATAAAATACACAATATAGGCATGCTGATTATATAAAATTAAAAGTGGGAATCATAAAAGTTATCAGTGATGTCCCACTCATTGTGCAAGTGCTCAGGAGAGGGCAATACTGGAAATCTACTGGTAAAAAAAGAGAGATTTTGCACTCAGATGTTTTGATTGAGCAAGCGTTCAAAATTTGAACTGTTGAACCAGAGAGTAGAAAAAATATCCAGCCTTTAATTCCACAGAGGTCACTGGAAGTCAAGTTGGAAGAATTTTTTTTTTTTTTTTTCTTTTTTTTTTGCTCCCATACCTTTTCCATTAAGTATATGATGGTGAATAAGAATATGGTGGTGTTACATATAGGTCACACAGAAAAGAAAACCTCATGTTTTTTTCAAACCTTTATGCTGTGATTTTTTTTTCCCTCTGGAACACAAAAATAGAAAATGCTACGCAGCTCCTGCCATAAAAGCTCCAAACAAGCCAAAAACTATAGTTTTATGTGAAAAAAGACTGAAAATTCAAGTCATGAACCACACTCTTATGAAAAAAAAAAAAAAAAAAGGTTCAGTTGGGGTTCAATATAGAACCCTAGGGTTCTTGACTCAAATTTAAAGAACCCCTTATGCCAAAAAAAAGGTTCTATATAAGGAGAAATGTCTTAAATGATTTCTTTCAAATGCGTATTGTCCACATTCCCAATTCCACTGGCTGTGTCTCACTTTTTCAAAGCAAAAACGCATTCTGTGTGAACCAGCCCTTGTGTTTTTTTTTGTTTTTTTTTTGTTTTTTAAGCTTGACAGACCCTGGTCACTGCATTCTGTATCCATTAAGTGGAAATAAGTGTATTGGTTTGGAAGAACATGAAGGTGAATAAATAATGACAAAATTCTCCTTGTTTGGGTGAACTATCATTTTAAAACCTAAAAATTGAGAAATATGCATCATGTTACAACGTGGCAAAGGAAAGGCGTGCAACTTCTGGTTATTGATTTTAAAGCCGTCTTTGAAGTGTTCTCATTTGCGTCCTTCCTTCTGTTCATTCAACAAGAAACTGTGCCTTTGTTTTTCCCATTGAAGATGACATGCGTCAGATCCCTCTGCACCTTAATTCATTACTCAAACACACTTCACACGCTCGCTTCATTTGCATGCAGTCGAGGGCCTTTCCTTTCTGTATGATATTAAGGCCACCAGTGAAGTCTTGAGTTATTACAGAGGTATTCCAGGCCATCAAAGACCCTTGAAAAATAGCTTTCAAAAGAAAAGAGCTGCTAATAAAGAAACAAATATAATACAATAGAGGACTTTGTGCAGCTGCGGCACAATACAAATGTTTGAATTAAAAGACCCATAATTTAGTGAACAACTGAGAATTCTTTTCTCTCTGGTGCCACACAAATCAAAGCTGGTCTCAATTTTTGCAGAGCGGTTTATTGTTGTCATATTCGATTCTGTTGAATTCTCAACATCACGTGTCTGATAAAGGCTGGAAATGAAGAAAAACAATATTGAGCTGAACTGCATTTCAGTGCTAAACAACGACTGTAAGTTTGAGTTTTAAAACACACTCCTCACTTATGAAGTGAGTCCTCTTCCTAATGCTGATTCTTCAACAGAAACATGCATTTCAAAACAAGTTATTAAAATAATGTCCTTGAGGGAATCACATCCTCCAATCCCTGCATCCAACCAACAGTAATAAAACACTGCGGCATGTAAACTGCAATATAAATAACACGGCTGCTAAACATGCTAACACTGTTAGCGCACACCTGCCACAAACTAATCAGTCATTTATTAACTTCACTGAAAAGAAAATATAAGAAAACGATGCTCTCAAAGAGGAATCACACTTATATGCTGTGGGGGGGGAAAGCAGTTTGTTTTATTGGTGAGGTGAAACATTATCATAAAAAAAATGAACCTTAAGTAAAGTAACGCCTATAGATGCTAGTAAGGAATTGCCTCATTTGTCATGGGCTTACAGACAAATGATGCACAGAATACAACTTATATATAATCACACTGTTTTTATAGCAGTTCAGGCTAAAAAGAAAGCAAACAAAATGTGATGTAAACTCATTTATAAATGCAGTCTTTCACAGTATGGGCTTTTATTAGGCAATATAAAATAATGAAGTGAAGATGTAAAACCCAAATGGTGTCAAACAGCCTTAGTGATTATATTTAGGCCCGGTTTTTGAAAAAAAAATAAAAAAAAATCCCAATTTGTTTTCAATTCCGATTCATTTGAGAACCTTTCAGTTACAATGTGAATTTAGCTTTTTTTCTAAACAGCTATAAAGCTGTAAATGATTCGGGACTTCTTTTTGAACTATTCTTCTAAAGACCCAGCTCATAAGAATCATGTGTTTCAGAAACTGGGCTCGCTGTAGGTTATTGATTCACTAACAAGAACAGGCTTTAGTGAATCATTTGTTCAGGAATCAGGTCGTGCTGCATGTTTTTGATTCACTAAAAAGAACTAGCTCATAAGAGTCATTTGTTTGTGAATCAGACTGAACCACATTGGTCACACTATATGTTCTTGATTCATTCAAAAGAATTGACTTTGAAGAATTCAAATTTGTTTGTGAATCACACTACATCACAGGCCCTGTCCCAAATGGCACCCTAAACACTCTTTCTATGAGTCCGTACTTTCGTGACGTAATGCCACTTTGACTGTCGGGAAGAAGTCTGCTGCGGAGCTCGGCAAAAGTGCACATCGAGCGCAAAAGGGGCGCTTGTGAGCACCCTTCTGAAACCTAAAATTGACAAATGGGACACTCTACGGTCTCGTGGACTTAACGGACACACGCATGCGGCAGCCATTGTAAGTCCACAAAACCGAAAGTGCTATGAAGTGTGCCATTTGGGACAGGGCCACACTGGTCACGCTATATGTTTTTGATTCATTAAAAAGAATCGACTCAGAGTACTTTGTTTGTGAATCAGACTAAACCACATTGGTCACACTGTATGTTCTTGATTCATTAAAAAGAATTGACTCAGTAATTTGTTTGTGAATCACACTACACTATAGTAGATGTGCTGTATGTTTTTGATCACTAAAAAGGACAGACTCATATCATATGAACCATTTGTTCAGGAATTGGGCAACTCTGGTCTCGCTGCATTTTTTGATTTACTAAAAAGAATTGACTCACCAGAGAACTGGCCCATAAGAGTCATTTGTTTTGCAATCAGACTACACCACATTGGTCGTCCAGGGGTTTCCCAAAGCGAACTATGGTTGCAAGTTCCAGCGTTACCAGTAGAGTTCAATGGGACCATAGTTGACTAACGATGCTTTCAGGAAACGCACCCCTGTATTTTTTGAATCAGGCTACTCTGCTTGCACTTTGTTTCTGAATCACTAAATAAAACTAACTTATTAGAATAATTTTGACAGAAAAAAAACAAAGAACATTAGTCACGCTGTATGTTTTCGATTCTTCAAAAGGAACTTTAATGATTTTACGCTATGGTTTTATAAAGTGTAGGCAAATACGTTCTCTACTGCTCAACCAACAGGGACATATATTTTAATTTTATATGACATTTCAGGTCTGTTTCAAGGGTTTCCAGAAATTTCAGCATGAGTTTGCAGCATATTTATAAGATAGTAGAGAATATATCCTAAGACCAAGTGAGTCATTAAACAGAATGTTTGTAATATTCAATGCACATCATGTTGTTGGTATCAAAGAATGGAATATATATTCTTTCTCTTTGTATTTTTATATGGTACAATATTATTCTATTCAAATCAATGTGATAAACAAGTTAGGTCAAAAGTAATCTAAAAGTAATCAAAAAGCAGTCAGATTATATTACCTGAAATGTGTATTGTGATGAATTACATTACTAACAGTGTAATTTGGAATCAATAACGGACTAATTTGTAAGTAATCTACCCAGAACTGTGTGCAGGTTATCCAAAAAAAGACTGCTTTTTCATCCTCTTGAGACTAAATGAACTAAATAAAGAAATGCCACATGTGCATATACCAAGATCTCATGCCTCCCTATGCTCTAGTGTAAAAACCCATCTGTGCTTTTGAACTGTGTAACACAACAATCACACCCGCTCCATAGCAGAAGTAGTGACCCAAAAACGCAAAAAACATTGCACACATTGCAGATTTTTCCAACGGGGGTGCAATTTTTCCATACGTTAGCATCCACTAAGCTTATTTATTTGTAAAATTATCAGCGCTGTAGTCTCCTGCGTACCTGACCAGTTTGTTAACAAAGGTATGCTAGGGGAGCATCACTGAGTTCAATCTTTCTGTACGCGCGAGCAAAATCCTGCCACAGCAAGATTGGCTCTCGGAGGTTATGATCTCAGTGCTGCTCAGTTTCAGGGACCAATTTATTACACCAATTTATCTCATATCAGGCCAGAGCTAAAAGCACGCCTGCTAACTACCTGCTGAAAAGCAATTCGTTACAAAATGCCTCATTCATATTGCATCAATAATAATCAAGCTCTCAAAATGATACGTACAGTCAGCTATCAAAACAAACTAAACCAGTATTGAGGAAGCTGTAATTTAATAAGCTACAAGCTAGTCATAAGAGTAATTAAACAGTCAAGCTAATCTTTTGAAAAAACAGTTGGCTCACTACATGCCACTAACAAAAGGTGGATAACTGCTAAAAGCTATCCAAATATTTCATTTAAAAATAACAAATGCACAAGTCTTAAAGGGATAGTTCGCCCAAAAATGAAAATTATCCCATGATTTGCTCACCCTCAATCCATCCTAGGTGTATATGACTATCTTCTTTCAGATAAATACAATCGGAGATATATTTAAAAATATCCTTAGTCCTCCAAGGTTTATAATGGTTGTGAATGGGGTGGCTGCATTTTGAAGACAAAAATAATGCATCCATCTCTAAAAAAGAGTAATCCATACGACTCCAGGGGGTTAATAAAAGCCTTCTGAAGCGAAGCGATGCATTTTTGTAAGAAAAATATCCATTTTTACAACTTTATAAATTCAAATAACTAGCTTCTGGCGGACGACCGTAAGCAGAATGCGCAAGTCGACTTGCGCCAAATGAGTAATCCACCGACGCGATGTATGACGCAGGATGTTGGAGTATGGTAAGCTTAGACACCTCTCGTGGTTCAAATAGAGCTGTGCAACAAATTTAAGCTCCTCTTCTCTTATATCGAAATCCTCCGACATTTCTCTTTAAAAATAATCATTTTAGACTTATAATCCGTGACCGCTGATTTGTTTTGCTCTATCCTCTGCGCCTCCGCGTTCGTCATTACGTTGTGCGTCAGGTTAAAGGATACTCTTCCACCGCAAATTGACTTGCACATTCTGCGTACGGTTGTCCACCGGAAGCTAGTTATTTGAATTTATATTTTTCTTACAAAAACGCATCGCTTCGCTTCTGAAGACCTTTATTAATCCCCTGGAGTCGTATGGATTACTTTTTTTATGGATGGATGCATTATTTTTGTCTTCAAAATGCACCCCCCCATTCACAACTATTATAAACCTTGGAGGACTAGGGATATTTTTAAATATATCTCTGATTGTGTTTGTCTGAAAGAAGATAGTCATATACACCTAGGATGGCTTGTTTTCAGTTCATTAAAAATAACTGATTTTACGCTAAGGTTTTATACAGCATAAGCCAATATAATTTTTTTTTGCATAATCTTTTGCATTGAAACTTCAGAACCTTTTTCTGGTGGAATACAACATGCATTGTTTATCAGTATGTTAACAAGATAAAGACTGTAGACTGCTGAATTAACTAAGATATCTTTCTATGTGATTAGTGGATTGATTAAAGTGTCTGCTTGTCTTTAACGTCTGACTTAAATGTCACAGGCGGCACTGAAGCATATCTGTGTGCCAGCTGATATCTGATTCGGACTGTGGAAGCACACAGAGACATCAAGACAGACACACAGTACAATCTACTGCCCAGCATAGAACTCATAAAGGCCTTGAACTCAGTTGGATGTAAAAATGTTTAATTTAAAGTCACAAGCATTCACAACCCATTTTACTTCCATAATATGAGATAAATCTTAAAAATTGATTGGATTGTGAAACGTGAGTGTTACACACAAGAAACTTCTTCGACACCCACATTTGAGGAGGCTTTTGACCAGAAGATGAAGGCTGAAGGTCAAGTTCACCCTCGAGAGAATCTTGACATATTCCAATGGTGACGCTTCTTTTTTAAAATCTATTATTATGGCTATTATTGCTGTAACCTTTACTACATGAAGGTTAACCAGCATTAAATTACTACTGTAGACTATTCACACAATTTTAGAAAGGCCACATAACATACAACAGCAGCCTAAAACAATGACTGAAAATCTATTCGGCTATTGGTTAACATTAAAATGAAAATGGAAATAAAACAAACAATACATTGACATGCACAGCCACTTTTGGTTTAATGTTTAATTCAATGCTTTACTTGTCTGTCACAATAATGCAATGTTATTTTTAATTATTTTATTTGAGGGCTTTTCTCAAGAAAATGTTGACATATGCGATTATTTGCGATTCATTTGACAAAATTAATTACAAGATATACTGATTAAGAAATGAAAATGACAGGCCTAGTTATTGCATTCTAATGAAATAATATGAAGACAAAAAAAAAAAAAGTTTTCTTTTTTTTAACTTTAAAATTAAGTACTCTGATAAATCATACACAATAAGACTAGAAATATGTATTAAGAAAAAATGAATACAATTTTATGTTGAGTTTAAAATCTAAAGGACAGAATAAATACACTACAATTTAAGATTTTTTTAATGCGTTTTTGAAAGATTATGCTCACCAATTCTGCATTTATTTGATTAAAATACAGTAAAATATTATTGCAATTTAAAACTACTCATTTCTATTTTAAAATATCATTTATTTCTGGATTTTCAGCATTATTAATCCAGTCTTCAGTGACAGAAATCATTCTAATATGCTTATTTGTTACAATGTTGAAAACAGTTGTACTGAATAGAAAGTACAAACGGACAGCATTTATTTGAAATAGAAATCTTTTGTAACACCTGTAAAATGTCTTTACTGTCACTTTTGATCTATTGTATTGTATTTTCTTTTAAAACAAAAAAATCTTACTGACCTCGAAACTTTTGAACAGCAGTAAAAGTTGTAGTACAAGTTGGAGGACAACAAAAGTCAAACCAGACTATGAAACTTCATGCCACATGGAGCTGTACTTCATCAGAGACTCTTCATAAGCGGCTGATGTTGGGTTGTCACACTGCTGGCAGGCCTGTGGAGAGTGGGGGGATGGAAGGATGGGGGTTTGGCCCGTTCCTCATTCCCAGAAGAGAGCCAAGGAGAGCATGAGCCTCAGGCAACTCAAGATGTTCTCTATCTTCTTTCCCAGCTCCTCCTACTGTATATAGAGCAGGTCTGTTTCCAGTTTGCATGTGAAAGGGAGAGTCACAATGCATTTGCAAGTCTCGCATTTCCAGAAAATCCCTGAGAGTGATTCAAAAGATCTTCAAAAGATGAAGACATTCAGAGAGCCACTAGCTAATGAATTTCATGATACTTAAATATCATTGGCTCCTTCCTCATTTGAATTGCGTGATATTAATTGTATGCAGTTGCATAACAGTTTCCTCATTACAAACGCATGGTAACGTTAGAGCCAGCGCCCTCCGTCCCAAATGTGTGAGCCTCTGCTTGTCTGTGTCTACCTTGTGCACTGTGCTAGGACTTGCATTATTGATGTGCGGTGAGTTTCTAAAGAGCTTTGCAGAGGTTAGCCGGTGGGCGGCAAATACAAACCCTTCTCCAAGCCCTCAATGTACCTCTTCTTCTGCACTGGGACACCAAGCAACCGATTGCTGAAAGGGTGCCTAAAATATTCACTTATCACTTATTCATAAGCTGGTCTGTACCTAGCAAACATGATTTCAGTAATAGAGGTCTTCGCTTGAGGTTGGAGGTCCCTTGAATATTGATCCTTGTAAACAGAACAGCCAGAGAAATGGCTTAATGCTAACCAGAAAAGCGCAGCCCCTCTTACCTACCCTTGTGGAAAAAAAGTGCTCTTAACTGTACTGAATGTGCACTTGTAGTGTACCTCAAATCTTAAAAGTATATTTTAAGAAAAACTGTACTTGTTGATAATATAATATTAATGAAAAAAGTGTACTTAAAGAGTACACTTTCATGAAGCTGTTTTGTAACATACTTCGTAATGATATCAAATTTGACCTTTAAAGTTCATTTTTAGTCATTGTTTTAATAATCTTTTAATATTTGTTTAGTCATTATGTTTTAATAATCTTTTTTAATAATCTAGCTACTGCCAATAGATACATGACATGCTGCTGTGAGCAAGTAAGCATGCTGCTGCTGTACAATAGCATACATGAATTACCCATAGCAGATCTATACAGGTGGAGCTGGGGAAGGTGGAGGGTTTCTGAAAGGGTGCTGCAACTGCTACAGCAAATACTGAGTATTTGAAGGCGAGCTCATTGGCTACTGATATAGCAGGAACCAATCAGCTGTGCCCTACAAATAATGATGTGATTGCAAGCAGATTGAGTTAAAGAAGTGAAGTTTTGAACAGGGGCAGTTGTGGCCTAATGGTTAGAGAGTCAGACTTGTAACCTGAAGGTAGCGGGTTAGAGTCTCAGTACCTGCAGGATATGTAGGTGGGGGAGTGAATGAACAACGCTGTCTTCCACTCTCATTACCCACAACTGAGGTGCCCTTAAGCAAGGCACCTAACCCCCAATTGCTCCCCGGGTGCTGCTCCGGGTGTGTGTTTAATACTCACTGCTGTGTGTGTGCAGTTGGATGGGTGAAATGCAGAGCACAAATACATGTCACTTTCACTTAAGGACCTACCAGCCTGTGCCATCTAGAGTTTCATGAGATATATTATTATGAGTATATTATTTCCGTAAAATGCTAAAGTGTAATAAAAGTGTGCTAAAGTGTACTTCTTTTTTAACAAGCGTACAAATCAAAGGCCTGCAAACATTTACTCTGAGAAAAAGTGATTGTTGGTGGAAATGTAAAGCCTTGTTAATAATTGATGCAATACATTTCCACTTTGCTCGGACACTCGTTTGCTTGTAAAAGGACACTGCTACTTCACTCTCCCATTACTGCGTATAAATGAATGGCTTGTGTTGGTTTTGACAGAAAGCTGAATGACTGTACAGTGAACTGTGAAATGTCTGGAGCATGTGTGTGCAGATCCATGCATAAATACAAGCAAACATGCAAATTTTTGAGACTGCAATTTGTTGTAATGTCTGAACTCAACCTTCCAATTAAATATGGATGTTCTTGAATTAGAGGGTTTACAGGTTTCATTTATTGCTTAGATAACATGCATTTATGCTTAGTCTACATAATTTTCAAACTGAGATCTGGGGATATGTTGCAAAATGCCTTTTTAGAGGTTCACATGTGCACTTAAAGGGATAGTTCACCCAAAAATGAAAATTCACTCATTTACTCACTCATTTCATTCTAAACCCACACGACAAGAAATAAGATATTTTGAACACTTGGGGTCAAACAACATTATACCTGCCATTAGACTGCTTTTTACAGAAAAGTGTTAATCTCAGATGTCAACATAATAAAAAAAAAAGTAACTATTTTCTAGATAATACTGTATTTCAATTTACAGTTTATTCACAATAGGGCTTTAGTACAATAATAAATAATTAAATAATTAAGTTATTTAATAGTTGTCTTTACAATATCACACTTAATATTTTACCCAATATAGTATTTCTTATACTGTATGAAAACATAAAGCTACAGGAACACTTGAAGGTTATGTGCACCACAAGTCGGCATTAAAAACAGAAATGAGATATAATATACTCAATCTGCTTCATGGCCAACTTTTAAATTTTTCCATCAGAGCATCATAATTATAAAGCATTGCATTGTGTGCCAGCATTTAACTGCTTAGACTTGAATTAAAGCACTTTTAAAGTGTTGTTATGGCCATTATAAGAGGCGATACCATATTAACTCAGTACAGTAACTTACTGAAGATTTAAAAACATGAATTAGTCCCATTTCTTTCCCTAAATGCTTTATTTTTTATTTGCCAGTAGCATCGAAACATAAAAGCTCAGTTATAGCTAATACAAGACTTTATTTGCATTCAATGCAATACATATGGCTCTATTTTTGGCAAACTGTCACACTAGCTCACCATAGTGAATAGAAGTGTTAAAACTGTTCTTCCTTTTCAGTCATCTGAATAAAATCAACTAATTAGGGAAGACAAAGACTGCTTGTTTCCAGCAGGTAAACAGTGGCTTGTGGGACATCAGTCTGACAGTCGCCCTGGAGTCGAATAATCACCGCAAATGAAGGTATAACGGCAGCCCATGCTCAAGGAGATGTCTGATTGGAGTATGATTACATTCAGTCCGAGAGAATGTCTCTATATTGACAAGAGAATGCGGTTGAAATTACATTTATCCGTGCCAGCCAGTAAAGAGGTGGTGACATGTCAGTGCTTTCCTCTGAGAAATGCCAATTCTGTCCTCACATGGCCCACGGTCCTTTGGTCGGCCCACGCTGGTGTGAGTTAGGGGCTGTCTCTGAGCTAATGTGGTGTAAAGTGAGCTGGGCCTAATAAAGCATGGCGAAATGGGAGTCGACAGACCCAAGATGTCATCAAGGAGTGGGCAAAGAAAATGAGACATGCTGAATTCTGCTATATTAATCTGGTGGGTCTCAAAACTAAGATGCCACATTTGAGTTTGAGTCTGCTTAATTGTCTGTTTAATTTTTATATCTGCTTATGCAAGTTGATCAGATAAACTGTCAGATGCTTCCTGGAACAGGCATTTACAGTTTTTTTTGTCCCATAAAATACTCTGTAGAATGAGAACATCCCTAATACCATCTGTCTGCAATCAGTAAGTAGCAAATCATGGTTGTACTGGTGTTGTGTTAAATATATTTACTGTTATATACTACACATATACGGAGCCCTTCATTTGCAAAGAGTACAAAAAGTTTCTAGGGGGGACGCAAAACATTTTGTTAGAGAACACAAAGTTTCTCGGGGGGGACGCAAAACATTTTGTTAGCGAACGCAAAGTTTCTCGGGGGAACGCAAAAAGTTTTGCTAGCGAACGCAAAGTTTCTCGGGGGAACGCAAAACATTTTGCGAGTGAACGCAAAATTTCTCGGGGGGATGCAAAACGTTTAGTTAGCGAACACAAAGTTTCTCGGGCAATGCAATACGTTTTGTTAGCGAACGCAAAGTTTCGCAGGGGAATGCAAAGTTTCTCGGGAGGACGCAAAACGTTTTGTTAGCGGACGCAAAGTTTCTCTGGGGACGCAAAACGTTTTGTTAGAGGACGCAAAGTTTCTCGGGGGACGCAAAACGTTTTGTTAGTGAACGCAAAGTTTCTCGGAGGGATGCAAAACGTTTTGTTAGTGTACACAAAGTTTCTCGGGGGAACGCAAAATGTTTTGTTAGGGAACGCAAAGTTTCTCGGGGGGATGCAAAACGTTTTGTTAGCGGACGCAAAGTTTCTCGGGGGACAAAACATTTTGTTAGTGTACGCAAAGTTTCTCGGGGGAACAAAATGTTTTGTTAGTGAACGCAAAGTTTCTCGGGGGGAACGCAAAACATTTTGTGAGTGAACGCAAAATTTCTCGGGGGGACGCAAAACGTTTGGTTAGCGAACACAAAGTTTCTCGGGGGACGCAAACTTTGCGTTCACTCGCAAAATGTTTTGTGAAGTTTCTCGGGGGGATGCAAAACATTTTGAGAGTGAACGCAAAATTTCTCGGGGGGATGCAAAACGTTTAGTTAGCGAACACAAAGTTTCTCGGGGGATGCAATACGTTTTGTTAGCGAACGCAAAGTTTCTCGGGGGGGACGCACCGCCATGTCCTTTTAGGGGCTCTGTACATATATACTGTTATTGATGTAAATCTTCTAAACTAATATCCTCAAATGTAACTTCATTCTTACATTATCCCAACGCAATGCAAACTAAACCTCAATAGAGGGCTAAGCGCCCAACTGAGGTTTCTTCTTATTTCATAAAACATATTTAAATCCCACCTAACTACCTTAATTGAATATTAGGAGTTCATATTTACTTCATATTCACGTCTCAGTACTGGATTCTAATGACTCTCCATTTTTTTTCAGCCATCAGCCACGGACATTTGAGCTGGCCATAATTGGAAGAAATACTAAATTGGAAAATATACCAGAGGCAAAAGAAGCAGAAAGCTACAAGAACAAGGGGAGTCACACCGCAGTGTCTCATCTTTCTGTGTAAATGCCGTGGGCGATCCGGCCACGCTGGGAAAGATGCATTCCCGCAATTAAAACGGTACATGCTTAAACAGTCCTGCTGACTCCTCGCTGCATTTCTGAATGCTATCTCACGCTCAGCCAGGGGAGGAAACTGTTTGCGGTAACTGCCTGACAGACTGGAGGAGAAGAGGATTGGATTGTGTTTCACAATGCCGGCTAAACAGCTTTCAGTGCCAGTGGTATGAATAGATAGGGCTTTTGTAGCAAAGCTGCTGTCCGACAATCAACTCGTTAAGTCTCACAATATGGCTTTTTTTTTAACTCGCAGACCTTGTGTAGGCCTCAGGTGGGCAGCGCAGGATGCTTCATCGTTTTATAGTCATATCTGCCAAAGCAATAGCTATAATTTTACACAACATAGTGAAAATAAATGGCCTACTGGATCCAGGTCAAGATCAAACACTCAACAAACTAGGCTCATTCGCAAACTGCCCGGATAATCCATCAGTTCCAGTCTGAAAGAAGATTCCCAGTCACCTTGAATATTATATCCTCAAAAGAAAGCTTCTATCTCTCTTCTTCAGAACGTTGACTGGTTTTTCTTCTACCAAATCATCATGAAAAACAGAGTGAAAAAAATTTGCTGGCAAATATTGCACAATAAACAAAATGCTGAGATAAAAAAAAAAGAAAAATAGTGTGAGAGAGAGAGCAGAGAGCAGAGAGCAGAGAGGAAAAAGCTGGTTCAACAGAAGAGCGTGGCCTCATAAATCTCTCCTCTTTCCTTCTAAGGATCGATTGATTTGATAAACGGGAAAAAATATGGTGGTGCAAGTCACTTCTTCAAATCTGCCTGGTTTCACTGTAAGCACAGGGACTTTAAGTAGCTCTAGGAGGAGATGGTCTGGCTCAGAAAATGCCTTTATTGCATTAAAGTGAAACCTCAGTCACACATGCTAGCTAAAGGGCTTTGCTGTCTAGCTTAAGGGAGGGGGTGGACTTACATTACAACGGATGCATTTCGGCCTACATAGTGTTCTTTTGATCGCTGAACTGCACTATGATTTTGAGTGATTTGGTATTGAGACCCTTGTAATGCAACCTTATTTATTCATAGAAAATGGTGCTTCTGAAACCGACCACTCAATCTAATTTGTTTCACCCTCATGTTCTGTTAAAATTCACTTTAACGGTTTTTGTTTGAGGTCCCAGACCCCATATAATGGTTACTTGGAAACTAACCTGTTATTTTCCCTTCAAAATCTTTTGAGATGTTCCTTTGACAGTCAAAGCCCAGAGAAATATTAATAAAGCTGTATCCATCAGTTTTACCACAAGCGCATTTAGAAAGGTATTTGCGTTTTTTAAAATAGCTTTTTTTTTTTTTTTTTTTTTTTGAATATGATTTAAAATATGCTTAAAAATAATTAAAAAAAAAAAAAAAAAAAAAAAAAAAGCTGTAGGTTTGCTTCTAGGGCTGCACATTTTGGCAAAAAAGTTTGTGATTATATATCAATATGACTAATAATAATTAGAATTAAATTATTAAAAATAATTTATGATTTTATTAGATTTGTATACATTTCTTCACTGTTAGGCAGAAACCTTCTATCTCCAAAATGCTACTTTTCAGGAAAACATTCCAAAAAACATTGTATTTTTTAAATAATTAAACAGCATTGTTAGAGTTCATTTTGTGGCTTTATGGTCAGACACTTGCATGTGTCATTATATTATTAACATTTTACCAAATTCAAGGTCAAATGGAGGCGCTCATTTGTTTCTGTCATTTGGCCAAAATCTCATGTTATTAAAGACCATTTAAGACAGTAATGACCATGACTCAATGACAAATGCTAGACTGAGACACTTTTCTCCGCTCCTCAAATGCATAAAACATTAGCTTTCATTTATATAGTGTTTCTTAAGCAAAGAAAATGTTGTACTTATTCAAAGAACCAGTTCTTTATTTACCCTTGCACTGCAAACAAGCAGAGCCGGTCCACTGAGCATGTAAGATATGCTGCTGCTGCATGAATAGACATACATAAATCCTGTAACAGATCTATGCAGGTGGAGCTGGGGGAGGTGGAGGGTTTCAGACTGAACTCAAACACTGAACCAGACTATTTGAATGTTGAACAAGCTATCTCACTCGCTGCAGTAGTGTAGTCAAAAGTAACAACCGTGATACCAAGTCGGTACTGAAATTTTAAAAATGTGACGCTTTGAGCGCTGTTGAGTGGATTCGTAAACACCTCTGATTGGCCAATGTGATCTCGCGCTCAAAATATATGTCTGTGTTTGGCTACAATGATCAACGCACGGGAGCGTTTGAAAGCACATGGAAGTGTTTGAATTTGAAAGAATTTTTGAATTTTACTCATGTAAATAAACACAGTGCTGCGCGCTTCACTCTGAAACATGCAGCGCATATATTTAATCACAGCCTTTACAATTTAATAATTGCACTAAGCCATGTCACGATTTTGGTTTTATTTCGATTAATCATGCAGCTCTAGTGATTGCTATCCAGTACAGCAACACTGTTGACCCCTGCAAGGACACATATTAGAAAAATACAATGAAGCAAATATAAGTCAACACCAAACCGAAAATATTCTACTATCTGAGACCACAAACATCAGTAATGTAACATTATTCAGGAATGTTAAGTTAGTTTATGATCCATTCCCATTATTTTAGGAGAAGTCAAAACGGCAAAAGAACATGAGGGTTAAAATAAATTCTCTTATAATACAGAACACCCAATATCTAGTAGATTAAAAAAGAAAAAAAACAAAAAAATATCCCCAGTGTCGCAGCTTACTAATACATGCTAATTACACCCCCACAAGGAAAATTAAATTTTATGCTTCGTTTAGAACGACGGCGATATAGAGGATGGAAAAGACATGAAAAATGAGACAAAAGATTTTTCAATATCAATCTTTAATAGGTGCCTGATTCTCAAAAAGAGAAATAAATGCAATGCATAAAGGTGCAGAAATGCTGAACTAAAAGGTGAAGTGTGTAATTGTTTCAGTTTTAAAATATCTTCTTCATAATGTGGAGAGACAACTCTTGAAAGTGTTTTCTCTCTAAAACACTTTCTAAAACACAAAGAAAGGGAAATGTTTAGTAGTACTAATGTGATGGAATGTTAAAAATATTAACATATTTTCATGATTAAGAATAAAAACAGTCAAGTGATTTTTTTATTTCTTTCTTTATTTTTAAATTGTAATCAGGCACCAAATGGTTGCTATTAAAGCTAACAGTTTTAAATAATAGTTAGCTTTCTGTGGATATAATTGACCTTTATGCTTTAAAAACAGTCTATTATTATTATTATTATTATTACTTTTGCCATTCTGTTAGGTGATGCTAGTGGCACAGAGATTACACATTTCACTTTTAAATTATTAAACCACTTTACATTCAAGAAGACAACTCTGAGGCAGAAAGAATTCTTCTCTTTCATAACAATGATTTCAAGTTCTTTTGTTTTGCTAGATTAGCATCTTTTTTTAAGGCTACCTGTTGTCGGCTGTCATTAAAATCACTATCTAGGCCAGGGAGAGCTGTTTTATCTGCAGGGCTGTGGCACGTCATTTTAATTAAAGCGTGTAGTCTTACTCCGGAAGAGGGAGGGGAGCCATAGTGAAGTCCATAATTAAAAATTGATCTGGGGCACTGCAGGAATGATGAAATTCCTGGGATGGAGGAAGAGAATAGGAGGAATGGTTGATCGAAATGCAAACTTAACATTTTGACATTCTGCATCTTTAGGTGGCATATAAGGGATTTCAAGAGGGCTGGGAGAAAAATAAACTGTAAAAATCTAGTTAATAAAAATTCAATGCACGTGTTCTGCATTGTTTTTCACACATGCACAAAACTGCTCAAAAGTTTGGGGTTGGAAATATTATTTTTTAATGTTGAAATATGTTATGCACCATGGCTGCATTTGTTTAAAGAAATCACAGAAATATTCTGAAATATTATTAAAATTTAAAATAACTGTTTTCTATTTTAATATAGGCCTATTTTAAATTGTAATTTATTCTTGTGATGGTAAAGCTGAATTTTCAGGGGCATTACTCCAGATTTCAGTGTCACATGATCCTTCAGAAATTATTCTAATATGCTGATTTGCTGCTAAAGAAACATTTAGTATTATCAACGCTGAAAACAGTTGTGCTAATTAATATTTTTGTAGAAAAACTTGATTTTTTGAAGGATTCTTTGATGAATAGAAAGTTCAAATGAACAGCATTTATTTGAAATAAAAATATTATAAATGTCTTTCCTGTCACTTTTGATCAATTTCTTTCATCCTTGCTGAATAAAAGTATTAAAAAAAAAACAAAAAAACAAAAAAAAAACCTTACTGTCAAATGAATTATAGACACAATTTTGAATCGATTCACTGAACTAAACAGTTTAAACTGATCCACAGAAATGAATCAAACTTACCATCTAACATTGCTTTTCTATTGAAGTATAAAACAAAAATGTTCCTAAATTATCTTAATGTTCTAATGCATTTGGGAACAGAAATGTATTAATAGAAGTCTAATGACATGCTCTTTAAGAAAATTTACTAACAAATGTTGGTGAAAATATCACAAACATTCCATTTGTTGATGAGCTTTAATGTGTTTAGCAACAATGGGCCTCATTCATGAAACTTACAAATATATAATGTTAGGTAAACCTTTCTGAAATCTCTCTCTCTCTCCAGATTTGCAAACACTTCAAAAACCTCAGATTTAAAGGGGACCTATAATGCCCCTTTTACAAGATGTAATGTAAGTCTCTGATGTCCCCAGAATGTGTCTGGAGTTTCAGCTCAAAATATCCCACAGATCATTTATTATAGCTTGTCAAATTTCCCCCTATTTGGGTGTGAGCAAAAACATGCCGTTTTCATGTGTGTCCCTTTAAATGCAAATGAGCTGCTGCTCCTGGCCCCCTTTCCAGAAGAGGGCGGAGCTTTAACAGCTCACGCTTCAGTTGCTCAACAACAACAAAGCTGGAGAATCTCACGCAGCCAAAATGACGATTCCAGTAACGTGTTCAGCCTTACATTGTTCAAACCGGAGTCGACACTGATGGAGAAACTCAAGAAGAAGTTACAACTTTTAGAATGCATCTGGACATTTCTGAACAGTTAGTGGATAAACAGATGTAGTTGCTGTGGAGTTGATTCAACTCATCGACTAGCATGTGCCGTCATGGTAATCTTTTCATTCAATTGACCCTTGTTTCTGAAACAATCAGGTGTAAAATGGCGGCATGGTAACAACACTCTACTACAACAACTCTTCCTCTTCTCTAAAGCAGCCCAACATGGCCTCGCCCCCTTTGTTGCGTGTTCTCGGGGGCAGGGTTTATGTAAATTTTAGGGTTAGTGATGTCACTAACTCAGGAAGAAGCTTGTTGTAGTCCCTACCAGCCGTTTGTTGTAGTTCTTAACCAGAGAATTCTTTAAAAGAAAATGTCTCCCTTTTGCATTGAACTTTGAGCATCGTAACTTTGCAGACTTCGTTAATGCTCAAACAGCAACATTACACACTAACTAAAGTTAAAAAAGTGAAATCATAATCAACCACCCCTTTATTAGTTAAACATGTGACTCTACTGTCCAATGAATAAAGGCAAGACAATATGTTAATACGCACACTTTGAACTGGTATAGCAGCAAGAATGACAATAGCAAAATTGCATTACTAGATCACTGACAAGTTGCTAATTTTGTATGCACAAATACAGTATTTGGATGGGGATTTGTAAACCATCAGTAATCTAGATTACAGCCTTTAATCTACCCAGATAATGGCCTGGTATCTTACGTGCAGAGAGTTTAGCATCTGAAACTGAAGGAAGGGAGCAGATAACGCAGGCTTCACGCTCTCTACCACTGCAGTCCAGAGATGCCCTTGCTGGGAGTCTTTTTAATCAGCTCATCAGTCATTCATGATGAATGAAACATTAGCCCTTCTCTGCCTCCAGTTCACACATTAACCATCTGCTAATCAGGACTGATTGGGCACAACTACTCCTAAGTTCACCCAGGGAAACATGACCATGACATATATACGTTCCTTCTCAACATACTCTTTCCATCAGTGCCTTCATCCGTCATTATCAGTATGTGAGCTGGGTTTGTTTGCCTGTGTAGCATGCAACAACCTCACCTGACTGTGTCTCGGGAAAGAATCCTATAGCTGGTTAAGATAGTTAAGAAGCCTGGTAGGAACATGCTATGCTAAAGACCAGCATTCAAAACACAACACATGCGGCAGCTGTAGTCTGTTCAATAGAAATATACTGCTATAACAAGGCATTATATATTTTAACATTCATATACCAGGTGCATGGTCTTTGCACAATCACTACTCGCGTAATCACAGCAGGTGGTGCAGGTATGCCCAATTATTTCTAACAAACAGGACATCTGGGTCCAGTCAAATATCTGTATAGGCTACTTTTAGATGGCACAATTTCATTTAAAATATAATTCATTTGAAATACAGTAATTCCCTGTGTTAATAACAGAAACAATTTTGGAGGTGTCATGGTTATGTTTTATTTAGTTTCATTGACATGTCCTGTCTAGTTTCATTGTCAAGGGCTGTATCCGAAATCGCATACTCTCGAGTAGGTACTTATTTTGAATAAGTAATTACTTTGCAACTGCTAAAAAGTAAGTTCTATATAGTATGAATGTGTGTAATATGAATGTAATCTGGACATACTACATTCGCCTTGTCATTATCACATGATCTACCAGCATCAGTTGCGTCGCTTCACTGCCATTTACAAATCCTCTCCCATGGCCTCATGGGATAGAAAAGTGTCCACTGTATGCGCACTTCAGAATCTCGCTGCAAGTAGTAGTTATCCAGGTACTTTCTGCCTACTCTTTTATAAGTACTGTGAATTCGGACATAATTCTTTTGTCACATACTCTTTTTCACCTACTATATAGTAGGGAAGTGTGTGATTTAGGATGCAGCCATGGTTTTTGCTGTTTCCTGGTTGCCTGAGATCTTGTGCCTTGTTTGTTACCATGGTTTCTAATTGAGTTGCGCACCTGTTTCTTGTTCCGTTGATTATTCCTGCGTATTTATACCCTTTGTTCAGTTTAGTTCAGTGTTAAAGGGTTAGTTCACCCAAAAATGAAATTTCTGTCATTAATTACTCACTCTCATGTCGTCCCAAACCCGTAAGACTTTAGTTTGTCTTCGGAACACAAATTAAGATATTTTTGATGAAATCCGAGGGTGTCTGATCCACACATAGGCAGCAACGACATTGCACCTTTTGAGGTCCAGAAAAGTACTAAAGACATCGTTAAAACTGTCGACGTGACTACAGTGGTTCAACCTTAATATTATGAAGCGACGAGAATACTTTTTGTGCAAAAAAACTAAACAAAAATAACGACTTTATTGAACAAATTCCTGTCCCCTGTCATACTGTTATGCTATTTTCGTTGCAGAGCTTCAGTGTTTACGTCCGAATGGCAGCTCAGTATTGGCCAGCTCTGGTCTCGTGAGCAGATCCGACGCATGCGTGAGCCCGCGTTCAGACATAAACACTGAAGCTCTGCAACGAAAATAGCGTAGCAGTATGACAGGGGACAGACGAATTTGTTGTAGTCGTTATTTTTGTTTTGTTTTTGTTTTTTTGCACAAAAAGTATTCTCATCACTTCATAATATTAAGGTTGAACCACTGCAGTCACGTCGACAGTTTTAACGATGTCTTTAGTACCTTTCTGGACCTCAAAATGTGCAATGTCGTTGCTGCCTGTGTATGGATCAGATACCCTCAGATTTCATCAAAAATATCTTAATTTGTGTTCCAAAGACAAACGAAGGTCTTACAGGTTTGGGATGACATGAGAGTGAGTACCTAATGACAGAAATGTCATTTGTGGGTGTACTAACCCTTTCAGGTTGCTCCTACTTCTCCTGTGCCTTTCTATGCCTGAGTGTTTTGTTCTGTTTATATAGTTTAATAAAGTTAGATTGCTGCTAACCGATCTTCTACTTGTTTAATTGTGGATCCTACCCGTGACAGAGGGGAAACACTAATATGGTGAGCTAATATAACACTTAATTATGGGTTCATTAAAACTATAGAACAAAATACATATAACCAGGAGGAAAAATAGTCCACATAGATGTCTTTTTTTTTTCCACTAAAAAGAGCTTTTCTGTGGTTAAAAACACATAGCAATTTAACACAAGGGGGTATGAGACGGGCATGTTGCACCAACCATCTGTCCCACTGTTGAATAACAAGCATATCCACCTATTCATCCAAAGGCACAATTTACATTGCCTGCTTTTAAAGCACACATGATCTGATTTAATTAAGATTTCAGGGAAGCTCTGGACTTTGCTTTTGTCTGGCTGTGAAGTGGATAATTGCTGTGTTTCTTTAAAAGCATCTGCTGGGGGCCCAGTGAAAATAAAACCCTGAATTTTTCGGTGCTGGTTTAATATCCATTAAGAAAGCAATTAGCAGATTGCTAAGAGTAAAACCTTTCTGCCATTTGTATTAGCAGAACATCCATCTGCCCCTGTGTTGGGTGGCAACTAATTAAAAGTAGCAATGCTACTTACTTCACTTCATTTTCAGTCACATGAAAGTAGCTTGGCTGTTTTTAAAATAGTAGCTACTGTCTTGTCAGTAACAAGCTGGGTTTTTATGTTTATTTCGATAAACATAAAACAATTTTAATGGTTTGAACTTTAGTAGTGTCCATTTAGGTAGTGTCCATTTATGTATTCAAGTCTAACGTAACTTTATTTGAGATTCTTCTTTGTATTTTTGTTAAAAAAGCAGATTTCTTTGGCACAATTTTGACACTTATTTCATTCAAAACACCCTACCCCTTTAAATAACAATGTAGTTAAAGCCAATAGTGAAGATTCTTCTAAATTAATTTAATAGATTTTTTTTTTTCAAATCCATTATCCATCCATGAGTCTTATGTTCAGTGACATTAGCACTGTGTGATTCACAGTGAAACAGTGCAGAAATAACCAATATTGCACATGAACATACCCACAACACTCATGCTACTGTCACTCGCACCAACTGTGAATTTCAGCACATCATTCACTGTATTTGCTTGTCACACTGTATTTATCCCCTATTCAGACAGGTTGTCCCTGAGGAGTTTTGCAGAAAATCCCGTTTAATCCCATCTGAATTGAACATGTCCAGCTCTACTCCTTCACTTAAAATATATGTTGACATTGTCAAGTTTGCAACTAATGCTAAATTTGGCATTGCACTACCTGGTGCACTACCTATAGATTTCGGCCTTTTTGACAACTTTCTAAGGTAAAATAACAGTTGGTGGTTCTAGTACTGCTTGCAACCCATCCGATGTTCAAATGTTAATAAATAAGGAGAGTCTGATCTCAAACTGCTCTGAACTACTTTAAAAGTCAAGTATGGTGCTCATTTGATTTGATTTCTCCCTTAACGCTATCACATACAGTATGTAAGTCTTGCACATTTAAACGGGTTTCAATCCTGTCCGAATCAAATCACATAATAATTGTAAATATAACATTGTTTGGAAAATTAATCCTATCCGAAGAGCGCTTATCAGATTTCAGAATTACAAGATGGAATGGAAACAGAACAAAAAACAGCGTTTTGGCTGTTAAGCAACAAAGTGCTCAGTCTCTGATTTATGAGGAGCTGCTTTTAACCACTTTTACCATGCGCTACAAGGATAAGCTTATTTTCTGCAGTCTTAAACAAGGCTTTCTTAAGGATCTTTATTTAGGGAACACAGCTGTGCTCTTTTCTTCCTCAAAATAAAACACTCAGAGAATAAAAGTATTACCCTCACAAGATGTGCTTTAAAGACAAAGTCAGGCACATGCTGCTGCTCAGAGCATTCTTTTGCCACAATGAAAAATTGAACTGAACTTAATTTGTGCTCGCTGATAGATGTATATGCTTTCTTCCCAACAGACACCTCTGTGAGCAAAGTCACTTAATCAATCCTTTCCACTTTTCAATGACAATTAAGGCACATTTTCATTATTCTTCCAGCAGGTTTAATTAATCTCCTGTACACATTTGCTTGTGACTATACTAGCATGAAATGCTACATTCAACCGAATGATAGCATTGAATGTGATTTGGATTACATAAATAAGAGTCATTCTTTCGCTGTGTCCGAAATCCAATACTTCTCTACTATATAGTATGTGAAAAACAGTACGCCAAAAAAGTAGTATGTCCGCATACATAGTTTTCGAAAAACAGTGGGCAAAAAGTACCCGGGCGACCTACTACTACAGTTGAGATTCTAGAGTGTGCATTCAATGAACACTTTACTATCCCATTAGGCCATATGAGAGGATTTATGAATGGCGGTGAAGCAACACAACTGATAGGTCACATGGCAGTAACAACATGGAAGACGTAGTACGTCCAAATTTCATACTACCCATAGTCATACTATATACTGTAGAACGTCCTTTTTTTAACTGTCACAAAGTAAATTCAAATTCAAATATAGTACCTACTCAGATAGTATGCAATTTTGGATGCACAACGTTCACATTTCGCTAAGCCTCTACTTTGTTCCAATATTCTTGGATGTCATACTGACATCTATTGGCCTGGATGAATAAACTGCAGCCACTATAAATTCATCCATCCAAACACATGAATTTAACACATTACTAAAGTGAAGTTGCCTCTATTTTGCCTATTCATAATATTCATATTCAAACTTACATACCTACAGTGCAGTCTTATAGGCAGCCTTTCATTTAGGGGATACAAATGCATAAAGAAACATGTGCTGAGTGTTCTTGTCCCCTCCAGCTGTCCTCTAGTGTGATAAGAAAGCAGAAACCTATTTTGATATGTCTGTCCCTATTCGTCTGTTCTTTTGGAGAGGCTGTTCAAGGTGTTACTCTTAGCTGTCAGTGGTACATCGACTTCCTGTGGCATCCTGTCAGAGGGAAGAGTGGCCAGTATCATCACTGATAATAGAGCACAAGTGCCTGTCCAAATCCAGCGTAGCTTTTATGGATTGTTAACTGTTTATGTACCATAAACGTATTTACCCCTATCATGACACTGGCTTTAATAGAGAAATATGGTGCAATCTATGTGCCCTAGACAAACCTATTCAGTCAGAAGGAGGAGAATTGTGGAGATTTTGTTAAAAGGTCAAAAGAGAAAGCTTAAGCAAAAGTGACTGGATGCCTGTTTTAGAATCAATCGCTGTGCTTTAATGCGCATGAGATTTGGCAAGCTGGACTTCTCCTTGGGATGACCCAGTTTCCCAGAGTTTCATAGTAATTCACTCTTAAACGGATAGTTCACCCAAAGAATTTAAATATACGCGCTGCTTACGTTCTGCTTATGTGTGCGGTGTGAAACAGACCCAAGTCTTTTGATGTTATATGATAGCTTTGTATGAGGAAAAGATCAAAATTATAATTTGTTATTCCCTTCTCCAAAATCTTCCCCTTCACTATTACCTCTGGACTCCTTTTGTGATACACGGAAGAAAGAAAATCATATAGGTTTAAGGGTAAATAAATACTTACAGAATTTTCACTTTGGGTGTCATTAGCATAGATAACATTTTTATTGTTAATTAATGTATTTTTTTCCCATTAGTGCCCATTGCCTTTTTCTTTAAATTCAACATGTGCAGAATGTTCTTGTATCCCTGACCCAACAATACATCTACCAGTATCAATGATTCATAAAGCCAAAGTAGCCCATCTTTCATCCATTCAATTTTTTTTTCTTCCAGGAAATGTGTTAGCTTTTACGGCCATTCGTTTCACTGTAGAATTTTGCCCAAGGTTGTGAGATGGATACTAATTCACGGTCTTCCCCAGCACCCAGACTAATTAAACATACCAAACAGCTGCGAATGAGAAGATATCACAATGGGTGTGGATTCTAAACATTAGCAAAGACAAATTAGCCTGGTTTGTGCCCCACTCTCCCAGCACAGATTTTTGTTTTCACTTTCACGTCAAAAAGAATCATCTGTTAGTCTGACCACAGAGTCATCTTCTCTGATATTTCTGTCTTCTTTCATGGATAGGATTTCTGAGGCTCAAAAGAACATTGCACACAAACACTTTGAATTTTGGATATCCCACAGCTTTAGAAAGTGCTCTGGGAATACATGGCCCATAAACAGTGCAACTTCTGACAGACAAAGCAAAGATTTTCCCTTTTATCATGACAAAGAAATCCTACCGTGCAAAACAGATGACATTTCTCCTGTCATTCTGAAAAATGAAGCATAAGGCAGGTCCATGGAGAAGAAGGCCATTGATTATTCAATTAATCAATACAGTAAATAAACAGCAGCAATATTTAGAGATATGCAGTTGCACCACAAGAATCCTGCTAAGTTGGCACAACAATTTAGTCTTCTATAACTGTAACTAGATTTCACAAAATAATAAGGCATCTTACCTGTAGACCAAGGTGTCATCTGCCGAGCTGTTGTACTGAATCTGATACATCCTGATTCCAGGGAAATGTTGGTGCGAAGGCCACCTGATGAGTGCAGAATTTGCCGTAAGCTCAGCAAGTACCACCTTCCTCTCCTGAGACCTGGTCTCATTGCTGACTGATGAAGTCGACTTAGCAGAGGTTAGAATATCGGATGGTCCTGGATCAGGTTCTCGGATCCGGTTAGTGCTGTTAGCTAAGTGTGGCAGTGGGCTGACCACCAATTCCACCGTGCCTGTAGACTCCCCCGCAGCATTAGACGCAATGCAGGTAAAGACTCCCGTATCCTTCAGGGAAGTGATGTTGATCTCCAAGCTCCCGTTGCTAAAGCTTAAAGTACGGGAGGTGTTGGAGATTAGACGGCCCTCTGGGGAGATCCAGTGAACGTCTGGGTCTGGGTCCCCATTGGCCTTGCATTTCAGGCTGGTGGGTTGACCCTCCATGACAAAGGTTTTGGGAGATTTCCTTGTAATCACAGGGGGATCACAGATGAACTCTTCTTCTGGGATTGTCCAGAAGTACTTTGCCGTAAGGTCGGAAGGTGACGCGCAAGTTTCCAGGTCATCCTCTCGCGTTAGCCTCCTTAGCCAGAGTAGCTCGCAGTTACAATGCAGTGGGTTCCCTCCAAAACTTAGGACGAGGGAGGAAAGGGGTGACCCTTTTGACTTGGCATAAACTGGTATCCTAAGGAACAAGGGGTCAGGGGGTATTTTCTTTAGCTTGTTAGATGTCATATCCAGACGTGCTAGTTTGTGTAGGTTTGAAAAGACTCCTAGAGGGACGTGCTCTATGAGGTTATGGTCCATGTTGAGAGTGTTCACATTGGTGAGGCGTCCTATAGTCTCCCATGGGATATCCACCAGGTTATTGTATGAAAGATCCAGGTCCTCCAGAGTCGTCACAAAGTCATCAAATGCATGTGGCGAGATGTTGTGCAGTTGATTGTTGGCAAGGATAAGGTGCCGTAGGTTGGTGAGTCCTCGGAAGTGATCGTCCGTGATGACGCTTAGGCGGTTACTGTCCAGGTGCAGCGCACGTAGCCGCTTAAGATCAGCAAAAGCATAAGGCAAAATCTGGCTGATGGTATTGCGGGACAGCGTCAGGTGCAGGAGACTGGTCATGTTTGCGAAATCCCTTCTCCTTACTGCGGTGATAAAGTTCTCAGTGAGACGCAGCTCCACTGTACGCCGGTCGATGACTGTTGGCACAAAAAGCAGGCCGGTCTTAGCACAGAGGATGGCTAGAGATGGCGACAGGTTCTGGCACATGCAACGCTTGGGGCACAGCTGCCCCGAAGCAGACACAGCCAGCACCAGTAGGGAGAATATCAGCCACTCCATCTCTCAGGGGGAACTGCAAGACAAGCAAACACAGTGTGCCAGTGTGACAACATGTAAATGTACTCTACAGCTGAAGTTCAAAGCCAATGACTTTGTAAAATGCATTGCCACTGTATTGGATGAATAATCCTAAACAACAACATCACATTGATGACACTGGCCTAAAGTAATGGCGATAGTTTGTATTTTTAAGTTACTATTTGGCTTTGTATACAAATCCACAGTCAAATTCATGTTCTGTTTGGGATCTCCAAGATTCCAAAGCTCTATTAATAGCTTGGAATGTGTACTTAAAGGAACACTCCACTTTTTTTGAAAATAGGCTCATTTTCCAACTCCCCTAGAGTTAAACAGTTGAGTTTTACCGTTTTCAAATCCATTCAGCCGATCTCTGGGTCTGGGGAGTTGGAAAATGAGCCTATTTTCAAAAAAAGTGGAGTGTTCCTTTAACATCGATGTATCAAGTTGATACTTCATGACTTCTTTTTATTTTTTATTTATTTTTTATTGCTTTATTTGAATAGGGACAATACAAAAAACATGATTCCAGCCAAAAGCTAAAAAATTTGCATTGCACAACCTTAAGATAAAACTTTTAGCAGATACATATATGCATAAATAACACTAGATACCTATTTTAGGGATACTTCCAACCCTGGCAACATATTAAATTAAGTGTATTCAATTTTAGTAAACATACAATTGAGTGGTTTGCCTCATATCTCAAGAGAGAAATGTATGAAAATTGAGGATGTAAAGTCATCGTTCATGAGCAACAATATGGGCATACCTCAAGGTTTAATATTAGGCCCGTTGCTTTTTAGTATGTTTAAAAATGTGTTAAGTTATTATAAAGTTAGTAATTAAGTTATTAAAAAGTTATTAGAATGGATATCAACCACATTTTTAAAATAGTTACTACTTTTTTGTAAAACTGTGAGAGATTAGGCTTCAATAATATCTGGCTCTGGGCGTTGACTAAGTCAGAGATTCATATTAGAATTTGAAGAGAAAATAAAGTTATTTAAATTGCTCTTATTGTTTTACACACGTTTGGGATCTCTAAGAGAAAACAAAAATGTATACTGTATCGCAATACAGTATAAAGGTTAAAAATAGGTTATTTCTCTCACAGTGTATCATAGCTTACGAGATACACTGATGTCAAAAGTAAGAATCCTTGTACCACTGCAAAGCAAAATATGGCTTTTCCATGTAATGGTTACACCGTAATGTAGAATCAACTCATTATAAGTAAGTTTGTGTGGAGATGATGCAAGGTGGCAGAAATACGTAACCTCTTGAAACTACATTAAATATCCAAGTCTGCACTGCAACAAAACAAATACAACATGTTTTCCTACCTCAAACTAGATTCTTCTAAGAACAAACATAGAAATATCAGAAAAAAAAAAAGAGGCCAGTACAACAAAAAAAAAACAATATCTCACATATTCAATTAAGTGTTCTCCTCTCAATCACAATAAAACCAATTCTTATTTTACAGATAGCGTTCAATCAGAAATATCAGTACTTCATGAAACGAGTGCATCTCAGCAGGTCTTGCGATAAGCTTAAAATAGAGATTAATCATTGTGTATATTAAGCTGCCATGCGACAGGACTGAAACCACAACGTTACAGAAGCAAATCTATCCTGCTGAAACAAAAAGTCTTTTGCTGAATTGCATCTTATGAACTCTTTAATAGATTTATAGCCGTTGTTGTGTGGTTATGCTATGACAACATAAAGCTGCCCCTCTTGTTGACAACATTTATGACAATTTCTGCTGCTATGGCCTTTGGTTTTACATAACGGTCTATGTGAGGCTCGTTATAGGCCATTAAATGTTTGTTAGTGTGTGACTTTGGAAAAAGGAATAATAAATAAGGAATAAATCATGCCACTGTCTTCAATGTTTTCATTCATTCATTACTGAAAATACTGAAAATGTTGACAATTTGACATGACTCTCAGAGTTGCAGTCATAACAACAGGTCTGTAAGCTCAAACCTGAGCAGAAGCAGGTTTATTTAACTAGCAGGATTTGATTGTGGCTTTATAAACAGTATATACAGTATATAAAATACACAATTCATGCTACCATTCATAGTTTGGTGTCACGTCTGATCTGTGTTAATGTTTTGTTTGAGTTGGACTTTTGAGTTATGCCTGTTACACACTGCAATTACGGCAATCCTATAAGATCATTACAAATCACACTGTACGACATGGATCTAATAAACTTGTGTACGACGTGTAGACTATACGATGATGACACCTATTGAATCGTAGGCTATGATGCAAGATAGTACATAAGAATGAAACGTCATCAGCATGAGCTTGTGATAAATAGAGCAAGATGAATCACACTTTGGCGATTGTGGTTTTTATGTGCACTGAAAAAAAAAAAAGAGTAGGAAGCAAAGAATATGGACTCGGTCGTGGCTAGGGAAAAGAAGCCAACTTGGCATGCCAATCTTGCAAATGGAGCTTGAAGTAAGTAGTTTTAAGTTTTAGAGCCACATTATATACAGTATATAGGAATTTCCACTGGGAATTCGTAAAAGATTAGTTCATGGAAATACTCAGATACAAACCTATATACCCTTCAGAACAGTGGCCAATGCTTCTCCTTATACTTCGCCATCTATAAGCAGCTTAGATTTAAAGAACGGATGGTGGATAAAACTACCTGAAGTAGAAGGAGAGAGTGACACTCTTCCACTTTACTCTGATGCTAGCGAGAGGCGGTAAGTGATTTCCGGAGTCTTTCTACCGTTCCGTGCCTCTGTGACTGACAGAATTCCTAGCCCAGAGAGCTCTGATGCAATGGAGATGGATTACCTCATCCATGTTTCTTTCTACCAGAGTGCCCATGAGCCCTGTGAGGTAAAAGTGTGGTAAATCAATATGAACTTTCTTTTCCTGGAAGGAATGAAGAAAAATACCTTACAGACTCTCAGAACCAGATGCACCATTATTTTGCTTGTTTTGTTTTTGTCCGTCCATTCAAAGCGGCTGCATTTTAGTTGCAACTACTTTGCTGCAATGCATTATGTATCATCATGTGACTCAAACCCCTTTGTGCTTCAATCAGTGTCATCCAGTGGAGAGCTCTAGAATCAAGCAATCACAGTAATCATATGCTGCCTTGGGACTTGAGACGTGACCCGCAGGGTGGATGTCATACTTGTCTGTCACTCACAGTGTGCGCCAAATTATGAACTGAATGAAGGCTACTGTATAGAGCTTTTCAATTAAAAATTCACAATGGATTTAATTTGGCACAATGAAGGCCCAGTCGGGTGTCATCAAAGATGGAGACCCCTTTGGGGCCCACCAAAATAGCTTGCAAAACAGAGTAAAAACATAAAAATAAAACTCTGAGACCAGCAGAGACACAGACCCGAGCTTTTTACACTGCATATCAGCTGTCTCCAGCACTCATTCATCTCGGGTAAAATTATGCCCATTAGTTCATGTTGCTATGACAATCCAAAACAGAGAGTGCATTAATCACATCCCATTATCAGGCATTTTATCTTAACAGTAGGCCTGTGGTTTGCTTCTCAGTATTGAACACTGATCTGAATTATATCAACACAATGAAAACCTGCAGAAACAGGCATTTTCTGAGCCAAAACAGATGCATTAAACAACAGCAGTTACCCATTTCCACTGCTTAAAAGGTCTGTGTATCCATTACAATCACCCTAGTTACTGCAGATGTTCTTTGGTCCATTGATACTGTGTATCATATATATATATATATATATATATATACACACACACACACACACACACACAACAGTTTGTTCTGGTTCTCGAATCTAAGCGTCTTTTCCAGCCGTGCGATATTCCCAACCCGATCTCACGGCAATTCGTACGTATTTTACGAGGTGGCTAATTCGTATGTTTTTTGCTAAATCGTACTTATTATATGAGTTGTCAAATTTGTATGAATTCGTACGAATGACCTACCCCTAACCCCGTCCCTAAACCTACCCATCACTGGGGTTTAGACAAATCGTATGAATTCGTACGAGTGAGGTCGTATGAATTCGTACGAATTATCCACCTCGTAAAATACGTACGAATTGGTCGTAAGATAGCGTTGATATTCCCCCAGTATCAGCAATGGAACCATTTAACTGGTTGTAACTCCGCTTGAGGCGACTGTCATCGTGGTCGAGCAAATCCACGATATTTTTTTTACAAATACTACTGTTGTTGTGCCACAGAATGTAGTTTTAAGAGTTTTATGTTTACTCACATGTAAACATAGTGCCTATTTTACAATTTGCTTAGATGCTTTCGGAGATGTGAGCTCCAGACCGTTCAGCGCTCATGTACCCGCCAAGAACAGCTTTATCTTGGCCAGTCCTTTGGGAATTTGCCGCTGTCTCTTATGTAGATAGTGGTTTAAACATGAGATATAATTCATTTGGGGTATATCAAATGGGCAATCTTATTAATCTATTACTTTTTCCAAATTGATTTGGGTTAAAGGGAATATTAAGTTTCATAACTTTATATTTAGGCTATATTTAACTTAAATTCCGTACTAGAGCGCTGCTTTTGTATGCTTGACTGAATTGTTTGCTTGTGTTTATTCCCTATTGTCTTTTATAATGGCTATTGTTGTTAATTTAAATATTATTGTTCAATAAATATTATTTTATATAAATAATATGCCATATATGGTATTGAGAAAAGGTCCGTTAGTGATCTTGATATGGACTTCAGTAAAAGCTTAGTTTAGCCGATCTCTCTCTCGTTTAGTCAATCTCTCTCTCATAATACCATAATACTCTACTCTACGTAAAATTCTCCGCTTCAATGAAGCGACTCAACGTTCCTTCGTTACTAGTTCTAAAGTGCGATTTTAGAATTAGTAATGGAGGCTTGGGCTCAACTGTTAAACTGTCAACTTGATATCTGAACCCGTGACAGAGGGAAGTGGCAGAAGGAATTTGAATCCGTGCCGGAAGGAAGTAGTTTTGCACAAAAGAGGGTTTTTAAAGACACTCTGTTGTTTCTTATTTATTTACTTACTGTGCCATCAAACTGTTGTATAAACACAATATCACACTCGTAGCTGTGCGATATGGCGGAATATCAACACGCTGTGATTGCCTATGGCACTCGGCCTGCAGCATATATATATATATATATATATATATATATATATATATATATATATATATATATTTTAACACAATGATAATCTGCACAAACAGGCTTTTTTTTTTTTTTTTCCCCTGAGCCAAAACAGATGCTTCAAATACATTCAAATAACAGCAGTTAGCCATTTCCACTGTTTCCCAGGCCTTTGCATCCATCACAATCCTTCTAGTTACTGTAGGCCTCATTTGACTGCAGATGTTTCCTGGTCCATTTAACATGGCTCGAGTTTTCAAATTAAATGTACTGAATTCATATATTCACAGTTTGAAAGTCTTCTCACTGAAGAATATGGAGACGTTGTTAATTGTTTGTTCTGTGTTAAGTCTCAGAGGGAGACTATGCCCTGAATATCCTTGGCACTGGAGCGCGAGTAACTTGCAGACTTGTTTAGTGGTCTATAAAGTTTACAGCTCCTTTATAGAACAACATTTTTTCATTTGTTTTGTTTGTGGTAATCAATAGCATGAACTCCACAGAGTTCAATGTGATTTTAACCCTGAAAATGTATTTAATTAGTAACGGGATATTTTACAAATAGTCCATAAAACATTAAAGGCCCCATTCATTTGCAAATGTAATCCTAAACATTTAAAAATGTAATTTAAAAAAAATCACTATTGAAAAATGTATAGTCTGTTCTCATTGATGACTGAAAGTCAGACACAGATTTTTGTCCAATCAAATAGTCTAGAATGAGATATATTAAAATACATAGTAGTTCTACTTCTATTTCAAGTACACTGGAGGACACTGCTGTCACACTAAACTATTCTGACAGGTTGTTGCCAACACTTCTACACACATATGTTAATGTCCACAAACATAAGTACAGCTTTAACCTACTTATTCTTATTAATGCTGAAAATCTCTATACTTCGTGTTTGGTAAAGGTCACACTGTAGGATGCTGAATAAATGAACATGGAAGCAGGTGCACGTAAACACGGCAAAATGAAATGAAAGTAGGAGGCAAAACTTAAACTCGTTTTAAATTGAAGCACCTTTACTTCCTGTTGGGATCCTGATTAGCAAAATTATGCTAAGAGCACCAAGAGATTGACTGACTAAAAATGTTGTTTTTCACTCAGCATCCATCAGTAACTGGTAAATTGTTTTACACGGAAGGTAAATACATGGACAGACATTTGTAGATAGTTGCAAATATCTTTTAAAAATGTTTCAGTTCATATTTCTCTCCATCTTTGCAGTCCAATCAATTAATTAACATGCCAGCTATAGCCTATATAAAAATGTTAGCCATTGAATTTGTCAAATATGGCAGTAATGGCAGCTTTCTGAATTAAACTCCATTAATACAGAGATGTCAAAACACACACAGCCATGGAAAGGTAAAGCTGGGTCAAATAAGGAAAAAAGGAAAAGTGGCAGTTTGGTTTGATGACCCAATGTGAATTACAGAGGGCATTCTTAAAGAGCTCTTTAATACACAAAGTGCTGCAGGAAGAGAAAACACACAAACAACACATACAGAAACACATAATTGGCCGTGACCTTTGCGCAGGGCTCCCGCAGAACTGGGCAGCTCTTCAAAAGAGCGGTTTCAAGGAGAAAGGAAAGCAGTGGTGTGCTCTCTGAGACAGGCTTCTATTCAGCATCCCTGCATGCAGCTGTCCCTCTAGGCCACTTTCTTTGATGTGATAAGAAAAATTATTTAAAGATATACGCTGCCTTTTGAAGATAGCTTTACACATGCATTTGGAAATACTCCAACTGTTGCTTTCCACAGTGACTGTAAGATTCTGTAACTGTCTGGGTTTGATCATTTCCGGAGTTTAAGGGGTGCCGGGGGGTGACACTGTGCCCCTAGTGGCTAGATCTAAAATTGTGATGTTATTTTTTGTTGAGAAGGTCAATAAAATAAATAAAATTAATGAAAGTAATATGTAAATAAATATTTTTTAGTAATATTTTGTGGTTAGAATTGTGTAGTTATGACTAAGCTAATATCTGTTTACCCTTCTCCCTCTGTATCGTAGAGTTTGCTGTTGTTCATGTTTCCATGTTTATTTTTATGCGAACAATGCGCTGTCACTTTAATTCAGCATGTGCAGCACAGCAAAAATAGGCTCAGTGCGGAAGCGATCACTGCACCGCTCCTGGAATGCATTCCCCGACCACATCCATCTGCAGTGTGAACGCTGTAACCTGTTAACATGGGCACGAAAAAAAAAAAAAAAAAACGCACCACATACGCACTGCAAATGGAGTATGTGTGAACCTGGCATTAGACCTCACTGTCCCTCCACTGACTACTGTCACGGCTGTCTGAGTGATGTATGGCATGTTAAATCTGTGGAGTGACTCCCGTCAGTGCATAATTGTGATGAATGTCGACCTAAAGTGACGTAAAAGTTGCATGAATTCCGATATGACCGTTCAGACTGAGGTCGCATTGCAAAACATCCAAACTGTGTTTGATTTAGGCTATGTTCAGACTTCAGATTTTAAAAATCAGATTTCATCCAGATGGGTTTTTGTAAGTCTGGACACCAAAACATACAAACAAACAAACAAAAAAACACATGAAATCCGTTTTTTTCAAACGGTTTAAAATGTGATTCCAATCAGATTCCAATTTCAGTATATAAGCTCTGGCTGCTCAAATCGGATTACAACGATAACATAAAAACCGGTGATGGAAACACCAGAAGTATTCATATGGTATTCATACTGTATTCAAACTGTATTCAAAATGTCCAAAGATTTTGGCCATGACTACAGCATGGAACATCACAATATATACCAGTCACCTCCATTGCTGAGATTTTCCTGTGTGACGGAGGAGTTCTGCACTGTGACTCAACAGGGCTCTGATTTGGAGAGCAAGATGATGCATCTCCATTTTTCCTGCATCCGTTTTGAAAGCCTCGTCACATACGTGGGTACACCTTCGTCATTAAAGGGTTAGTTCACCCAAAAATGAAAATTCTGTCATTAATTACTCACCCTCATGTCGTTCCACACCCGTAAGACCTTCGTTCATCTTCGGAACACAAATTAAGATATTTTTGATAAAATTTGATGGCTTAGTGAGGCCTGCATTGCTAGCAAGACAATTGACACTTTCAGATGCCCAGAAAGCTACTAAAGACGTATTTAAAACAGTTCATGTGACTACAGTGGTTCAACCTTGATGTTATGAAGTGACGAGAATACTTTTTGTGCGCCAAAAAAACAAAATAACGACTTTATTCAACAATATCTAGTGATGGGTGATTTCAAAACACTGCTTCATGAAGCTTCGAAGCTTTACAAATCTTTTCTTTCAAATCAGTGGTTCACTTAAATTTTTTGATTTTTTGATGCTGTTCACTTTATTTAAACAACTTATTTTGATTCAACACCATTGTATTAGGTTTCTGGTTCAAATTTAATTGCTTCATGTTAAATTGACCTGAAACAATTACTTTTTGACTTAACTTGATGTTTTCATATTAAAATAACATGTTTCAATCAAGTAAACTCAACCAGGACTCAATCAAACAGGACTTTAACTTCCCATCATGCTTTGCAAAGGGGCTGATCTGGGAGAGTAAATGTTGAAATAAAGTGTTATTTTAAGCAGTTTTTAGCAACATGAGAAAATGGAGAGACTTTTTAATGTTTACTGTTCTGTTATGTTGTTATTTAAAAGTTTCTGTTATGTTAATAGTTTTAGGGTTACCATTGTGGTGAAGTGTAGAACATGTGCTTGGGTTGAGGACCTGCTAACAACAATTAAGGTTGTTTTAATAATAAAAAAACAACTATTTTGGGCATGCCATAGATAGAATAAAACCTTCTTCTGGCTAACAACTAACAATAAGAGTCTTTATAGAGTAAAGATTTTGTAAAAGTTGTGAAAATTGTTCTTGAACGCATTCACTAAATAAACTAATCAATTAAACTGTATTATTTGTTACTTGATATTAATTTTAGGATAATTAAACTTAATGGTTTTGGACAAAATTAAGAACTAAATGGCATTGAGTTAACCTTATGTAATAAATTTAAGTTAACTGAAATAAATAATGTAAAATAAATGCAACATAACCAAGTTACGTGGAACCTGTTGACATAAAAAAGTTAAGTAAATCCAACGTATCATTTTTTGAGTGTTCAGAACGTGTATCAAACTGCCAAAGTCACGCCCCCCAGTGGTGAACCATGACTTTGGGAGTTTGATACACGCTCCGAACCACTAATTTGAAACAAAAGATTTGTAAAGCTTCGAAGCTTCATGAAGCAGTGTTTTGAAATCGCCCATCACTAGATATTGTTGAATAAAGTCGTTTTTTTTTTTTTTGTTTTTTTTTGGTGCACAAAAAGTATTCTTGTCGCTTCATAACATAAAGGTTGAACCACTGTAGTCACATGAACTGTTTTAAATATGTCTTTTGTAGCTTTCTGGGCATCTGAAAGTGTTAATTATCTTGCTGTCAATGCAGGCCTCACTGAGCCATCGGATTTTATCAAAAATATCTTAATTTGTGTTCCGAAGATGAACGAAGGTCTTATGGGTGTGGAACGACATGAGGGTGAGTAATTAATGACAGAATTTTCATTTTTGGGTGAACTAACCCTTTAACAAAGCAACCCATGCCGATAGATTATGTCCTGACACGCAAATTTGATTTGATCATTTGATCAAAAGATCTGATTTGAGAAAAAAATCTGATTTGCCTGGAGTCTGAACATAGTCTTAATAATAATAATAAAAATAAAATCAGATTCAGATTCACACTGTTCACACACACACACACACACACACACACAAAATGTGTCACATTTGAGCAAAAAACATTGGATTTGGGCCATTTTTGCCTGCAGTCTGAACTTAGCATATGTGGCAACACTTACTGTATGTGAACTATGGCTACATTCACATTGTCAATCCAAATCCAATTATTTGAGCATCTGATTGGATTCTGATCTAAAATTACTGACTGTCCACATTGTGTATCGCAACTGTTCAGATCTGATTTGTGAATCCATGCCACTCTTTTGTTTTCTGGAATATCTGCATTGATTTCTATGGCAATGATGTTGCATTGGTAGGTACGGTATATACGCCAAAAATATCAACATTTTAATCGGATATGCACAAAAATCTGATCTGGACTGACAATCTAAATGAAGCCTATTACTCTGGATTTAAACATTGTTGGAAACATTTGGTATAATGTAGGTACACAAGTCAACAAAATGTATAACATTGTTCTAGTGGTTTTTGGATGTTTTAATCCAAAAAGTCTTACATATTGAGCCTTTAAAATAGGTACGATTTTGCAAATTCCTTCCCCATGGCAAAAAAACAGCTTTTTGAAGACAAACTTGCAAATGCAACTCGGTAATACAATTTGACTCGGCCTGCCTGAAATACGGTTCTTTTGGTTGTTTGGAGTGATATTCCACATCCTGTTTACTGCACATTTCATGTGCCCTCATTTTTCTGCCATTGATGTCTAACTTGTTCCCTCAGCTCACTATTCTGAATAGCAAAATAAAGACAGAGGCCTATTTAGACTAGAAACAAACCTAAAACTGCCACTAAACACAAGATTTACAATTTGACATCAGGAACTCCAGACAAAACTCAGCAAAATCATATTTAGAAAGGAAGTTTGCAGCTGTCATATCTTATTCCGTCCTCCAAATCACTTATTTGTTGAGATTGTACAATTCCATCCTTTTCAACGAAACAATAAATGCTGTGATCATGTGAACTGGTAATCCATCATTGTTAAATAAACCTGATAATTCATACATTTTTGCACACAATATATGCAATACTTACTTTGTGGAACAGCTTGTGATTACACATTATGTTAATGTAATAAAGTATATTAATGCAGTATGAACATGATCATATGGGCATGATGATGTATAGTGTTAGCAATGAAAACTAAACTGTTAGAGTCATGCATTTTCTCAGCCATTAAACATGGAGGTCAAACTTCATTGCACACACAAACACACAAATAAGATCTTATCAGCTCTTGAGACAGTAATTCAACACTCCACAGCCCACGCTGATTTAAACCCCAAACAGTCCCTCTTCCAACGCAGTAATCTTTCCCTAAACAACGGTTACCAAATCACTGATGTTTACAGCCATGTAAGCAGGGCCTTACATCATCAGAAGGGACATGCCGCAATATCTAAAGAAGTGGATACAGTATGTCTTAGGAATATTACATTTATATAACTCAATTTAAAAATAATAATAAAAAAATTTACACTTGTCGAAACATCATGTGCCATTAGATGTTTAACGTGAACAAATACAGCAGCAACAACAACAATAATAATAAAAATAATTATTATTATTAATATTATTATTATTATTGTCTCATAAATTATTTGTGTGTCTTTTTTGTATGCCCCCGAATGAACACCAGTCCATTTAGTCCATTAATGCCTTTCAAAATTACTCATACTAAACTGATATGAGGTTTTTGTTGGACAGGCATAACAGACTGTCTGAATGGGATATGTATTCTAGCCACAGTGATTTATACTAATGCATCTGAATCAAAACCTAATGTCTATTCAAACTCCATTTTGAAATCACTGTCAAATGAGTTCAAGAGGTTTCGCACAGTGAGAAAATCACCGCATGAAGCGCATCATTGTTATGATTGATCACTTATATAAGTGCGCTCAAACAACAAGCCTGATAATTATATCAACTCAACGGCTTCATCAAAAATGCTGAGATAATTTAATCTGACCCAGTTTGCGTGATTCATTTTTCTAGGTCTTGAACTCAAGATGTATTTTTCAAGTCAATAATCCATCATAAGATGCTTAATCCTGCCCTACAAACATACTCAGCGTTCAGTCGTCCTCTCGGTTTGTCTAACTCTTCATGATGTGTTAGATTCATAGTGAGGTTCAACATAAGGAAAATGTAACCAGCGAATTAAAAACTCTGTGCCCTTGAATGACTAAATTCTGCTGGGCGTTCTGCTGATGTTTGCTTTAATTAGAGCAGCACTGCCTGGATACCCTCAGGAAAATAAACTTGGCAGAGGAGCGACTGGGTTTGAATCCTGCTCGCTTCTGAGATAACCTCTCTCAGTCAGTGAACATATAATATCAGTCAGCTCCCTGCTCTACAGCCTAAATGACCCTGAAACGCTCTGCCGCCCACCCTTTCCAGATACTGTCATCATCTACTCTCTTCCATAGTGTCTGGGTGAGCATGTGAATCTCCACCGCTGAATGAGGTCAGCCAGACAGATGTGGTCTTGACACATTACCGCTGGTTAGCATAGACAACCTTTCAGACCCCCACTGCTATTCATTCGCTGCCTACACTGTGATTGGTGGTTGGTTATATCAGCTGTTGCTGCCCTAACTGGTCTTGTTGCACACTCTTATATGTGTGTATAACAAAACAAAACAAAATAAACATCCATTCTCCAAACCGCTTGTCCTATATAGGTTCTTCAGTTCAGTGTCTTGGGCTGAAGGCAAAAAAAAAGAAAAAAACAAAAACAAACGCAAAGCAAAGTAAAAAAAAAAATTAAAAAAAACACCTATTCTCCAAACCACTTGTCCTATGTTGGGTCCTCAGTGTCTCGGGCTGAAGGCAAAAACAAAACAAAACAAAACAAAACATCCATTCTCTTAGCCGCTTGTCCTATATAGGGTCTTCAGTGTCTCGGGCGAAGGCAAAAACAAAACAAAACAAAAAAACTAAACACAAAACAAAACAAAACATGGCAAAGTAAAAACAACAACAAAAAAACAACAAAACAAAACAAAACATCCATTCTCCAAACCACTTGTCCTATATAGGGTCTTCAGTTCAGTGTCTCGGGCCGAAGGCAAAAACAAAACAAAACAAAACAAAATATCCATTCTCCAAACCGCTTGTCCTATATAGGGTCTTCAGTGTCTCGGGCCGAAGGCAAAAACAAAACAAACAAAAAACTAAACTCAAAGCAAAGTAAAAACAAAACAAAACAAAACAAAACAAAACATCCATTCTCCAACCCACTTGTCCTATATAGGGTCTTCAGTGTCTCGGGCCGAAGGCAAAAACAAAAGAAAACAAACAAACAAACAAACAAATAAAAACTAAACACAAAGCAAAGCAAAGTAAAACAAAAAAACAAAAAAAAAATCTATTCTCCAAACTGCTTGTCCTATGTTGAGTCCTCAGTGTCTCGGGCCAAAGGCAAAAACAAAACAAAACAAAACAAAACAAAAACAAAACATCCATTCTCCAAACCACTTGTCCTATATAGGGTCTTCAGTTCAGTGTCTCGGGCCGAAGGCAAAAACAAAACAAAACAAACAAACAAACAAACAAACAAACAAAAACTAAACACAAAGCAAAGCAAAGTAAAAAAAAAAAAAAAAAATCCATTCTCCAAACCGCTTGTCCTAAATAGGGTCTTCAGTGTCTCGGGGAAAAAAAAAAACAGAAAAAAAAAAACCTAAACTCAAAGCAAAGTAAAATCAAAAAACAAAACAAAATAAACAAATAAAAAACATCTATTCTCCAAACTGCTTGTCCTATGTTGGGGCCGAAGGCAAAAACAAAACAAAAGAAAACAAAACAAAACAAATAAAACTTCTAACAAATAAATAGAACTAAGTACAGGGCTCATTGTTTATTTTTTAACACACAATATGATTTTAATTAATTTGTAATATATAATGTTAACATATATTACATTGGAAACATATAATGTTTTTTTTTTATTATTATTATTACTGAATGCAATACTTTCACAGCCCTAATATAAAGTATATACACACACTTGGATTGTAACAATGAATGCACAAAAATGCTAGGCACTGCACCAAAAAATACAGCACCATTACTCATAAAACATCATAAATTGCATCTATATTTCTGTTCTATACAAGACAATTTAAGGACATGCAAACACAATTAAGTGCTCTATATACATGTACGGGACATTAACAGCACCATTTAGGTGACATCATTCACCCGTTGCATTCAGAGCACCTCGGTTTCATGTGTGTCTGTGGCATTTCAGTCATATAATTCCCAAAGAAAAATGATGTTTCGGACTATTGATGCGACATTTAGAGTCAGCTGCCACTGAAATGCTTTGGATTGAGGCTATTACCCAGAGGGCCTCACCAGTCAGCTCAGAAAGCATCATGTTTCTGGAGCTTTAAAGCCCTTCACCTTGAATTAGGCCAGGTAGGGTATGCGCTAGACCATGGCATGCCTGTTTTCCAGGAGGAACATACTTCTTCTGTATTTATCTTTTTTCCCTTTAGTTGACCTCTGACCATAGCTGTGACTTTGTTGGGGTTTTTTTCACACATGATAGGCAGCAAGCAGACTGTGGTCTGTGATGTGTTTACTGTATTTTTTTTTTTTTTTCTTATACAACTATGACAGTAAAAAAAAAAAAAATATCTCTATGCCACTAAGTATGAGTTATGACTAATGACTGTGGCAAAATAACAGTTAGAAACAGCTGTGGGAGGATATTAAATAACAAAATATGAAAATTAGCTAGCAGTTTGAGTTGAATATAATACATGCCTGTTCTACAACATGCAAATATAAAAGATGGAAACCATTAAGTATAAGAATATGAGCGGAGGAGAATGTTTTTTTTATTAACTTACAGATTCCTATTTTAATGAAAAAGTAAACTCTAACAGCGTATCTTTCTTTTTGTCCATTATATTGCCACTCAAAAACAACATTATATACCGCATAAAATCTAAATTGAATCATATGTGTAGAGCTTGGTGTGCCTTATAACTTGATTACGTAAACACATCATATCCAGATGATTAGACAATAGAAAGCAGTGCTTGACATTGATGTGTTTTGAATCAGAACTGTCATTTTTGGATATGAAGTAATAAATGATGAGAAAAACATTCAGGTAGATTCAGTTCTGATTTGTTTTCTAATCTTTAGGACTGACTGTCTGCACTGTCATTTCGCACATAATGAAATCAGATTGGTTTGTTCAGACAGTGTAGTCAATATCCGGTACAGTACATGGTTTACATACTAATGGCCGCTTCATTTTTTTAATGTTAGAAGGTTATGTAAAACATCGCGCCTTTAAAGAACTACTTGAAATCTGAGCTGAAAGTCCAGGCTGAAACATATTTCCATGCATTTCCAAAACAGATATTATTTTATAAACTCTAATAATGAATGTTTTCTATTTTAATTTATTTTAAAATGTAATTTATTCCTGTGATGCAAAGCTGAATTGTCTAATACGCAATGTTGAAAACAGTTTTGCTGCTTAATATTTTTGTGTAAACCGTGATACTTTTTTTTTCCAGGATTCTTTGATAAACAAAAAGTTCAAACATAAATATATAAAGCATGTAACTTTTGATTAAATTATGAATTTTCATTACCTTTGATAAATTTCTTTACTGCTGAATAAAAGTATTAATTTCTTTAAAAAAAAAAAAAAAAAAAACTTACTCATCCAAAGTTTTTGCTGTTCATACTTTAAACAACATTTGAGTCAAATATGTCAAAAAGAAAAATAATATCTATATATATATTTTTTTCTGTTTGCCTGAATAAAACCTTCATGTCTCAAAGAATGTTCATAAAGATACCTCTCCCACAGTCTCAACAAGTTACGTCATGACAGCTGCCAACATCAACATCTCTACTGCTTTTTCATTTTAGGTATGAAATTCCATATCTAGTACAATGTTAAAGGGACAGTTCACCCAAAAAATTCAAATAAAGCCATGTCATTCCATAGCCAAGTGACTTTCTTTAATCCACAGATCACCAAAGGAAATATTTGGAAGAATGTCCAAGCTGCTCTTTTCCATACAATGACTAAGACACCATAAAAAGTAATGCCTACAATTCATGCACTATATTTCATGTCTTTTGACACCATTTAATAGCTTAGTTTGAGGAAAAGACCGAAATGTAAATTATTCACACTGTTAATCTCCACTGCAGCTCTCAAATCTAATTCACATTCCTGTCTATTAAAAAATGAGCTTAAGGGAAGACCAGAAGAAATTTCAGTTTGCTTGATGTAACGGACGTAGGCCGGTAAGAGCTATGCGTGTAAACCTCACTCCCCTGTTCTCAAGAGGTGCTCTAGCTACTGACGCTAGAGACTGCGGTTTTTAGCCTTCTTGTTAGAGCGCCCGCCTCCCATGCCGGAGACCCGTGTTCGAGGCCCACACAGAGTGGGGTGAGTAGGACCTGAGGGGTTACATTGGTGCCGTGACCCGGATGGGAGTAAGGTTTAGGGGGCTGAGTATAACGGTAATAGGCCTGTAAGAGCTATGCATGTAAACCTCACTCCCCTGATCTCAAGAGGTGCTCTAGTGACTGACACTAGAGACTGCGGTCTTTAGCCTTCTTGTTAGAGCGCCCACCTCCCATGCCGGAGACCCGGGTTCGAGGCCCACACAGAGTGGGGTGAGTAGGACCTGAGGGGTTACATTGGTGCCGTGACCCGGATGGGAGTGAGGTTTAGGGGGGTGAGTGTAACGGTAGCAGGCCGGTAAGAGCTATGCGCGTAAACCTCACTTCCCTGATTTCAAGAGGTGCTCTAGCAACTGACTGCGGTCTTTAGCCTTCTTTAGCCTTCTCGTCTCCCATGCCGACGGACCCAGGTTCGAGTCCCGCTTAGAGTGGGTGGTTCAAACAGGATGGGTTACATTGGCTTCAGAAGACTTGAAATGTAGCGTACAAGACATATGAACTACTTTCGCTATTCTTGCTTCACTATGCACTTTCAATATATGTAAAAGAGCAGCGAGAACATTGTGCCAAACATCTTCTCTTGTGTTCAAAGGAAGAAAGAAAGTCATACAGATTTGTGAGTAAATGATGACAGAATGGTGGGTGTATTATTCCTTGAACACTTCACTGCAGTGTAATTTGAACTGTACCTCTATCTGAGAAGCGTAGAATGGCTGGAGATGCTCATGAAGGCTCCACTGGCGGCGTTAGCGCTGAGTATAGCTGTAGACTTGGGCTGCTACATGTGGACAGGCTGGCAGAGAGCAGAGACTCGAGGCATTGGCCCAGGAACATGAGAGTATCTGCCGCTCAGAGCCACGACTGACAACGGTGCAGATTTTGGAGCTCCATCCACCTGTGAAAGGAGAAAGGGAGGAGGGACATTTACACGAGACACAAAGCATGTCTGTCTGGATTTTTCGCCTCTCGGGACAAGAAGGCCAATGCATTTCCAGGACAAAAACAAGAGCTAGACAGCAGATTTGCACCCCTTTTTTCAACTCAGAAAACAAATGGAACGAAAAGAAAATGGAATGCGGCAAGAGCGAGGACATTAATAACGACCCAGAAGTGTCACGCTGTTTGAACGTTCCTACCATCACTCTTGATAATAGCTGCCATACGCAATATATTTAGCTCCATTTTCTTTGGAAACAAATCCTTGTTATTATTTCAAGTGTTTCTTTTACAGTTGTCTGCCTCTTGCATTGCTGGTGGTTTTATCTGTCCCACTGGACAGTTGGCACAATTACAGTTTGTTCTGTTTTATTCCCTAAATTGATGCCACTGCACAAACAAATGCTGCATAAACCAGCACAGTTTCTCTCTCTCTCGCTCTTCTCTCTCTCTGCCGATTGCACCATTTTAATTACTTCTTTCAGGGTAAACTGACTGTAGGAGTTATGTAAAAAATCCACTATGAGCTTGTGTTTGTTGAGTAAATCTCACGAAAACTTAAAAATATGAGTCATATTTTAGGACTATTAGGACGTTTTGCATTGTGACACAATTTTCATGATCATTCTCATTTATCTGATGACTCAAACTTAACCACATTATGCAATAATTGTGATTGTTTGTCATGAAAATAATGCCACAATGCAAATAAGATCAAACATTTTTGTGTGATTCTGTTAGTTGAACTGTGTATCAAAGTCACCATGAAATCAAAATTGACAATTAGTAATTATTTATGGAATATTTCAGTGTTTGTAATAAATGATTTATGCACCATGCACCTGCAGTTTTTTTTATTTTTTTTATGTTTTCTCATAATTCATGTGTTCTCATAATCAAAAATGACAACTGTGTTTGGCAAAAGTGTTTGGCATGGTAATGGATATGACAATGTTAATATGTTTAGTCTTGACGGAATAGATCTGCTACACTGCTGCTGTTATATTGCTGCTGCAGAGCAAGTATGGGACTTGCTACTGCCACTACATACACGAACACTGCTGTGAGCAAGTAAAACATGCTGCTGCTGTACTATAGATCTATACAGGTGGAGCTGGGGAAGGTGGAGGGTTTCTGAAAGCACCCTGCAAATTGCTACAGCAAATGCTGACCAAGTATTTGAAAGAAGCTCATTGGCTTCTGATACAGCAGGAACCAATCAGCTGTGCCCTATAGAGATAGATGTAATTGCAGGCAGGTTGAGTTAAGGATCTATCAGCCTGCGCCATCTAGAGTTTCATGACAGAACTTTGTATTAATTTCAACTCCCCCATCACAACTTCGGTTTCATGTTGATTTTACGCTGTCAAGTGCTTCCAAATGGTTTCAAAATGTAGCGTTTTGTCAAAATGCAATTTGGTCTGGAAGCAACAATACATATATATAAACAGAGCTATTCCAATAGGGTCCCATCGGTGCTCAGGCCCAAAAAACAAAAGGGTTGTTGAGGCTGTTTACTATTGTGGCTTATGGTTTCCCTGAATATACAATCTCTCTCTCTCGCTCCTAATCTCTTGTTTACTCACTTTTATGATCTATAAACTCCATGTACCTAATTAGAACTTCTTAATTAGACATGTTTGTCCCTTATTGGAATAAAAGCCAAGCCAAAAAATGATCTTACTCAGATATCTTGTGATTTTGTGCAGATTTTGCACATTTTGTTCCTGCATAACTATTTCTATTATTGGGTGTTTCTTCAACTGTGGGCAATTTTGGCCTTTTGGACAAAAAATAATCTTAAAACACACTTTCATGCTCTCACTAGCCTATTTAACAATCTACACTGGACAAACAGTCACAGGAGAGTTCTGTCATTTTTTTCTGAACATATGCAAAAGTTTGGGCACCCCCTGATAATGATCATAATTTCAATTCATAATCTGCTGGGCTTTCGTAACAGCAACTTCATTTGGATATGATTTATACCTTATGGAAACAGTAACATTTCAGTTCTGAAATAACATTTATTGAATCAACATGCAATGTGAGTCATAACAAAAACAAACAGTTGCAAAAATTTGGGCACCACAATGGAATAATCACACCAACATTTAGTAGAGCCTCATTTTTCAGCCTGTAGACACTTCTTATAACCACTGATAAGTCTGTGAATTCTGGCTGCAGGTATTTTTGATCATTCTTCCTTGCAAAGTGTGCTGGACTGTAGAAAGATGTTCAATGACACCATCAGATGTTCTTGGAACTCTTTAGAGGTGGTCTGTGGTCTGTCTCTGACCATTCTAAACATTATTTGCCTTTGCCTTTGCCTGTCAGATAGTTTTCTCGGCCTACCACATCTTTCTTTCACAAAGACTGTTCCTGTGGCCTTCCATTTCCTAACTGTGTTTCTGACTGTAGAGACAGAGACCTTAAACCTCTGTGATAACTTTTTGTGTCCTTCTCCTAATTCATACTAGCAAATTAGCCTAGTTTTTGGGTCATTAGAAAGTTCTTTTGAGGTTCCCATGTTGCTGTTTTCCTATAGAGAATCAAGGAGAAGCACAACCAGCAATTAGCTACCTCTAGTCATTTAATTCTGATTGGTTGCAAGTGTGTTTGCAGTGTAAGTTTCATTGAGCAAATCAAATCAGTTTTGTGTTGGAATCAATCAGAATTAAATGACTACAGGTATTCAGTTCAACAAAATTGAAAGGGTGCCCAAACTTTTGCATAGCCTGTTTTTCACATTCGATTCTATTTCATAGAACTGAATACTGCTACACTAAGATTTTTTTTTGTCTGAAAAACATCACACTATCCAGCATTCTTAAAAAGAATGGCATATCACTACAGTATTTTCTTTCTTTTCTCTCTCTCTCTCTCTCACTCACACACACACACACACACACACACACATACACACACACACACACATACACACAAACACACATACATATAATTGCAAAATCTAAAATATGTGCCATTACTGCTCTTATACATTTATATTATATGTCTCCTGCAAGAGGAATATGTGCTGACTGCAAAGCTGATAGGACGAAAGCTCAGCTTAACAATGCAATATCCTCTCATCATACCGGCTTTAGATCACAGAGCTCCCCCTCCCTCTATCGAGTATGACACAGGGTGCAGATTAGTGTCTATGTACATGGCCGTTCTCTCCTCAGTGCATCATCAGAATGAGCCCAGCTGCCTAGGGAGAACAGGCATTTCTTTGTCAAGACTCTGACTCACTTTTGGCCTGTCCTCAGTGACTCTGTGTTATCCGCCCGCTCTGTTGAGCCCCAGCGTGAGGTTAAAAAGACAGAGGAGCTAAGAGCTGTGTCCAATATTCTAGTGGGGTGTCACGGCACCGTCTGATCGTTCCATTACCTACCGCAGCACTTATGTATTAATGGCTGCCGCAGATTGGTGTTTTGAGAACAAAGGTCGTTATTTCCTGTTAGTTCCTCTCTTTTGCTTTGAAGTGAAAGTTTCTTTCACAAAAGCCCTGGCATCTTATGCTGGGTGCACACTGTGCGGTTTTTTACCACAATTTGGCCAACTGAGACAAATTTCACGATTTCTTTCATCATAGAGCAAGTTTAGTATGTAAGCTTTGCACTTTCATTTTGATGACCATATTAACAGGTAACAGCATTCACATTGCCTGCATAAGTGATGCTGTGAAGCAAGAGCATAAGCATATCTGCAACTAGACTGCAAGTACATTTTCGGCACTAAGCCTATTTTCATCACACATATTAACTAAGCACTAAACTTAACAGAAAAAAAAAACATTTGTGTGTTTTAATGAGGATGTCAGACTCCCCTGAAGAATGCAATTTGAAATCTACCATCGTTTTTAATGAGTGCTCAGTTATGCAGCCATGTTGTGTTGAGCCAATCATCTGAGCCATAAATATAATTTTACGAATTACTTGATGCAAATAATTCTAGACAACAAGAAATTAAGATTTTCCTGACTAGCTAGATGGCTAGACAGATAGAACGATGGACAGAACGACAGAATGATTGACAGAATGATAGACAAATATAATGATGGACAGAGCGATAGAACGATGGACAGAACGATAGAAGGATAGACAGATAGAATGATGGACAGAACGATAGAAAGATAGACAGACAGAATGAGAGGCAAATAGAAAGATGGACAGGACGATAGAACGATAGACAGATAAAATGATGGACAGAACGATAGAAGGATAGACAGACAGAACGATGGACAGAACGATAGAACGATGGACAGAACGATAGAATGATAAACAGAATTATAGACAAATAGAAGGATAGGCAGATATAATGATGGACAGAACGATGGACAAAACCATAGAACGATGGACAGAACAATAGACAAATAGGATAATGGACAGGACGATAGAACGATGGACAGAATGATATACAAATAGAACGATGGACAGGACGTTAGAACGATAAACAGATAGAATGATGGACAGAACGATAGACAGAACGATGGACAGAACGATAGACAGATAAAACAATCGATAGAACAATGAGCAGAACGAAGGATAGAAAGATAGACAGAATGATGGACAGAATGATAGAATGATGGACAGAATAATTGAACGACAGACAGAACAATATACAAATAGAATGTACAGAATGATAAAACGATGGACAGAACGATAGACAGAACAATGGACAGGACGATAGACAGATAGAAAGAACAATAGAGGGAATGATCGATAGAACAATGAACAGAACGACAGAACATTGAATAGAAAGATAGACAGAACGATGGACAGAATGATAGGCAGATAGAACGATGGATAGAATGATAGAACGATGGACAGAACGATAGATAGAATGATCGACAGAACAATGAACAGAATGACAGAACGATAGAAAGATAGACAGAACAAAGGACAGATTGATAGACAGAACGACAGAATGATGAACAGAATTATAGACAAATAGAATGATGGACAGAAAGATAGAAGGATAGGCAGATAGACAAATAGAACGATGGACAAGGACGATAGAACGATAGACAGATAGAATGATGGACAGAACGATAGAACGATAGACGGACAGAACGATAGGCAAATAGAAAGATGGACAGGACGATAGAACGATAGACAGATAAAATGATGGACAGAACGATAGAGAGACAGACAGAACGATAGAATGATAAACAGAATTATAGACAAATAGAAGGATAGGCAGATATAATGATGGACAGAACGATAGAAGGATAGACAGAATGATGGACAGAACAATAGAACGATGGACAGAACGATAGAAGGATAGACAGAATGATGGACAGAACAATAGAACGATGGACAGGACGATAGAACGATAAACAGATAGAATGATGGACAGAACGATGGACAGAACGATAGACAGATAAAACAATCGATAGAACAATGAGCAGAACGAAGGATAGAAAGATAGACAGAATGATGGACAGAATGATAGAATGATGGACAGAACAATTGAACGACGGACAGAACAATATACAAATAGAATGTACAGAATGATAAAACGATGGACAGAACGATAGACAGAACAATGGACAGAACGATAGACAGATAGAAAGAACAATAGAGAGAACGATCGATAGAACAATGAACAGAACGACAGAACATTGGATAGAAAGATAGACAGAACGATAGGCAGATAGAACGATGGACAGAATGATAGAACGATGGACAGAACGATAGACAAATTGAATGATCCATAGAACAATGAACAGAATGACAGAACGATGGATAGAAAGATAGACAGAACAAAGGACAGATTGATAGACAGATAGAACGATGGCCAGAACGATAGAATGATGGACAGAATTATAGACAAATAGAATGATGGACAGAAAGATAGAAGGATAGGCAGATAGACAAATAGAACGATGGACAGGACGATAGAACGATAGACAGATAGAATGATGGACAGAACGATAGAACGATAGACGGACAGAACGATAGGCAAATAGAAAGATGGACAGGACGATAGAACAATAGACAGATAAAATGATGGACAGAACGATAGAAAGATAGAACGATAGAATGATAAACAGAATTATAGACAAATAGAAGGATAGGCAGATATAATGATGGACAGAACGATAGAAGGATAGACAGAATGATGGACAGAACAATAGAACGATGGACAGAACGATAGAAGGATAGACAGAATGATGGACAGAACAATAGAACGATGGACAGAACGATAGACAAATAGGATAATGGACAGGACGATAGAACGATGGACAGAATGATATACAAATAGAACGATGGACAGGACGATAGAACGATAAACAGATAGAATGATGGACAGAACGATGGACAGAACGATAGACAGATAAAACAATCGATAGAACAATGAGCAGAACGAAGGATAGAAAGATAGACAGAATGATGGACAGAATGATAGAATGATGGACAGAACAATTGAACGACGGACAGAACAATATACAAATAGAATGTACAGAATGATAAAACGATGGACAGAGCGATAGACAGAACAATGGACAGAACGATAGACAGATAGAAAGAACAATAGAGAGAACGATCGATAGAACAATGAACAGAACGACAGAACATTGGATAGAAAGATAGACAGAACGATAGGCAGATAGAACGATGGACAGAATGATAGAACGATGGACAGAACGATAGACAGATTGAATGATCCATAGAACAATGAACAGAATGACAGAACGATGGATAGAAAGATAGACAGAACAAAGGACAGATTGATAGACAGATAGAACGATGGCCAGAACGATAGAATGATGGACAGAATTATAGACAAATAGAATGATGGACAGAAAGATAGAAGGATAGGCAGATAGACAAATAGAACGATGGACAGGACGATAGAACGATAGACAGATAGAATGATGGACAGAACGATAGAACGATAGACGGACAGAACGATAGGCAAATAGAAAGATGGACAGGACGATAGAACAATAGACAGATAAAATGATGGACAGAACGATAGAAAGATAGAACGATAGAATGATAAACAGAATTATAGACAAATAGAAGGATAGGCAGATATAATGATGGACAGAACGATAGAAGGATAGACAGAATGATGGACAGAACAATAGAACGATGGACAGAACGATAGAAGGATAGACAGAATGATGGACAGAACAATAGAACGATGGACAGAACGATAGACAAATAGGATAATGGACAGGACGATAGAACGATGGACAGAATGATATACAAATAGAACGATGGACAGGACGATAGAACGATAAACAGATAGAATGATGGACAGAACGATGGACAGAACGATAGACAGATAAAACAATCGATAGAACAATGAGCAGAACGAAGGATAGAAAGATAGACAGAATGATGGACAGAATGATAGAATGATGGACAGAACAATTGAACGACGGACAGAACAATATACAAATAGAATGTACAGAATGATAAAACGATGGACAGAGCGATAGACAGAACAATGGACAGAACGATAGACAGATAGAAAGAACAATAGAGAGAACGATCGATAGAACAATGAACAGAACGACAGAACATTGGATAGAAAGATAGACAGAACGATAGGCAGATAGAACGATGGACAGAATGATAGAACGATGGACAGAACGATAGACAGATTGAATGATCCATAGAACAATGAACAGAATGACAGAACGATGGATAGAAAGATAGACAGAACAAAGGACAGATTGATAGACAGATAGAACGATGGCCAGAACGATAGAATGATGGACAGAATTATAGACAAATAGAATGATGGACAGAAAGATAGAAGGATAGGCAGACACATAGAACGATGGACAGGACCATAGAACGATAGACAGAATGATGGACAGAACGATAGAACAATTGATAGAACAATGAGCAGAACTAAGGATAGAAAGATAGACAGAATGATAGAACGATGGACAGAACAATAGACAAATAGAATGATGGACAGGAAGAAAGAACAATGGACAGAATGATAGACAGATAGAACCATAGACAGAAAGATAGACAGAATGATAGACAGAACGATGGATAGAAGGAAGGAAGGAAGGATGGATGGATGGATGGATGGACTATTTTCCAGAGAAAGACTGTTCATTTTAAATGTGTATATCTGCTTAAAGTTAATTTTTATCAACTTACAGTGCTTATAAATTGCCTCAAAGCTAACAGACACAGACGAAATTCAAATTTAGATTTCACGGGGTCTCTAAGCTGCGTTCAGCCCACTCGACAATGCTAAATCTAACATGCTGGAACATGTGTTCACGCCCAACTGGCATAGTCTGGAAATCGCACGAACACTCTCAGTGGGGGTTGCCGTACGACTGAACGTGGGCTCAGTTTGTGATTTCAGATGCCAAACTGCTTTGATTCGAGGAGACTGTGCTTAACTCAGCATACGATATGCATCCAGGCACACGCCATTTACATTTCTCTCTTTATGAAATGAGAGAAAATATATAATTGAGAGGATCCATCCTCTAACGATAGGGAACAGCAGTAATTGGCGAGTAAACACGGCACTCAAGCCTCTCGAAGGAAATAAAAGTGGGAGCACACCAAGCCAAACAGAGAGTGCATTAAGCTGGGATAATGATCCCAGCTTGACTTAGATATTCCGGCTTTATCGTGCCCACCCACACTTCAGGCCTCGGATGAGCTGCTCTGCTGTGACTTGTGCGTGGAGTTCGGTTTTTCTCTAAGTGTTCCGTGGAGATGTGGTCCTCCCTCCAAACTAGTCCATTAGAGGCTGGGTCAATACCACACAGTGGGTGAGGATGAAGGTGTGTGAACGTGCGTCTGCTTGTGTCATCTCAGAGAGTGTGTCTCTGGATGTGTGCGTTCGCATACGTGTCCCGATGTCAGTGCACTGCCTTTAAAAGCAATCATAAGTACGCTTATACATAACACTGACATATTGTACATGAAAGATTTGATTTGCCGATTGCCCTTGAAAAGATAGATGCTGCTTTTCAGCATACAAGAGGGTACTTTATTTTAGCTGAGATGAAACAGGATATTCAGGATATTCAACTATAAAATGTTGGACGGACTTGATTAATCAATCAGGAATTGACTGGATGGTGAAACGTAGGCGTTACACTCTTAAAAATAAGGTTTCTTTATTGGCATATATGGTTCCATGAAGAACCTCTCCACTGCACAAAAGGTTTTTTATAGTGGAAAAAGGTTATTTAGATTATTAAAGTGCCACAATTCTTTTCTCAGAGTGTCTGGTAAAAAGGATTTAGTCTCTCTAAACCCCTCCTTGCCGAGAGCCTACTCTGCTCTGATTGGTCAGTCTGTTCTCATTGGTCTACCAAAATGAAAACGCCCATTACCTTATCTAAAAATGTGTTACAAACCTATGTAGGTTTCTACAGGAAGATTGGAATTACTGACGACTCATTTTAGGCAGTTCAGAATACAACTCTGCAGACCTTTTACATTCACAAACAGCTATATTACACACTATACTATAAATTGTGTAGCTATACTACACACTTTCAAAGCTTTTTAACAGTTATCGAGGTTGAGCCAAAACCTAGGACTAGTTCACCAAAGTTGGTTTTTGAAATCATCTCCAATATTTAATGAACGTTTCGATGGACGTTTCGATGGACAGAGGCGGTCCTAGAGGCAAAGTTGCTCAGAATGAGGAGTTCTACTATGTGGTATGAATGTCCTATGAAATCCTTTATGAATGTGAAAAATGCAAAGGCACCCCCTGGTGGCTGATTTATTTCGAATTTCTCATATATAGGGCCATGAGTCAAACAGGCCCAGCGAGTTTCGTTCCGATCGGCCTCCATTAACCTTTCCTCATAGCTGCTCAAACTTCAGTGGCCGATGGTGGACGTTTTTCGAGATGCAACAATGTCCTCATAGACAGTCATGGCACCTTGGACGAAGACACCGCATGCCAATTTTCAAGTTGATCAGACTAACAGTGAAGTAGTTATAGCCGTTTTCATGTTTTTTTTCCTGTTATAGCCCCACCAAGTGGCCAGTCGCTGCGTCCTTTTTCACACGACCACAGAATGAGCTCTTACATAGGTGTGCTGAGTTTGGTGCAAGTATCTCATTCCGTTCACGAGTTATAGCCATTTTAGTAAAAGTGGCTCCACCCACTTCGAACGAATTGGCGGCCCTTAGGGATCGTGAATCAGAATTTCACTTTTTTTTTTTCTTTTTTTTTTGACAATCAGACTCCAGAGAATCTCGCTGCACTGGTTTGGTTTTGATCGGATCAAAAATCTAGGAGTAGTTCGCAAAAGTATGTTTTTAAAAAAATACAAAATACCCGAAAATTGTTCCATTGTTCCAATTGTTCCACCTTGAGCCAAGGATTCCAACGATATAAGACACTTGAGCCTAGGCCGTTCAAGAGTTTCATAGAGTTTCCATTTCGTACTTTTGACCGCTGTAGCGCCCCCGTCAGGCCAATCGGGGAGAGCCTTGGTGACATTGTAGATGGTGTGAGTACTACCAGCCCTCACAGTTTCAAGTCTCTATGACTTACAGATTGGTCTGCCAGATCACTTTTAGGAGAGAATGCTAATTCTTGGAAAATTTAACAATTACAATAGAGTTTCAGCGCTATGCGCTTGAACCCCTAATAATGATAATATAAATTGTAATAAAATAAAAAATGAAATTAAACGTGAAATGATGAACACTTCTAGCCTTATATAGATCTTATATAGATCACAGACAGTGCTATGTTACAGAAAGTTGTTTAGCAACCGACAACCAATCATGAACTAAACAGTGCTTACCTCATTAAATATTCATGAATTTTGTGCAGTGGCAGAAGCTTTCATATGATGTGTTGTTATGATGGGTTTCAAATGATGGGTTTCAGAATCTGACAGAAACATGAAAATGTAGGATGGTAACAGCAAACTGAAAACAATTTACATGGCAACAGTTTTGCAAATTAACAAGGTGTTTTTAAAAATATATTGCGTATTCATCCAATGATTGTTACTGACCTTCTAATTTACAGTGTGAAACCTCAAAACCAGAATACTCAGGATTAATTACTAACCCACGGTAATGAATATGAATAACCATTCATGAAGCAACCTGTTAGCAACGATTCCTAATACAGTTCTTAAAATAGAATAGAATATAATATCTATTCCTTCAGATCTCAAAAAAGCCCATCTGACAAAGTGGACAGATCATATGTAAGCAGCTTGACGAAGCAGTATTTACAAAGGTAAATCTGTTTTGATATGCACTGCTGTGTTGCACTCTGAGCAATTCTCTTCATAAACTGCCGCAGTAAATGTAGTGCTCTTGCCACAGCTCATGATTTTGTTCTCGGCTTAAAAGTTCTGCATTAACTTATACAGCAATTCCTTCAAATAGGTCACGCTAAAAGCACTCATAATGAACAGCACAGCATTTGAAAAGTACATTCTTTTTCATTTATTTTGGTTCCAGGCAGCAGATGGGCTGCGGTTGATAACCAGTAGATGTAGGTTGCCTGTAACAGGCATAAAGTTGCTCAGATAAGAGAGCCCGCATCATGAAAGAGAGGCTTTAATGGCATTTAAGTATAGGAGGGAATAGACTTCCAGTATAAGAAGCTTTTCTTAGTAACCTGTGGAGGATTCAGCTCAATTTGTAAATAGGACGACCAACAACTAATCGATAAATATGATAAGGCATATGCAAAAAGGGGGCAAAGCCTGGTTGAGTTGTGTTAGTAGTGTGTTGAACAGTGTTGGGTAAGTTACTTCAAAAAAGTAATTAATTACTAATTACTAATTACATCATCAATGTTGTATTTAAAATACTTTTCTAATTACTCTGTCTGAAAAGTAATTTAATTACTCAATAAGTAACTTACTAATTACTTCTTAAAATCCCTATAAACCTTGACCGGATAGACAATAGAAAGGAAACTCTTTTAATAATTTAGTCAAACATGGAATAGTTTAGCCTTTTATAGCTTTTTAAAACATTTTAACTTTATTAAAACATATACTATAATACTTACATTTTTTTAGTAACAAATAGGGATGTTACTATACCAAAAATCTAGTAGTCGGTACCGATACCACCAAAAGTGCACAATACTCGATACCAAAGTCGATACCACGGTAAAAATACTAATAAAACAATGCAATATATTTTTTTCCAGGTAGGTCTAATAGTAGTAAGTAAACATACGTCAGAAATTGAATAATCAAATATAAAATAACTCTGCATAGTCTTAACTGTATGAATTAAATATAGATTAATCCTTATTAAAGCTTTTCTTTTGTTGTTCGATTATCATTTATAATATAGACAGCCAATAGTAGACAGTAGCATGTTTTAAAGGCTGCTGTCACTAAGACCTAATGGACGGAGACAATATGCTGTTACACATGCTGTTCACATTCACATGACCAACGCGAATATACGCCAAGACGGGCATTTTGACATAATTGTGTGTGTATTTGAACGTTTATGTGTAATAAACCGCGAAAATCTGACACTCGCGAGTCGCGAGAGGCGGCTATGTGTGTGCGCTTTGGTTGAGAGCGAATTGACTGAAGGCCGTCTCTCAGAGAGCGCGCGCAGTTTTTTTTCTCTCTAGGACATAGCTTACATTTTACCGTAATGTTCTTGCCTACCTGTGTCAAAAAAGTGAAGTAATTGGATTATTTCCATTCTGCAAAACAGCCACTCGCTTCTGCCGACATCTTCAGACAGCGACTACGCAGCAGAAGTGCGCTCAACTGGTGCGCTCAACTGCACTACAGCTAATGATTTTAAAGAGGCAGCGTTCAATTTTACCTTTAGACAGCAAATTTAGATTTTAAATTCAATATTGATTTAAACAGAACTGTTGAACTAATTTACAGTATACGCAAGTACATTATAAGTAACTGTAATTAAATTACCTAAAAATGAACAGTAATCCCTTACTTTACTTTTTCAGTGGATAAGTAATTCAATTACAGTAACGCATTACACCCAACACTGGTGTTGAACCTCATGGTTATGGTAAGGAGAATTCCACAACACGCTCGAAGTGCTTGACCAATCACAACCCACTGGTCCAGCCGACCAATCAGAGCGCATTGCGCTTTTTGGAAAGAGGGGCTTCATAGAGACAGGAACTAGGGGTGCCTTTTCACAAAAGCATTGTTAGCCAACTATGGTCGCAAGTTCCATCATTACCAGCATAGTTTGCCTGGGATGGAGTTTAAAATAAAAAAACAGCCAGTCAATTCCTGGAGGTTTCATACTTCCAGAGCTTCACAGCAATGGAAATTGAACTCTCTCGCCCACCAGAGTGAGCCTAAGCAGGCCTCACGATGGTCTAATGAGGCCCTGGAGCTCTGTCTCCAGAACCACTTTGTCACCCGCTTACCAACATCCTGACGGAACAAATCAGTCAGTGTTTCCCGAAACCAATAAACATTAGCAAACAGCATTACGAAGTTGTATGGTTGGAGCTACAGCTCTTGACCTGTGGTTAGAAGCATAGTTTCTCGTTAGTATGGCATGTGGACTTTTTGCTCTTGAGCAAAATAAGCAAGTACATTGTTTATCTTTCATCCCAGATATATACAAACTTCATTCTATGTCTTTTAGTTTGTCAAAAGAATTATCATCTAGAATATCATCAGTCATCTGGAAATAAAGCAAAACAACGGAGAACAAAGTAATCTTCAGATGCCATGTTCATGATTTACAGCAATAATCTGACATTAATTTGAACTAGAACAGACTAATTAGTAGACGTTATTACCCCACCACCTGTGTGACATCATTAACTATATTGTTGAACCAGTGTGGTTCGATCAATGGATGTGCGACAAAGCTACTACGTTTTCAGGAAACAATCTTGACTAGCTAGTTAGTTTCTCCAACGATGCATTGTACTATGGTGGTTAAAGGGATAATTCACCCAAAAATGAAAATTCTGTCATCATTTACTCACCCTCAAGTTGTTCCAAACCTGTATGAATTTCTTTCTTCTGCTGAACTCAAAAGAAGATATTTTGAAGAATGTCAATAACCAAACATTTGATGGACCCCTTTGACTACCATAGTATTTTTTTTTTTTTTTCCAATGAACTATCCCTTTAAGCAGCGAGTTATGTCCTTGTATGGGAAACTCAACCCAGAGCACTACTGACAGACTGGGAAGGGAGGTTCTACAATGTAAAATATGTGAAAAAAGGGGTGTTTTAAAAAAAATCAAGCATAAAAACCTATTTTAGTAGACCCCAAAAACAAAAGTGAGATCTTTTTAAATAGGCATAATATAGCAACTTTAAACATTGTCAGTAATTATGTAAGTAGAAAAAAAATCCTGATGTCTTTAAATACAGAGCTACTAATATCAGTAAGATTTCTTGTGTTCGCTGTAGTTTTTGTCTTTTCATAACCTCGGAGGAGGCTGTTTCTCCCTCTAATTGAGCAGCTGCCTTCCTCCAAGTCTAACCAAGCCCAAGCTCCCTCTCCGCACAGCTAATCATTTGCGCTATATTTAGCTGGAGTTGTGCCTGCCTGCCCATGTCTTCACGTTTAGCCTTATCCCTGGGCACACAGTAATTGTGAAACGTGTTTCGTAAAAACAGTTCCACCAGAGGAAAAATAAACAAGTCCTTCGGCAGTGTAGGGATTTTGGCTAAGGGCAAAATGCCAGCAGGTGGTCATGTTTCGCAATCGCGGGGGGAATCATTGCAAGGCCACCTCCCAGCCCACCACGAGGGGCTTACCGCATGACTCACATATGTGCGTAGAAATATTTTTTAAAAAACAACAACGCCACCAGCATTTGTGTCCCAATTCACTAAGCACATAGTACCAAAGGCTCTGTTTCTCTGCACCACAATCTAGAACTTTTCAGAACAGATAGCACAGTCTCCCAGAATGCTAAAATTTGTTTATGCTAAAAATGCATTCAAAACAAACACAAAAGCGACTCTGGGACTCCAAATCATTTCCCAGCATGCTTTTAGGAAACAAAACATGTTTTATTATTAATATTCTTTGCAGTCTTGCACTTGCAGACACCATTTTGCTGATTTTCCTCTATATTTAACTAACAGGGATACTCTTTTGTTTTAGTTATGTTTGTAGCTAGACCTATTGTAACTTTTGGAGAACTTCGAGACCACAGTGATGAGTTTAGAAAGGTCCAACATAGGGCAAGCGGTTTGGAGAACAAAAAAACAAAACAAACAAAAAAAAAAAAAAACCCACAGCTCAAAACGCTGTTATAGGATAAGCGGTTTGTAAAGTAAAGTAATTGGAGATTGACGGTGTGGTTCCATTCTGGGCAAGAACTCCCTGCCCATCCATGCAGCCTAGCATGGATAAGAGCAGGGAGAGCAGTAATAAATATATATATATATATATATATATATATATACAGCAAAATCCCCGGAGTTAAATAAACTCTGCTCAGAGTACATTTGGTCCCTCTCTAAGTAGTGTTAAAGTAACACTGAAACAGAGTTAAAGTTAATGAGATAATTAAGCGATTAATTAGGAGATGATTAAGCATTAGTGATGAACACCTGCTGTTAACAAGCAGAATCACTGATGAAAAGAGAAGTTCATGTGTTTGTCCCAGTACATGTATTTGTCCCAAACTGTCACAGTACGGACGTCACGGTTCAGTGCATACAGTCAGGCGATGAAAACAGCAAGTCACAGGCAATACATACTCCAATCCAGAAGGAGGCACTCATGGTAATTTGCTAACTTTCACAACAGGAAAACTTCATATTAATGATACATATTAGGGGTGTAACAGTACACAGAAGTCACTGTTCATGTACCTTGGTTTTGGGGTCACGGTTCAATATGAGTTCAGTACAACAGGAAAAAGCAACAAATCCCCAATGCTAGGTTTCTATTCATTTATTTATTTATTAAATATATATAATGTATTAAGGCAGATTAGAATCGTACCTCTCATACACAAAGCAAAAATGTTACCACTAGATCGTAAGTCTATCAGAGCACTTGAGTTGCTATATAGAGCAACTCAAGGAAAATATAGAGGAAATCACAGTGTACAGACTCATTTTATGTTAAAAAAAAATAAGAAATAAAAATAAAAAAATCAGTGTCCTGTTGACGATTTTGTGTGGATGTTCTGGACATTTCTACATAGCTTAAATAATGTTCATGAGTGAAGAATATGACCAAGCCCCCACCACGTTTTAGTGACACAAAAGAATATGAGTATTTTTGTATTCTGGTATTTTGTGCTGTTATACTCAGCAGAAAAAATAAATAAATAAATGTAAAAAAATAAATAAATAAAAAGATTCAGAAAGGCATCACGCTCCTAAAGGCCTCCATACGATAAAAAGAGAAGAGAGCACAAAATTCATGAAATACATTCTTGTCTACTTTCAAGGTGCACTGCAAAACCTTTCAAACATCTACCTTTAAAGTGTACATCTTTTCCAGGGCATCCATGAAGAAAAATGCAATTCTGCGTATTGTTTATGCTGCATAAAACATATTATAAGTGCCGAATACCGCCACATCTCTTCATGCACAACCTCTCTATACAGAACCAAGTGAAACGGCAGTGCTCAATGAACGTCAATGTTTGGAACTCAGTGTAGCCTTAGTGTTAAGACAGGCTGTGAGCCGTAATGCTAATGGAGGCTAAGAGGGATCGTGAGACAGAACCCCCCAGCAAGCCTTCTCATCATTACTGTGAGGAGACCACAGTGCCCGCCTAATGGGCTCTCCTATTAGAAGCCATCATTCACAAATCCCTTTGTCACGTACCACTGTAGCACTGCTCATTCGCATAGAGATCCAACACGAATGCTTAAAGGGGCTGAGATCAACATGTTAATGCTACTGAGGCAGCATGTGGCCACACAGAGACGTCCGTGTGATAATGGTTAAATAGTCACTTGAGAAGTCCATAATAGTGTAATACTGCAGCGATGGGGTTGAAAAATCCACAAAATTATACTTTTTATGCTGTAAAGCACTCAGATCTCCAGTATTGGTTGTGGCTTAATGAAGAAAAGGAAAGAGACAGAAATATGATCATTGGTCTATGAGATATAAAGCCTTCCTATATGTAGCTTCAGACTCATTTGTGCATAAAACGGCGATCGCTTTTTGAAAAAATGCACACTCTGATCTGAAGTAAATAAATAAATTGACAGAATGAATGAATGAATGAGAAAATGAATAAATGATTGAATGAATGAACGAATGTCAGAATGAATGAATGAATGATTACAATGAATGAATGACAGAATGAATGAAAGACAATGAATAAATGAATGACAGACAGAATGAATGAATGAAATGAAGGAATTGATGACAATGAATGAATAACAGAATGAATGAATGACAAAATGAATAAATTAATAAATGAATGACAGAATGAATAATTGAATGAATGAATGAATGACAGAATGAATGAATGAATTAATGAATGAATGACAGAATCAATGAATGAAATGCACTTATAAAAATCCCTATACCAACTAACAAGCTTTTTTTGTACTTAAATAGCAAACAAACAAAATAAAATACAAATAAACAAACAAGCAAATAAATAAACAAACAAATAAATAATACATGCAAACAAGCAAATGCATAAATACATCAAACCCATAAACAAATGAATTGATGACAATGACAGAATGAATGACAGACAGAATGAATGAATGAATGACAAAATGAATTAATGAATCAATGAATGAATGACAGAATGAATGAATAAATGAAGGAATTGATGACAATGAATGAATGAATTAATTAATGACAAAATGAATAAATTAATGAATGAATGACAGAATGAATGAATGATTAAATGAATGACAATGAATAAATTAATGAATGAATGAATGACAGAATCAATGATAGAATGAATGAATGAATGAAATGCACTTACAAAAATCCCTGTACCAACTAACAAGCTTTTTTGCACTTAAATAGCAAACAAACAAAATAAAATAAAAATAAACAAACAAGCAAATAAACAAATAAATAAATACATGCAAACAAACAAATGCATAAATACATCAAACCCATAAACAAACTACAGTAACTAGAATTTTTTTTTGTACTGTAAACAAACAAACAAACAAATAAATAAATTCACTTAAAAAGTTGCTTTGAATAAAAGCTAAATTAATAGACATAAATGTAATTGCTCATCAGGGCTCTCTTGGTCTGGAACAACAACAAAAACAAACTATGATCAGCCATGTATGTCATTCAGACAGTGCATTCCTGTCTGGAATAGGCTGGTTGTTGAGCAGAATAAGCTGCAAAGTGGATCAGACTTTATGCTGACCAAAAGTCTGGCTCTGTGAAACTAGCATATATGCACCAGTATCCGGTTAAAGCTAAAGCGGTCTGCTAGCAAAGTCAAAATCCTTAATCCTAACCAAGACTTGACAAGACAAAAAAGACTGAGAAACTGCCAAAAAAAAAAAAAAAAAAAAAATTCCCAGTCTCTGCTGTACATGGACAATTGGACAGCAGTTCTTGTCAGACTGTCAGTTCCAATGTAATTCCTGTGAAAACAGAGAAAAGAATATAATAGCAGAAAAGGGCAAGGAGTGCAACTCGATGAAAAATGCTTGCTGCATTGTTGTTGTTTTTTTATTTTTTTATGTCTGGCCATGTGCTTCAGAAGACATGATAGATGTTGTAATTAATGTCATTGTTAAACACAGTGCTGTGTCAGGTGAAAACACTCTTTATGAAGCACTAGACAAAATACAACATAGAGTCAGGTGCAAACAACTCTTTCCCCACCAGCGTTTTTTTTAAAAAAGTTGCCAGCGCCAGCATTTTTGATCGTTTTGATCATCTGAACTTTCTTTGCCCCAGAATATTTTGTTGTATAAATATATGAACATGCAATATATCAAAAGAAAGAACAGAGCCACTGCTTTTTATATATATAAATAGAAAGATATAGAAAGAGAGAGAGAAAAAAAAACTTTTTATTCCAGCTTCATGCATTCTTTTTATTTTTTATTTTTTTATCAACACTTGAATGTGGCTAAGTTTCATTAAAAAAAAAGCAACATTTTGAACAAAAAGCTGTGAAAATCGCATTTTTGTCAAAGACTACTGTACATCCAGATCGAATTCAGAACGATAATAAAAAAACATAGATGGAGTAGATCGAGTCAATTAACACCCCCAAAGCTTCACAGTCCTATAGCCTACCTCTTCCTGGGTCGACATTTCATTCGGTAATGATAGGCAGTTTTGATTTATATGCTGTTTAATGTTTAAATTATCACATTATTTTACATAAGCAATGCTTCAAGCACTTGTTTCTGCTTCTTCTTCGCCTGTGTTTTGATCCAAAGATTCTGTACTCTTTCAGAAGATGCGTAATAGCGCCCCCTACAGTATAACAGTGAAAACAGGGCTTGCCGGAAAATTCCATCAATGGTGGGGAAGTGTCATCAATGGCGGCACTTTTAAAAAGTGCACTTTGCAATAATGACAAATCAAAGGTTTTACTTTAACTGTAAAACTGGTTTTATGGTTTTACTGCATTGTTTAATCACTATGTTTTAATAATCTTTTGTGGTGTTTAAAAGAAATACACTTATTTTAATGTGTTGACTAACATAAAGCACATGTAAAACACTTGACTATAATTTTAACTGTGTTATTCAATATTACATTTAAAGTTAAAATATTGTATTGTAGTTGTAGTAAAATATTGTGCTTTGTAGTGTAGTAAATTGCACCTTCGTCATTACAAATGTTTAAATATATTTTACATTTTTACCATCTGTCAGTACATTTTAACCATATTTCAAAGACAACAGAAGTACAAATGAAATCACATAGATGACGCAAAAAAAAAAAAACACAAAGATGTAATTAAGCCCTACTTAAGCGTGTCAGAAAAGCAATCTAAATTTCAGCTAATTGCATTAAATGTTATTTTTCATATAATATAATATAATATAATATAATATAATATGGGATGATACAGTCAAGTCACCTTGTTGTGGTACTATACATACCTCCAAAACATTAACAAAAAACAACACCAACAGCTTCACATTCTTAATTATTCTGTACAAACATCTTAAACAGATCAGATTCACACACATTTTAAATCTTAAACATCTTGAAGACGTCTGTGAAATGTCTTTTGAACACCCGAGAGGGAACATTTTAGAGTCGTACTGCAACTGATATGACATTTTTAGAGTGTACATTTCAAGAAAGCTTCCCAGCATCTTTGCATGACACTTATAAAAGATGAAACATTGGTGGGAATAGCATCAAGAAGATTTGATAGCCAGGGAGTCCCACAAACATGAATGAACTCTGAGGGCAAAAGAGTTGTGCTTTTGTCACTCGAGGGATGTGAGATATTAAAGGTCACCACAAAGGTGACCTTCAAGACAGACGAAAAGAAAATAGACCTCTCCTTCCACATACACTTCTCACCATACTCTCAACAGACAGATGTGATCCAGCCTGGAGTCAGAGGAGCTGTCTGAGAGAGTGTTTAAAATTTAAACCCACTCCATTTTAAATGGCTTGTCAACTTCAGCTATTATGCATCATGAAACATGTGTTCTACATGGTACTTGGATATTGAGCTTCATATCTCATTTTTAAAGCATTCACCTCCCATGTACAGTACATTATTAAAGACCCATGATGAAGCTTCATTAAAAGAATAAAATAATCATTTAGTATTATTTTGTATACATGTATGTGGGTCAATGACGTGAAGGGTCATTTTTTTGTCCAAAGGCCTTAATAATAATAAAAAACAAAGATATGACATCCAAAGTATGTAAAGTAGTACAACTAGATCTCTTTTACTGAATCCAAAAGGTTTTAATTATATTTTGCTACATATAAAGGTATTTTAAAGATTTTGAAGTGTCAAAAGGTCAATACAGCCATTTCATTTGTGATTAAAATATCTTAAAATGTAATAAATGTATATATATATTTTTATTATTATTATTATTATGGCATGATTTTATAACATCAATTATCAACAATTGCAAAATGGTATTAAAATTATGTGTAGAAGTCGTTGCTTTGTTATGAGAAAGAATGTCCGGAAAAATGAATATCATTGATGTCATTCAGAGTAACCAATATAAAGGGACCATTTTGGATCAAGTCATGCAGTCAGTATCATGTGACAGGATGTGACATCATTCAGACATCTGCAAAGGACCACATGGTCGTGAAGCAAAGTAACTAACTCTCTTTTAACTATTTGAAAAATTCATGTTTTCACTTGTTCATACGCATGTCCCGAAACATCAGGTCATTCGGTACAACCGCTATAAAACATGGAAAATGTTGTAATATTTTAAAAACTTGTACTAAAAAGGTTTGATTGTCCTTTTGTTAGCTAGCTAGCAAGCTAACTAGCTAGTTAGCTAGATATCAGCATGTTAGCATTGTTTGAAAATATCATCATTCAGTATAACCAAAAGTATAATTTGGTAAAACCAAAATTTTGGTTAAACCGAATGACTTTTTTGGTGACAAATTTTGTCCATCTTGTAAAAAATGACAAAAGCAGTGTTAATTGATAATAAAAAACACATAATCTCATTGTTAACACTAAATAAAACTTCAAAATTAATTATATCTCCATTATGTTTTTTTACACTTTTAAAAACCTTATTTGTCAACGACCCATGTACATATGTGTGTATGTGTGTTACATTTATATAATTTTCCTTTTCTTTATCATTTACATGCTGATCTGTCATTGACCCACTGATGGAAACAACATGTCGCTCTGGCTCAGTGTTCAATGAGGAAACCAAAATGACATTCTCAACTTGTTGTGCCGGGAGTAAGAGAAACCAAAAGACATGAAACACATTATCCACATACCTATTCCTGAGGCTTTGCCGCACGGGATCTTGTTGCTAATTTATTTCATTATTTCAACATTGCCGTAAAATAGAGAAAGATGGGAGAATGTGACCCGAGGCCCATCGGAAAAGCAATCTCAGCTTCAGGCTACCAATGCATGAGAAAAACGGACTGCTTTTTATTTTAAATAAAGCTATTTGACTTGATTTAAACAGTTAATAATGTCTCTGTCAAGGGAAGAGAGTGATAAATTTAAAATTAGGAAATGCTTATTATTGTAATTGCTAGACGCACTGAAATGACATGTTTAATTGTGTTACACTATAATTATCCTAATAGTTCAGTTGGGTGGGATCTGCACTATTGTTCTTTGATTCAAATTGTCTTTTTGACAGGTTCATCAAAAATAAAACTTTTTGATTAGGGTTAAAAAGCTTTTAAATGGTCCCAAAACACTTGATTAAGAAAAACAAAACTGCACACTGATTTTAATGGCATTGTCTTTGCAGTGTAGATTTTTTGATTTTGATAGATTTTTTTGACAATATTTATTGTGCATGCAACTGACAATCTCACAAAGGCAAAAGTAGTTGTCTTTATTTGCTTATTTGACACAAGTTAATAATTGCCATAGAGATGAGTGATAATCATAATTTATACGATGATAATTAATGTAAATCACAAAGAAGTATCTTTAAAAACAACCAAGGCTGCAACTATTTGACTATTTCAATCAATCAATCAATCAATCAATCAATCAATCAATCAATCAATTCTTTGATATACTTTGATATTATACCTTGAAAAATATCGATATTTGATGCCATTTTCGAAAAACAGCCATATATACTGTCATATCGATATTTTTAATATCATCTAATATTATATATAATTTTTGTCCAACCATTGAAATTCTAGGCAATCAAAATTTTCAAGCTTCAGAAAGTATGACACATCGTAACAGTAATCCATATGAATCAAACGGTTTAAAAGTCCTCTAAATAGACATTATAGCTTAATATGATAAACAGGTTTTAATTTAGGCTTTTATTTACAAATAAATGTTGATCAATTATAATATACTGTAATATAATAAAGATACAAATGAAATAAACAATGCTTTAAGTTTTTCAGGTAGGTTTAACAGTAGCCTATAGTATTCAGGTAAGAAATACTACAGAAATGGAATGAAATAATCAAATGTAAAACAACTGGATCGTCTTCACTGTAAAATTTAAATACAGATTAATCCTTACTATTAAAGTTAAAAAAGTTTCTTTTTCTTTTGTTCTTTGATTAACATTATTTGACAGACGTCAGTAGGAATTAGGGCTGGGTATTGACACAAATTTCAAAATTCGATTCGATTTCGATTCACAAGCTTGCAATTCAATTAGATTCCGATTCGATTCAATATTGATTTTTTTTTTCTTCTTTTTTTCGGATATATATCAGGAACAGTATGGCAAATTTTCTCAAGGAAAAACAAACTAATGCAGTAAACTAGCTATGGGAGTCAGTTGTAGGCTACATTACTATAATATTGAAGGTTAAAATGAACTGATTCGCAGGCTATACAAACACTTAAATTACACTCTAGGAAGTTTTTATAATAATAAAGTTAAAATAGGCCTACTAACTTTAATTACAATTACATAATTATATTTCTACTCCAATGTGTTTTTTGAAATATAAACATAAATGGTGGCTGTCATAAAACTGTAATATGGTGCATATATTTAGCAAAATGCTCCTCTCTAGAGTTCATTTTTCTAGCTGACTAACGAGTTATGGTCACTATGGTTTTTCTGAGGTAAATGTAACGTTACGTAACATATTGTTTACAAGCTGTTTTATTGATGTCTTTCCGCGGTTAAAACATCGAATGAGCGATTACATGAGACAGGATACGGATTTCGGTAGGTTGTACTGTATCTTTTAACATATCTTTGGGTGTTCATTCATGTTTATTTCGCACTGTAACTGGTACTGAGACTGTTTCATATCAAAAGTAACAAAACACAAAGCTTATTGCCATTTATTGGATGTTCCGTTCATTCATCAACTGAAAACAGACTAGACTAATCAATTCTTGGGATTTAAGAATCAATATCGGTTCGTAAAAATAGGAATTGATTAAAATCGAGAAATCAATATTTTTTACCCAGCTCTAGTAGGAATATTAGACTGCTGTCACTTTAAGAGCGAATGTGCGGCTACTGTATACTGATCCACATGTGTTTTTGACTACACTAAAAAAATATTAGGAAACCAAAAAATGGTAACATTTCAAAATATGTCAAAAATTAGATTTAATATTACTTCTTAAACCTGACTAGGTTACACCACCGAAAATTATTTTTAACCAGTAGACAAATTTCTACTGGTTCATCGTTTAATTCAGAATATATCCCACCCTAGCAAGTGCCACTCCCTTCCATCCCTCAAAAGACATCATCCCTTTCACGTGGTCAAACGTGTCTCTTTCTGAATCTTTCAATTCACATCGAATCTTTAAATATTGAGACCAAATAGGAAGATTATAGCCCCTCTCCACATCATGCTTTTGAACTAAAATCTACAAAGAGACATGACATCAATACCATGCCAATATCTGGCTCAGCATTAGGGATGAAGGTGGCAGAGCAAAGCGATTTAACTCAGCTGAGGCTTATTCCCCACAGAGGAAAATGACTTCGGTGCCAACTTACTTTTAACTTAATGGATTTTGCCTTTGCTTTCACTAAGGCATCTTCATGTTTCCTGCGCTGTGTTAAAACCCTTTACTCTAACCTAATACTCTCCATAGCCGGAGAACCCAAGACACCACTTAGCCATGGCATTCTTAACAACCCCCTACAGTTTCATCCTGTAGATAGAGGAATCCTTCACTAAACCTTCATTAACCCAAATACTGGCTTATTTGATTAACACAGCTCTGACATCTTATGAATTTAGAATAAAAAATAAATAAATAAACACATTTATATATATATATGAGCAATATCACATGAGTAGGAGTGTGATATGGCTCTATATCAGCAAGGCTGTGATTCGGCCATAGGCAATCACAACCTTGCTGATATAGAGCCATGTCGCACGACTACGAGTCTGATATTGCGTTTATACATACAAATGACAACGGGGTGCCTTAAAAACCCTCTTGTGTGTGGAACTACTTCCTTCTGCCACAAATTCAAATCTCAAGTTGACAGTTTAACTGATGAGCCTCCATTACCAATTCGAAAATGTCACTTTAGAACTAGTAACAAAAGAATGCTGAGTTGCTTAAAAGCTATTATATGTAAAAGTATTATTATGTAAAATACTTTAAAGCTATATAAGCTCTATGTGAAAATTATTATGTAGAGTATTATGAGAGAGAGATCGAATGAGTGAGTGTGATTACCTGCTTCTGATGCAGCATTCATTCTTCAGGTCAATCTCATATTCATAATATGCTGAGGAAAGCGATATCTTTGTCGTAGAATCCATTCAACGGTTATGGGGATTGACACTGGTCAATTTGGTTGCATCTTACAAGGTGTTGTTTAAAGTAAAAGGGTGATGCGTCTTATGCGAATGAGTCCCAGGACTTTAATATGAATAAGATATTATCACTTCAAAACATCCAGACAATAATGGTTAAAACATTTCTAGGAATGACAACAACAGCACTGAAGTACCCTATATGCGCTCCTCCACCATTATGACTTTGCATTGCGGATCTATTTCAAAAATGTCAAAAATCGGCTTTTCAACACAGTCCAAGTTTGAATTCAACCGATTCGGCTCTGGCTTTGGAATTTCAGAATGATCATTGCATCATTTCAGATGCGATGAGTATGAAGATAATTCCAGTTATGAATTAATTATTCTGTCACAGACTTTTTACTTTCACATGTTTTATTCCCAATAAATTTACTAGAAGTTTCTTCTCTAAATATGTTTCCATCACGTTTTATGTGCATTTTATTTAGTTGAATAAAACGTATCCACCACAGCGAGTGTACGAGTTACATATATTCACATCTTGTGCAGTATCTTAAAATGTGCAGACGTAGATGTTTTTTTCATAAAAACAATATTACTGCATGCATAAGTTTCAGAAACCCATGTTAAAAATGACAGAAAAGTGAATACCGGTCACATACAATAGATCATCGCTAAGACATGGCATGGAACATTTTATGGTCCATTTATTCAGCTTCTTAATGATTTTTAGTAGGCCTACATTTAACATAGATAGCAAGTTGACAACATTATTTCTATTATACTTCATTTTTCTGAACATATGTACACGGGTTCTGTCTCGCGCATAGATGCGCGTGCGAGCCTTTGAAAGTATTTGGCTGCAGAAAGACGCGTTTGGCGTGTGCACTGTGCACTATCTAGTGGACTTTTGTTTTCAAGCACTCAATTCACTGTTGTACAGTACACACACTGTCCGTGCCATCACAAAAATTGGGCTGCACGCGGACGGGGAGTGCGGACGTCTGTGAACCCTCCTGGTGACGAAAATTACGCAATGCGGACGGTGCGCGGATGCCCGAAGTACACTTTTGGGGTTAAGCCCGTAATAGCGGGCCCCCAATCCGCCCGGGCCCATATGCACGTGCATACCCTGCATACCCAGACGCTACGCCACTGTGTTGAAGCTTACATCTCCGCAAACGTCGAAGCAAATTTTTAAAGCCCTATCCACATATTTGAAGTTACATTCTCGCCTAAAAACTCTTGAAACTACATTCCGTGACACAATAACGGTAGTATTTGTAAAATTACAGTGGGTTTGCTCCTCCACCATGACACTCGCTGTGAGAAATGCTGCAAGCGGAGTGATACAAACGGTGAAACGTTGGGTTGAATATCACATGGCTGGAAATGCCTATCAGAGCCAATCAGAGTCGAGGACCAGAAGTAATTGTTGTATATGTGCATTTATTTAATTTTTATATATATATATATATATATATATATATATATATATATAAATGTGTATATATATAATATATATATATTTCTTTTTTATAATACTTTTTCATTTTAATTCTTATTTTTTGTTTACATTTTGTGTATATAATAACACATATTTTACTTCCGTTTGCATAGGAGGGTAAACTGTTTTTCCTGAATGCTTTGGGGAATGAGGCAATTGTCGCAAAACCTCCTAATCTCCCCTGAATGACACCAAACTCCAGTGGGAATTTTACACCACAAAGTTTTCACCACATATCTCATCACCCTGCAATTGCTTTTTCTCTGTTTGCCCTTTATAACAGTTTCTGCAGTCTTCAGGCGCTATTTTTAGTCTGTTGCAGTCAGTTTTGTGCTGTATGCTGCCTGCTTTAAGCTCTGACTTACCTAGAACTGTGAAGATGTGTCACTGATTCTACTGGATCCCATATGCACTATACAGGTTAGAATAAAGCACAGTATGTATATGGAGGAATTTGAATAGACATATATATATATATGAATCTGTGCTAGCACTCAACATTACATACTAAGGCTTTTTATGTATGTATTTATATGTTGCATTTGCATACATTACAAATTATATACATGTATATAAACATAACCCTTGATTTTTTTACTCTCTGGTTTGATGCTCATTTAACAATAAACCAAATAAGTTGGTTTTGAAATCATTTCACTTTGCAGTCTGTTCTGTCACTTTTCCAGTTAAAGGTGAAGATTTAATTGACTTCATCATCAGAAATGACAGACCTGACTCGGGCAGAGACATATTTAGGGATGCTGTTTTTGGAGCCTGTGATTTACCTGTCGTATCTTATGAAACATTCAGCAAAATGTTTGAAGTAGGAGTAAACAGATGCCTCAGGATGTTTATTCTGCAGAAGAGCATTAAAAATATATATATACATATCTAAACCTAAACTTAGCTATAATTTCAATATCATATTCACCAGACACATTCATCTAGTTGGAGTTTAATTAATTGAACAGAACTGCATGAGATAAGCGGTCTGCCATATGCTTAGAATATGTATCTTATTTTTAATGTATTTATTTCCATAACATTTTTTATTATTTTTATTATTATTTTTTCTGGACTCCAATTTAATGGTTAAATTAAATGTTAGTAATCTCAAAGCATGTATAATTAAGTAAAATCATGAAACTTATACAATTTAACGACAATTCATTAATAGTTTAACAAAGAACACCCCCCCCCCCCCCATTTTAATGGTTTAATTAAATTTTAATAATCAAAAAGCATGTCTAATTAAATGAACTCAACTTCATCTCCCTCCCAAATAATTTAGTTTATCAGAAAACTGTTCCTAAAGACATCTAAAGACTCAGCCAAAAGACATTTAATCAACTGATGTGTGCCACAACTGACCACTTATCTGTTTAACTGCCAGTTAATGCTTCTTAAGTGCTGGCCCATGGGGCTTCTACCTGGGCTTTTATGGAGGGGTAAAATTAAATGACAACCATATAGTGCCTTTTTGGATTGCACTTGAGCACCTAAGATTTCAACATGCAAGCTCTTCCTCCCCTGTGACCTCTAACATCTGTCTGTGAAAACTGCCTGAGTTGTTCATCCAACCACATCAATACTGAGTTACTTTGCTCTAATTCACACACACACACACACACACACATATATATATATTAGCAATATCACACGAGTTGGCAGTTTGACCAAGCCATTACTAATTCTAAAACGTCACTTTATAACTAGTAACGAAGGAATGTTGAAACTTCATTGAAACTCATTGTATTTTGTATAGTATTAGAGAGAGAGAGAGAGAGGGAGAGATCGCCTGAGCGAGCATTACCTGTGTCTGATATAACATTCATTCTTCAGGTCGATGTCCATAATATTATATCCATTATAAAAGTCCATTTATAAAACGGACAGTTCCGGCCCTTGATTCTGATTGGTTGAGCCGCGTTCGAATCCGTTGTAAAATTCCCGAAAACATACAGCGGACCGCATTACATAAGTATCGCTTCGCCACTGAATGTGCATGTTGCTGCGTCAGTCTTGGCAAAGTAACAGTTAAACATATGTTTGTTCTCTATTGATTTTGTTCATTGAAGCTGCATTATGTAGAAGAGTATTGTGAGAGAGATATCGAGTGACCGAGTGTATTACCTGCATTCAGATTTAGCATTTTCCTTCAGGTCAGTACTATGTTCATAATAAAAATCCGTTTGAATGTCCGCTGCGATCTTGTCCTTTTAACAGTTAATGGGTTTCCCCCGTGCCCTGCTGACACTGACAGCGCTAGTCAAAGCATTTGTCATTTGCGTCTTGTTCCGTGTTCACAACAAGTTTCAATATAAAAGTCTTTGCGACCGAGTGCCTCGCTCATAAAGACAATCTTTGCTGCCATCTAATGGCGTAATAATGTAACTTCTGTTGCTGTTTACGGCCAGGGACGATTTTTTCCTGATAATGATTTTACTTCATGAAAGTTGCATTGATATATATTTTTTTGCCGTTAATATTTGTATTGTGTGTTAACCGTTTTATAAAAGCAATAAGCCCTGTGAAGCTGTGGTTTACAGTGAATTTATAACAGCTAAGGAGTGTTGTTAGGCACGACGCGGAGCTGTTATAAAATATTGCTTTATTGAATGTCCGCTGAGGAAAACAATCTTTGTATTTGTCCTTTTTACAGCTAAGGGAATTTTCCATAACATAAAGCGCTAAAACAACTTCCTTTGCAAAAGTTCCTTTCAATTTAAAAGTCTCTTGCGACTGACTCACGAATGACTCTCATTCACTCGTAAAGTTTTGCCGCCATCTAATGGCGTATTAATGTAACTTTCACTCAATCCATATTACTCACTAATGGACCCTTTCTCAATAACAAATACAACATATTTATATAAAATAATATTTATTGAACAACAATATTTAAATGAACAACAATAGCCATTATAAATGACACACTAGTGTGCCGTGACAGGTTGTCAAGTGTGCCGTGGATAATTACCAAATGCCAAAAAAATAAATAAATAAATAAAATAAATGCTACACAATTAAGAATATATCGTTGGTGTCAGGCGGAAACCACGTATCTCTATATCTCTATCAATGCTTTTGGTCACCCTTTACACCTGTATGTGGTTTTTACAAATATTTAACGAATGAAAAGAATTTTAAATAGCTTGTGACAAAACCTCTTAACTCCATTGGATCCTCATACTGTCAGTCAAACCTCAGAAATCCGCCCCACCTCTATCGTGAAAGAAGTGCCACACACAGTTTGGGGATCTCTGCTTCTTTGCAATGCAAAGGTAAATAAAGATCTGATGTTTGAAAAAAAAAAAAAAAAACCCACTATGTCTATAAAGGCTAATGTTTTATGTATTTGAAGAGTAAAAAAGAGTCTTCGTCTGATATTTCCCGTCTTGTAGCCAATATGCTATGCTATATAGAGGATGTAAGTTAAATATAGCCTTAATATTAAATTATCAAATTTAACATAGCACAATTCGACTTGCTCTGGAACAAGTAACGTTAAAAGATTAATAAGACCAAAGATTGCTCGTTTTATGTACCCAGAATGAATTATGTCTCATGTTTAACCACTATAAGAGCCAGCGGCAAATCCCCGAAGCACTGGCTGAGAAGAAGCTGTTCTCGGCGGTTACACGACCCCTGAACGGCCGCTGACGGCCTGGAGCTCGCATCTCCGAAAACGTCTAAGCAAATTGTAAAATAGGCGCTATGATTAAATATAAGTCACATATTTCAGGTCTAAACAACTACATTCTTGCCTAAAAACTCTTAAAACTACAGTTCGTGGTACAACAAGTGTAATTCGCAAAAATTTAAAAAAAAATAGATATTACATAAAAAGTAGCGTCAGAAAGAAATAATTTATTTTATTCAACAGAGAATTTATTACACATGAACTTTTGGACCATGAGTTGAGTAAAGGATGACTGAATTTACATTATTGGCTGAAGCATACCTTTATTTTATTTTATTTTATTTTATATTTTATTTTATTAATATGGAAAAATGATTTTTAAATAAAATAGACCCTAAATAAGAAACTAAAACTGCCAGTAGGTGGCGGTAAATGTCTTAATGATGAAGTCGTTTGTTCATTCATTCATTCGATTCATTCAAACAGTTTTGGTTTGTTTAAAACGCGTATTCAGAAATGAAACACTGCTGTGTAATGCCCCTCAAACAGGGGCATTTTTGCCCCCACATCTTGAATTTTAGGGACATTCTAACTGCATTCTATAGGCTTCATCGCACAGTGAGTTGTTGCCCTGCGTAAATATTTATCATCAATCAACTGTATGAAATGTCAGATATCCTACAAAGGTTTGGGGCGGGGCAAGTGTGTTAAATGCGTTAAAAATTTCAACGTGTTATTTTTTTCCGTAATTAATTTAATTAATTATATATATATATGTGTGTGTGTGTATGTGTGTGTGTGTGTGTGTGTATATACATGAGATATCACGTACCCTACAAAAGTACCCTTGTCTTATTTTATTTATTTATTTATTTATTTAAATGCATAGGTGCATTTTCAGCAATGAACCAGGAATATTCTAAGTTAAAAACAATATACAGTATGTGTGTGTGTGTGTGTGTGTGTGTAAAAATATAACTTGTTTAAAGTGACGTATGGACTATGGGACACTATAGTAAAATCAGAAATATCAAGTGCTGAAATATTTCTTGTTTCATCTTTATAGCTGTATATTTGGATGGACAATCAATGTAATTCTTGTGGGTGGATGTGAACAGAAGGTCATGTCCCTTTCTGGTATCCTTGCATGTATTATGAAAATTGTTAGGCTTACTAGGCCTATTTAATTAATGGCCATGGCATGTGTTAAAAGATTGTATATAGCTTTACACAAACAAGTTTAATAAGCTTAACCTTGTTTGTGTTCAAGTGTTTCGCCAAACCTGTGAGATTTGTTTCACTTATTTTTAACTTTATAGTTTGGTGGAAAATAATAGCTTGTTAAAAATATGATTGTATGCCTTGTAAGTGCATTCATATCCACAAAATTTATTTTTTATACATTACTTTCATTTATAATTGACAACAACAGACAGCCAAAAACATTTAAACTTCAAACTTTTCCAGCGATGCTAATTTATATTAGAGAAGTTGAGATGTAAAACTCACAAAACTAATAGATTCTGTAAAAGATCTTTTGAGTCTGTGAATGTTTGACAGCAACAAAGAGTGTGACGTATGTAAGTGACATTAAATTACAGCGCTGTTTTTCTCTAAGTGGTTAATAATTTTGTGATGTTTGTTTTTGTGCTCCCCGTTAAAGGGCAATTTTATTACACGGCTAATTTTCCTGTCTGTTTCTAATGCATCAGAAATTAGCTTTGACTGTCTGCAAAGTTACTGCACAAAATGCTCTTCTACATTCCCACTTTTCCATCATTTATTGTTACCAATTACAATGTCAGTTTTCTTCTTTGTACAACTGATATGCATTTGAAAATGTCGAGAAATCCTCAGTTACTAGAGTTCCTTTTAGAAATGTTTAATGGATGAATAACAACAGCTGTGGGTGCATTAAATATGTTTCACCAACGAAACTAGCTTTCTTGCACATCATCTGATGAGTAACACTGACCAAATTTCCCCTTTTAAACAGGTTACAAAACATACCCAAAGCACAAAAAGCTTATGCAATGAAATTGTGCTTCCTTCCGGTTTCATGTAAACCAGCCACCAGATCCTACATATTTCATGATCTCTTAGTCTTTTTGTTAGCCCGATTCTTTTTACCTTGCACGCACACATACGCAACTGCCCCAGATTGCCTTGCTTCTCAAAATGTGTCTTGACCGTTCTATTAAAATGACTTCAACGCTTAGTGACAAGAGATTTGGGATTTGGCTGCACTGATTACAGAAGCTTATAGAAAAGAAAAAAAAGAAAAGAAAGAAAGAAAGAAAGAAACGCCTCTGCACATTGAGATATATTATCGACATCCAACAAATATTCATGATATTTTCATTCTCAGTAGGATTATCCAATCATGAAGAGAGACCTTGGAAACACGGCACCTTTAATAAAGACACGCAAGCTGCTTTTCAAGGGCACTGAAGCCTGCATAACCAGTTTTCGTATTTTCATATTCAAGAAAGCTCAATAAACATGAGGTGAAAACAAGCTCGTTGGTCGATTTTTCAGTTCACTGTGCTGTAAAAAGGTTAACAGGTTCATGATTTGACATTACACTCAAGGAAGACGAGCAGGAAGAGATGAAGCTGAGGTAAAACCAACCCTGACAGATGTGCGCCAGCGGGTAGCAAGCATCTTCACGTGTTCCTGTGCTGCAGTACGGTCCCATGATTCTCCTTTCTGCTTATACACCACTTACAGTAGGCACCACCATATAGTATCTTCAATTAAAGCTACATATTCCAGATATAGCAGCATGTTCCCATAGAAGGCAACACTGAATGAATTTTCGAGCTCTTTTCAATCTTCGAAATTTAAAAAAAAAAAAAAAAAAAAGCACCATAAAAGTATCACAAAAGTGGTCCATATGACGCATGCACTATATTTAAAGCCTTCTGAAGTAATACAGTAGCTTTGTAGAAGAAACTTCAGACTTTGGAAGAAATTTGCATCACTATTCACGGGAAATCTTGACATTCGCCCTAGCTGATGAATCAAATAAGATCTGTGAACAAATTCTGTCAGATGTTTTCAATAGCTATGCACATGTAAGCAAAAAGTTGAATTGAATTGCATAGTCTAGGGTTCATATATAGCTTTTAGAATTTGAATTACATGGATTGGTGCATGTAAATATAACTAATGAATTAGATTTTTTTAATGAATTGCTTTATCAAGTGCACAGAACTGGTATGAATGATTTGTTCAATAGTGAAGTGATGATGATCAGTGCATAACAAACTAAATGGACTTTAAGCCCAAAGTATACTTCAGCAGCCTGTTTTCTGTACGCTCAGCTCGCATGTGCGCCTTGATTTTTTTTTTTTTTGGCACAAATTAGTTTGTCCACAAGGTGGCAACACTGGTCGGGGGTGTTGTTTAACAGTCAAAAAAGAAACAGAAGAGACAACAACAAACTACTGGAGATGTAGCAACAACAGACACCCATGTTGGCAAGCGCTTGTGTGAGGGGGGTTATGGATACACGTAACACTAGCTTGAAGGGTTAATTCACCCAAAAATGAAATTTCTGTCAATAATTACTCACCCTCATGTCGTTCCACACCCATAAGACCTTAGTTCATCTTCAGAACACAAATTTTGATAAAATCCGATGGCTCAGTGAGGCCTCCATTTACAGCAAGTTAATTTACACCTTCAAATGCCCAGAAAGCTACTAAAAACATATTTAAAGCAGTTCATGTGACTACAGTGGTTCAACCTTAATGTTATGAAGCGACAAGAATACTTTTTGTGCGCCAAAAAAACAAAATAACAACTTTATTCAACAATATCTAGTGATGGGCGATTTCAAAACTCTGCTTCATGAAGCTTCGAAGCTTTACGAATCTTTTGTCTCGAATCAGTGGTTCGGAGCGTGTATCAAATTGCCAAAGTCACGTGAACCATTGAAATTTCGAAACACTTATGACGTAACGAAGCCTCATTTACTGAAATCGCGTGACTTTGGCACTCTCCGAACCACTGATTCGAAACAAAACATTTTTAAAGCTTCGAAGCTTCATGAAGCAGTGTTTTGAAATCGCCCATCACTAGATAATGTTGAATAAAGTCGTTATTTTGTTTTTTTGGCGCACAAAATTATTCTCGTTACTTCATAACATTAAGGTTGAGATATTTAAATATGTGTTTAGTACCTTTCTGGGCATTTGAAAGTATAAATTAACTTGCTGTCAATAGAGGCCTCACTGAGCCATCGGATTTTATCAAAAATATCTTAATTTGTGTTCCGAAGATGAACGGAGGTCTTACAGGTGTGGAACGACATGAGGGTGAGTAATAAATGACAGATTTTTCATTTTTGGGTGAACTAACCCTTGAAACAATTTTTATCTGTAATAACTTGTGGAGAGAAATAGCGCTTGACACTTGAAAAGGACGAAACTTTCTAATGTGTCTAACTTTCTAAATGTGTCGAAATGCAAATGTGTTCTAATGTTCATGCATGCTATCAAATGTAGTATATTTTGAAAGGTTTTGCATCCGGGTGTATGTACAGTATACACCGAGCGTTCATGTCAAAACTGCATCAGCACTCACACTTTACTTATGGCTTCAGAAGTCGTAGAAGAGTGCTTTTGCGTTCTTTTTGAAGTTCGAAAGCAGTCCCCATTTATTGTAATTGCATGGAAAAGAGCAACCAGCACATTCTTCCAAATTTCTCCTTTTGTGTTTCACATAACAATGAAAGTCATTCGGTTTTGGAATGACAGGATGAGAAAATGATGCCAGAATTATTTGGGGTGAACTATCTCTTTAAGCTAAACGTTTCTGTCATATTCAAGCCTCTATTCTGCACCATAAATCATCAGTGTCATCTCAGATCCTCTAGGGGAGGATTACCAGTTAGCATTTAACAGTAACTGACCCTGTACGTCCTTGTAAAACAACAGGAAATTACCCACAGGGCAATAATGTACTAAACTGACATGTGCTTTTGTATATACTCAGACAGAAGGAGGCGAAGGTGAAGCAACATTGGTTGGAACGGTAAATCTTTCACATTATATGTTGGGAGCAGTCAGTGCAGCTACTTCCAGATTGGCACAGATGTTATTAGCATGTTGTGCATATTCCGACGAGGAACATCAAGGAAAATGGAGCGAATCCCAAGGACACAAGGGTAGACATGATTGACAGAATGGCCTCTGGTTGTAATTATGTAACTGCAAAAGGTGTGGGATGAGAATCTAGTTTAGATGAGAATCTCCAGTAAGAGAAGGCATGAAAAGCACACATTCGCAGTTGTTTCCCTCTGGGAAACTTCCCAAATGGGGATTTTGTCATTGTTGTGTCCTTGTAAGAGCAATAAGGGCCTTGCACATTGTGGGGAAAAAAAAACCCTTTCAACGAAACACACTGATGGAGCTTGAAAGCAAGTCAATTATGCTTTTAAACAAATCACGCTAATTACCAATTTACTGCTTGCACAAAAAGAGTACAAACAATAGAGAAACAAACAGACAAATGTGACAAATGTTTCTATCAATTCATAGGCTTGGTAAGCTAGAGGGTTTTTATTTATTTATTTATTTTATTTTATTTTTTCTTTCATGGGGTAGCAGGTCTCTGGGGAAATGCCGCCCACATCTTCCCTTACTGCCATCACAAGAGCTTTAACTGAGTGTGATTCTTGTCCTGTTCCTGGCCTTGCATAGGTGGCCCTCAGGGACAAGGTACTTTAGGACTATTGAACCATTTATATCCCCAATGGGAACCACTGTATACAATGTGGCCAGAAAACCCTGCTACTGAAAAAAGAAGAAGCCATTTTAGTCGTAGACTCTGGTAGTCTGGTTGTATAAAATGTGAAATCTTGATAGCACAAAGAAAAAAAAAAAAATGTCTGAGCTGATCTACTAGTGTTCTGTGAATTGTGTCTTTCAGGTGAGCACAAAAGACTTGCCAGTGTATCTGGGTTTCTCTACATGAATAAGACGTAATTTAAGTCTCAGGTGTCCCCAGAATGTGTCTGTGAAGTCTCAGCTTAAAATACCTCACAGATCATTTATAAATCCATGTTGTAAATACCCATTTCTGACTACAGTCAAGAACAGGCCTTTTTCGTCCATGTGCTTTTAAATGCAAATGAGCTGCTGTGCCCCGCCCCCTCTCTACGATCACAGTTCCTGCCTCAATCAGATTCTCTGCCAAATATTAACAAGACATCTGCTTGGTTTTGATTATCATCTATATCGCGATCACTCTCACGGATAATTTTTCGTTCATCATTAAAGTTTATTATTCCCACGCGTTTTAAAGCTATATCAGTTTAAACTTCTAATGGATCGTTTTCTGAGCGCACTTATCTGATGCACACACACAGACAGCTGGCTGTCAGACGTCAAGTCTCGTGAGTGACTACTCTTTCACATTTTTTGTTTTGTTTAAACTGTCAAATACACACAAGGTTCTGTCAAAAACACACACAGTTCACATAAACACAGTCAGTTATGTCTGTGAACGTAAAGAGCAGGCAACGTTACAGAAATCGTATGTGTATATTAGATCTGTGGCGCATTCCCTTCAAAAATAAAACTAACCCATATCAAAACTAACCCAACAAAACATATCAATTACTTACCAGACATTGTTGTCACTACAGCTGCTCGACCGCGGAGAAAATGGCGGACAGCGTACAGCTTGCTGAGGGCGGAAACTATGGTAATACAGGACTGTCAGTCAGTGGCCGTGGGCGCGGCATGAGTAATGTGACGTCACGTTACTCAGATAATCAAAACGGCTTGTCTAATGAGACTGCTTTGGTTTAATAGGGATTAAAAAAAAAAAAAAAAAAGTAGTGGGTGGATTTTTATCATTGTGGGGTGGTTGTGTTCACACACTGCCAACACACATTTATATCCAAACACCTTGTAAAAGTGGATTTAGCATAATAGGTGACCTTTAAAGAGTGTTTCTAAACACCAAACTCCAATGCAAATGGATTAAATAACACATAAAAACATTCTAAAAATTATTCCAAATGTGAGCAAATTAAAATGACATTTTAACACATACTCTTTATATGTCGTCCTTAGTCTTGTTCTGTCATCCTTACTGTAGTCATCATGTTCTGCCATCTTTACTGTAGTCTTGTTCTGCCATCTTTACTGTAGTCTTGTTCTGTCATCTTTACTGTAGTCTTGTTCTGCCATCTTTACAGTAGTCTTGTTCTGTCATCTTTACAGTAGTCTTGTTCTGTCATCTTTACAGTAGTCTTGTTCTGTCATCTTTACTGTAGTCTTGTTCTGTCATCTTTACTGTAGTCTTGTTCTATCATCTTTACAGTAGTCTTGTTCTGTCATCTTTACTGTAGTCTTGTTCTATCATCTTTACTGTAGTCTTGTTCTGCCATCTTTACTGTAGTCATGTTCTATCATCTTTACTGTAGTCTTGTTCTGCCATCTTTACAGTAGTCTTGTTCTGCCATCTTTACTGTAGTCTTGTTCTGCCATCTTTACTGTAGTCATGTTCTGTCATCTTTACAGTAGTCTTGTTCTGCCATCTTTACTGTAGTCATGTTCTGTCATCTTTACTGTAGTCATGTTCTGCCATCTTTACAGTAGTCTTGTTCTGCCATCTTTACTGTAGTCATGTTCTGTCATCTTTACTGTAGTCATGTTCTGTCATCTTTACTGTAGTCTTGTTCTGCCATCTTTACAGTAGTCTTGTTCTGCCATCTTTACTGTAGTCTTGTTCTGTCATCTTTACTGTAGTCTTGTTCTGCCATCTTTACAGTAGTCTTGTTCTGCCATCTTTACTGTAGTCATGTTCTGCCATCTTTACTGTAGTCATGTTCTGTCATCTTTACTGTAGTCTTGTTCTGCCATCTTTACTGTAGTCATGTTCTGTCATCTTTACTGTAGTCTTGTTCTGCCATCTTTACAGTAGTCTTGTTCTGCCATCTTTACTGTAGTCATGTTCTGTCATCTTTACAGTAGTCTTGTTCTGCCATCTTTACAGTAGTCTTGTTCTGTCATCTTTACTGTAGTCTTGTTCTGCCATCTTTACTGTAGTCATGTTCTGTCATCTTTACTGTAGTCTTGTTCTGCCATCTTTACTGTAGTCATGTTCTGTCATCTTTACAGTAGTCTTGTTCTGCCATCTTTACTGTAGTCATGTTCTGTCATCTTTACTGTAGTCATGTTCTGTCATCTTTACTGTAGTCTTGTTCTGCCATCTTTACTGTAGTCATGTTCTGTCATCTTTACTGTAGTCATGTTCTGCCATCTTTACAGTAGTCTTGTTCTGCCATCTTTACTGTAGTCATGTTCTGCCATCTTTACAGTAGTCTTGTTCTGCCATCTTTACAGTAGTCTTGTTCTGCCATCTTTACTGTAGTCATGTTCTGTCATCTTTACTGTAGTCTTGTTCTGCCATCTTTACTGTAGTCATGTTCTGTCATCTTTACTGTAGTCTTGTTCTGCCATCTTTACTGTAGTCATGTTCTGTCATCTTTACAGTAGTCTTGTTCTGCCATCTTTACTGTAGTCATGTTCTGTCATCTTTACTGTAGTCATGTTCTGTCATCTTTACTGTAGTCTTGTTCTGTCATCTTTACTGTAGTCTTGTTCTGTCATCTTTACTGTAGTCTTGTTCTGCCATCTTTACAGTAGTCTTGTTCTGCCATCTTTACTGTAGTCTTGTTCTGTTATCTTTACAGAAGTCTTGTTCTGTCGTTTATGGAATGGAAGACTTTTTAGAACACATTAAATATCCTTTACTCTGATTTTCGCATTTGTCTGAACAAAAATGGCATACAATAAGAATGAAAATGAAAATTCACTCTCTGACAGTAGGTGGCGCTTATGGAACAGCAGAAATATAGCGGTTTCCCAGGTTACCATTATGAACAAAGCAGCTTTATGCTTAAAACACTACTTTATTAGACATTATACTGAAGTAATATGCCATCAAAACTTTTCTAAAGACAGTCCTCTTCAGAGATACATGGGGTCTTTCACTGTTCTCTTTTAGGAGTGTAACGATACACTCATCAAGATTCAATACAAATCGTGATACAGTTCTAATTGCAAGAAAGCATGTCAAAATGACTATTCCAAAACTATAAATGGTGAGTTCATCCAAAAATTTAAATTCTGCATTTTCTTACTCTCACATTGTTTTTACGCGTCACGCAAGCATTTGAACATCCATGTTTACTACAGTATGCACGCCGTTGTAAATCTGTTCATCATATAAAGCCATCGTGTCGCTTTAGAAGACTTGGATTTGGATAAGACCACTCGATTTATTATTTTTATGATGACTTTATGACTTTTTTTTCTTTTTACCTTTTAAGTTTGAGGTATGGACTTTAAATTCTCTCAGGTTTCATAAAAAAAAAAAAAAAAAATCTTCATTTGTTTTTGGAAGTTGAACAAAAATCTTATAAGTTTGAAACAACATGAGGGTGAGTACATGATGACGGAATTTTGGGGTGAATTATACCTTATAAATACAGTAAGCTGAGCCTTGAATAAAACTAACTCTATATCACAAATCATATAATTTACATCAATGATACATATCGTCACATTTTTATATGCGATATGTCGATATAACAATGTATCTTTACACCCCTATTGTCTTCATATGAGAACAAGAAGATGACAGTAAGCCAGACAGAACAAGATGACATTAAGGATGACAGAACAAAACTACAGTAAGGAGGATACGACATAAATAGAGAACATACACATCATCAACAACAAAGTAGGCAATGACTGTAGAAAAAGACAAAAGTATAGTCAAGTTTTGTGACATTTTTGGCACAAATGGAACCTCATATTTCTTTGTGTTTTTCTAGTCCCGCTCGGTAATGAGCTACATTGGTCCACGCAGCAAGCGCTTCTCAGTATCTTGTTCTACAGAAGCTATCTTTCATCTGGTAAGCCCAACATAACACACCAGATATCCAGTCAGTGGGGCTCTTTTCCTCCAAGCAAACCCCCTACTTTCAGCGCTTCAGCAGTTGCCCACTGCGGGGAGCCTCTTCCGCTGCATTATGCACAATGATGTGCGCCTTGAAACTGGGAAGTACTAAGCAGCGGCAAATCTCCATGTGTTCCTCTTTGTTCTCAGTGAGAAGTCTTGTTTCCTCCTCATCTGTAATTTCACCATCTCCACCCAAAAATTCAGAGCAGCTGTCACTGTTTTCAGTGCAAAATCATCAGAGGTTAGATGCTTTGATGCAACGGGAGCTTAACTCTTTTGATGCCACTCTGACATCCGGCGAAACTTCACAAACAATATATTGTCTATGTTTAATAATGTATACAATAAAAGGTGGATCCTTTGGAGCATCACACCTCAGGAGGGAATCTGTTTGCTGGTTGTTTTTCAAGAAAAGACAGACGTGTGGAAGCTTCACAAGGTACGATGGGCAACAGTCAGCTTCCATGGAGGAAATGTGATGATGAGCAGCAGAAAGCAAGAAGAGAGATGTTACCGCAGACGTGCCGCTTGCCTTTTTCACTCTCTTCATAAGATGTCATACATCAGATGGTGTCAGACATTCCAGTACCAGTGGCAACGGTATTGAGGGAATCCAGGTCTTGAGGGCCTGTGATCCAGGAGCTGTCGCGTTCTTGTCACAACAAACCTGATCCTTTGATCAGCCAATGGAAACAGCCAAACCCACATTTCTTCAAGGCTGTTTGCCCACTGGAACCTTTGAAATGCAACCTTGACAACAATAGCAAGCATGCAGTGTGAAACGGTTAGAAACTCTGGAAAGTTTGAAAGAGACAAACACTCAAGATGCTTTGACTCCCACGTGGGATACGACAATAAAAGATTTATTCTGTCTTGTGAACATCTCTTTAGACGGAGTTAAAGAAGAACGTGAGAAGGAAGAGTTGGGCTAATGCAAACTAAGAGCGTCCATTATGAAGAATAATACACGTACAAGGTCTTACAAATGTACTAGTTAAAATTTTTATAAAATATTCAAGAAAAGTTTCAATTTAGGGGTTGTTGACGTGACGCTGTTTTCAACTAAAAATGGAAAACTTTTTATGTGTTTTGGCCATTCATTTACACGACAACAACATTTTGGGGGCCTGAAAATGCAAACTTTTGAAAACGGGCTTCAAAGGGCAAGTTTTTTAAAATAATACTGTTATTGTCTTTGTGTAAACTCCAAAAACGCGAATTTGTGAAAATGGTGACATCATACACATGCGTATTACGTGTTCAGTCTTTAGGCGTGTAGTTTCTTTACAAAGTGACAGCGCCAACTACTGGCCTGGCACCATAATACAGCGCTTTTGGTCATTTCTGCGGATCCGTGTGAACAGGGATCACTTTGACAATGTTGTTGTCTGTATGCGAAAAACGCAAAGTAAAAACGTTTCCATTTTTAGTACATTGTTAGTTTAGTTTAATTTAGTTTAGCTTAGTTTCTCCTTTACAAATGTCATGAATTACTAATTAAGGTTATTATAGTTAACGTAAACTCAGAGCCGGCCCTTCCTATAAGCGAACTAAGCAGCTGCTTAGGGCCCCGCCGCCACCAGGGGGCCCCCAAGAGCAAATAAAATGACAGCTTGATTTTTACAGCGCTTATTCAATCAGTTGCAGTTCTGTGCCTCCGTCCCAATACTGTACAACTCGACGTACATTTGCATCACGTTAACGCAGCGGTAGAGTTACACTCACGGGACTCTGCACTTATTCTCTATCACAAAAGTTCATTATTTGCATGTGCTTCAAAGCCTTGTCGGTTAAACATTTCATTCTGACATGCGCTTTTTCTGAGAGCGTACACCCAAAGCACGCGCGCGCACACTAAAAGCCTGTAAAACAGCGCCCGACTAGTGGACTTTATCTTTCGCGTCTGATTGTGCTAATACTGTCAAATACACAAAAGGTTTACATAAACACAGTTGGCTATGTGTCTAAAGTGAAAGTAATCAGTTGAGAGAAAATCGGATGCGTGTCTGTATTTTAGATGTGTGCCGGTCTTAAAGTAACAGCCGCCTAATAGTAAACATGTTGCCCTTGTCCTTAAAGGGATAGTTCACCCAAAAATGAAAATTCTGTCATTATTTACTCACTCTCATATTGTTCCAAACCTGTATTAATTTCTTTCTTCTGCTGAACACAAAATAAGATATTTTAAAGAATGTAGGTAACCAAAGAGTTGGTGACCAAAACCCACAAATATCTTATTTTGTGTTCAGCAGAAGAAAGAAATTCATTCAGGTTTAAAACAACTTGAGAGCGAGTAAATGATGAGAGAATTTTCATTTTTGGGTGAACTATTCCTTTAATGTTAATACATTAAAGGAATGTTAATATATTATTGTTATCTTCCTACAGGTCCATCTGAACTGTTAATTTTATGTTATTATTTAAGTATTTAATTTAATATACTCCATTTTGTACATTTACATTTATTTTTTATATAAGAAGATAACGTTTATCTTAAGTTATTTTAACCGAGGGGCCCCCAAATAAAATTCTGCTTAGGACCCCATAAAAGCTTGGGCCATCCCTGCATAAACAGAAACCATAAAAATAAATTGTTACTTGAAAAAAACGTTAACTGAAATAGAATTAAGATATTATATTATATTATATATATATATATATATATATGATTGGTTATTTCAGCTATAGTTGCCAAAGCAATTCTCATTTTCATCACATGACTTTTGCTCTGCATGTTGGTTGCACCACATGACTTTAATTCTGCATGCAAATCAAAGGGATTTTGTCATTGTTGTGCCCTTAAAATCACACATCTGCAAAAACGTGGTGGAGCTTGAAAACAAGTAAATTATGCTTTCAAGTAAATTACCACCTTTGGTCAAAACACTTCCGGAATTGCAAATTTCTCAAACCATACACCATTTACATGGTCTTAATGTGTGGTAGAGGTAGTAACACCAAGACTGTAGTAGCAAAGTGGTGCTAGAAAACTCAACACCTCCTACATACAAGGACTCGTGCCAACTATCCATCTTAAAAGGAAATTCTGAAGGAGTACTGGCTATGTACAAAATGTATTTTGCACATACTCACAAAACCTTCTCTTAGAGTGTTGTAATGCAACGGACAGGTGTACTGTGTGAGCAATAGTTTCATAACACAAATATATTTTTACCGCTTTAGCTGCAGTAAACGTTCTTCCTCTGGACATTATTATTCATCATTGCTGCTGAATACTACAGAAGATCTGACATAACCGCGGTGGTGGTAATTGTGAAAGTGAAACATACATACCTACATATATTTTTCTTGTTTTTGTCTAAAATCATTAAAAGGTATATCTGGTTAAATAATAATAATAATAATAGAATGAATGAAATAAAATTTAATAAATGCATACAAATGTATGCAAAATAAATCATGATAAATAAATGAATAAAATATTGCTCATATGATAATGCTTAATTATGGTGTAATATTAATGTGATTTAATGTGATTTTTATTATTATTAGCACTGTTGACAGCTTGCAGACCTAGTTGTTTTATTCTTGTTTTCTTTAATTCCACCCGTCCCCATCATTCCCCCGCACAGACAACATGTCACTGTATGCACAGGCCCTTCTCAGTCAGCGTGTGCCCAAAACGGTCACATGACCAGCCTCTCACACTCTGCAGCATTTGAGCTATTGCCAGCTATATGCGAGAGAGAGAGAGAGAGAGAGAGAGAGAGAGAGAGAGAGAGAGAGAGAGAGAGAGAGAGAGAGAGAGAGAGAGAGAGAGGGAGAGAGAGAGAGAGACAGGGAGGGAGAGAGATAGAGAGTGAGAACAGGGAATCCAAACTGTTTGTGCTCAGAATAAATGACTTAATGACTGTGAGGTGTTCTTTGGGAGATGCCACACAAATTGTAGTTACCAAGCAACCCACTCATTATTATCCATCCAATTGTAGTGACTGTGAATGAAGAGAATGGAAGAGACGAACCTAGAAACATGTAGATGTGAGAACAATGCATCGCTTCATTGATTTTACAATTGGGGAAAAAGTTGAAGACATGAGATCTAAGTACATACTTCTCAAATTTATGCAGAAGTGCTTCTGGATAGTTGCATATTGAAGGAAAATGGCACATGCAAATTGTCGTACAACAGGTACACAGAAAATCTGCTCAGAGATCTATCTGAAGTGCTCATGATTTCATTTAGAGTGGTTCCCTGGAAATTGCATAATTAGGCTACAAACTAGCTGCATTATTAAATCTAAAAAACTGTTTATGTTTAAGGAACGTGCGAATAAAAGCAGAATTAAATTTGCAGGCCTATATTCATTAACATATTTAACACATTACTTCAAACTACTCCTCCACCATATAAATGTTGTGGCCTTTCTGCATGTGATTGCATTTTAAAATAAATGGTTATTCCCAATGAATGTTAACAATGCTTTTTTTTCTTCCCCTTTTTTTAGATTTGTGATCATCACAGCAGATGCGACCCGACAGATCTGGATGTTAAATGAAAACAAGCACGCTTAGAGTGAGAAAATTATACCTTATGTCACTTGTTTGCTAACTCAGAAATAAAGCCCTGTGTATGCACCAGCAAACACATGCGGATTCATGCAGATTCGGGAAAGGCTCTCTGCCCTCTCCATCCACTGAAGTCACCTCGATGGAAATCCCCTGCCTTGTAAATGTCGTGCCTGACCAGCGGCACATATTCAACAAGGCGCTGTATGATTTGCCTATATGAAGCTCAAAGTACAAAGTTGTTTCTTTCAGTGTGCAGTATTGAAGTTCCATAACATCTAATGTTAGTGGCAACAGAACAATTGGTCGGACTCTACAAGGATTCGAGAAGTGAGCTACTTTTAGCAGTTATGCCTTAGAATTTAAAGACCCACTGAAATGTTTTGACGAGCGCAGTTTTATTTCCTGTATAAATGAAGGAGATTTATAATACCTGGATGAAGCTATCTGTTAGCTTTCCTATTCATCTCAACAGCAGTTGCTCGGCTAATGCAAAACTAGAACATGGCCTGAGAGTTTTTGTCATTGAAAAAAGTGGAATTGCATTGGCATGGTTCAAATCATAATTATCTGACCACTATCAATTTGTAGCAGTAAATGAAGAGATGTCATACTGATCACAAGTTCAGTATGGGGTACACCAAGGCTCAGTTCTAGGACCATTGCTTTTCACCCTGTACATGCATCCCAGAGGGCACAGCATACAAAACTAACAACATCATAGTAAAAAATAAAAAAGGCAAATGTGAGATAAAGTTTAAAATAAGAAATCAAGTCATATTGTAAAACACGAAATACAGTCATAATAATGAAATATAATGTCACAATTTCGATAAAAAATGGGAAAGTCAAAATTGCAATATATAAAGTCACATCGCAAGATATACAGTCAAACCAAAATTTATTCAGACACCTTGAACATTTCATTCATTAATACAGTTTATTCACTATAGTTAAAAAAAAAAATGGTAATAAAATATGACAAGATCTCAGAGTTAAACTGTGTCAGAAAAAAATAATCTTAATTATGTCAGATAACAATTAAGCAAAACATGGTCAGGTCAAAGTGTCTGAATAATTTTTGGTTCCAAATTTGTATCAGTTTTACTGGTAGTCCACTATATGAAGAATTTTTGGGTATAATATGTCATAGTTTACTTTATTTTGCTATCCTCACTTACATAAATGAACTATAGTGTCCTGCATCCACTAGTAAAAATATATCAAAAATATCTGAATAATTTTTGGTTTGACTGTAAATGAGAAATAAATTTGCAATTAAGATATTAAGTCACATTGCGAGATATGTATAAAGTCACCTTGAAAGATATAGTCTCATTGCGAGGAATAAATTAGAAACAGTTTCAATATACTGTAGTCACAATTGGAGATAATAAAATCGCATTGAAATATATAGCTGCATTACAAGACAAAAAGACAAAAAGTCACAGTTTGAAGATATAAAGTCACATTGCGAGAAATAAAGGAGAACTAGGTGCAATAATTAGATATACTGTAGTCACACTGCAAGATATAAATTCGCATTGAAATATAGTCACATTGTGAAACAGATGAGAATCAAAGTCGCAATTGTAAGATACAAAGTAAGATATAAAGCGCTATTGTGACTTTTAAAAAAATGAGATCAAGTCACAATAGTAAATACAGTTACATTGCTGGTTTCAAAGACAAGGCTTAAGCCTAATCCCAGACTAAAATGCATGTTTGAACTGTTTTAACTAAAAGCAACTTGCACTGACATATCTTAAAATATGTCAGTGCCATTGCAAATCAGTAATGTTTTGTTTTTGTTTTTTTTTCCTAAGGCACATTTAAAAAAAAAAAAAAAACTACTTAAATATCCTAATTGAACTAAAGCCTAATCCTGGCTTAATCTAAGCCCTATCTGTGAAACCAGGCCAGAAAGTCACATAACAGGACATATTGGAAATAAAGTCACAGTGTCAAGATTTAAAGTCACACTGTGAGATGTACATTCACAATCAGGAGAATTAAATTCAAATTACCTTTGTACTTTTTTTTTATTTTTTTATGCTGAGGCAGAAACAGTTCATAATTTAGAACAACGAAAAATGCTAAATTTGTTGTTTTGCTCTGTTAGACTATGGGCTATAGATTAATATGCACACAGCATCTAGCAACAGAAAACTGGAAGAAGCACATGTCTCAGGCACTTGTATTGCATAACGATGTTTGTTGACTCATCAGTGTTAGATCCTGTGGTCGATTACACATTGAGTGCTCTGCATAGTAGCAATCAAGTCACTGCTACATAAGGGGAGGCGGGTAGGATTAGTTTTACTCTACTCTAAAAAGGCTTCTTGTTTGCACTGTTTGAAACTGTGAAAACTGAGGCCAGCCACAGAGAAGCCTTTCTCAACCTGTTAATGGTTTTCAAGTCATTCCTAGATGCTGCCCAATATGCATTACAGGCTAAACTGGTGACATTGCATTCATATATCCAAGGTCAAAAGCACAAAAGGGTAAAAAACTTCTCCTGCAGCACTCTGGATTGTGTTTTGGTGAAATGCTTTTGTGATAATTCAGCAGTGGGGGCAGATTGAGAGTTGTTTGAGGCCAATAAACCCTGAGTGACTCTTAGCTAAGAGAGGGGGCATTTTAGCTGTCAAGCATGTGCTTAATCTAGCATTAAATCATATGATCGGCATTAAGTAACCAGGCCAGACAGGATCTGATTGAAGAGCAGCTGGGGCAGCCTCTCTCTCTTTACCTCTCTCAATCCTGTTCCCACGCCATTATTGTTCCTATGACATTAGTCCTCATGTGCAGTGTACATACAAGCAGCTAGACCCTATTTAAATAGGCTTTCACTCTGAATACTCACTTAAACGCTATTACAAAAACAGTGACATTCTCGATCATACTGTAGGTGACCGGCGCTCTCCGGTACACAGCTGTCAGACAAGCACGCTCCATTTCTCCTTTCCAATGAAATCACTATATAAAATGCAAGAAAATTTGCAACCATCATATGGGTCACTGACATGATGATGTTCATTAATGTATTCAAAATTACATTATAAATGCAATTAATATAGATTGACTTGAATACGCCTCTTCTATGATGAGTCTGTTTTTAATGACAATTTTTTTTTTTTTTTTAAATACAAAAAGTAAAATATATAAAATTCATGGTGATAAAACTTCGAAATCATAATCAAATTCATGATAAAAATTCAAAATCATAATGAAGAAAAAAAAACATACAAATGTTAATATCATGGGTGTAGCAGGGACGAGGAGAGGTGCAGATCTATTAGCTTGCAGTCTTTATTAAAGTGCCTCTATTATGCGTTCCGAATATTACCTTTCATGCAATGTCTAATGAATATAAACGATCGGCAAAGTTGTGAAGCCGAAAGTGCACAATAAGTAAAGTTATTGTCTCTCAAAAGAAAGAATCGACTCTGAACAGCCTAAACGAATCGTTAGGAATTTGAATCCCACTTCCGTGACGGCTACACGTCACTGGGTAACACATTTGCCTAATGCCTGCCTAGGGTCTTCGTTGGCTTCCCACGACCAGCGTCTACTTTGACCCGCCTTCAAACGCTGTAGCTGGTTCGTGTTGTATACTGTACATGTGGAGAAGATGCTGTTTTCTGCTCAGCAAAAGCAGAAAAAATTCTCTTTGTAAACACTCCCAAAGGATGAGGATGTGAAGAGTCAGTGGTTAAAATTACCACAGCGATACAACAGCAGAATAACTTTTTCACAATTGCTTCTCAGATCTCCATGAGGTCTAAAAGGGATTTACAAAACGCTTTAAAGATGGCACAATACCGACTTTATTTGGACCAACTTGCTCCTCAGAATCACAGCCTGTAAGTACGATTAATTATTGATGTATATATTTTCTACTGGGTGTTCAAAATACATAGTTTTGTGTTTTACATGTTACATCAGTCATTAACGTTAGTGCTCAGCTAATGTTATCACTATTATTGATACAGTTAAATGAAGCAGTTCCCACATGTGCACCACAATAAATACAACCCGAATTCCGGAAATGTTGGGAGGTTTTTTAAATTTGAATAAAATGAAAACTAAAAGACTTTCAAATCACATGAGCCAATATTTTATTCACAATAGAACATAGATAACATAAATGTTTAAAGGGAGAAATTTTACAATTGTATGCACAAAATGAGCTCATTTCAAATTTGATGCCTGCTACAGGTCTCAAAATAGTTGGGACGGGGGCATGTTTACCATGGTGTAGCATCTCTTCTTTTCAAAACAGTTTGAAGACGTCTGGGCATCGAGGTAATGAGTTTTGGTGTTGGAATTTGGTCCCATTCTTGCCTGATATAGGTTTCCAGCTGCTGAAGAGTTTGTGGTCCTCTTTCGTTTAATGATGCGCCAAATGTTCTCTATAGGTGAAAGATCTGGACTGCAGGCAGGCCAATTCAGCACCCGGACTCTTCTGACGAAGCCATGCTGTTAATAGCTGCAGTATGTGGTTTTGCATTGTCCTGCTGGAATACACAAGGCATTCCCTGAAATAGACGTCGTCTGGAGGGGAGCATATGTTGCTCTAAAACCTTTATTAACCTTTCAGCATTCATAGTGCCTTCCAAAACATGCAAGCTGCCCATACCGTATGCACTTATGCACCCCCATACCATCAGAGATGCTGGCTTTTGAACTGAACGCTGATAACACGCTGGAAGGTCTCCCTCCTCTTTAGCCCTGAGGACATGGCGTCCGTGATTTCCAACAAGAATGTCAAATTTGGACTCGTCTGACCATAGAACACTTTTCCACTTTGAAACAGTCCATTTTAAATGAGCCTTGACCCACAGGACACGACGGCACTTCTGGACCATGTTCACATATGGCTTCCTTTTTTCTAGCTTTAGTTGGCATCTGCAGATGGCACGGCGGATTGTGTTAACCAACAGTGGTTTCTGGAAGTATTCCCGGGCCCATTTAGTAATGTCATTGACACAATCATGCGGATGAGTGATGCAGTGTAGCAAAATTTCTTGCTTTTTCAGCCATTTGTTGCCCCGTGCCAATTTTTTTGAGACCGGTAGCAGGCATCAAATTTGAAATGAGCTCATTTAGTGGATAAAAGTGTAAAATTTCTCCGTTTAAACATTTGTTATGTTATCTATGTTCTATTGTGAATAAAATATTGGCTCATGTGATTTGAAAGTCTTTTAGTTTTCATTTTATTCAAATTTAAAAAAACGTCCCAACATTTCCAAAATTCGGATTGTAAAAATATATACATTGGTTTGTTAATGGACAAACACTTGTTAATGCTGATGGTGAGGGATTACAGTTGCAATATCTCATGATGAACGTCAAACTGAGTAGTGTATCATTGAGAAACTTCCTGCTCAAGTTGTCCTTGCGATGGAGGTTCAGGTTGAATAGCTAGTTCTTCCAATATTTCATCATCGGACTCGCAGTTGGATTGATATGGTAAAATCAACGCCATCGTTACTGTATTTACAGTGTGTACAATCGCTGAGCTCTGGAAGCCTCCAGACCAGAACTGAAGTTATGTTATGGTAATGGGAGTTTTGCTTCCAACAGGCGCTGTAAGTGGTAGACCAATCACAACAGAATGTGCCACCTGGCCAATCAGAGCAGAGCAGGCTCGCAGAAAGGAGGGGTTTAGAGAGACTGAAGCATCAGACGTCGTTTGAGAATCATTGAAAAATGTGGTAATGTGCAATGTATATTACGAGAAAATGAAAGCTTTTTTGACCTTTGATGCATGTAAACATGTTATAGGAGACCTCCAAAACAAAATTAAGAACTTTTAAAATAGCATAATAGGGGCACTATTTACAAAGATAAATCCAAACATGAAGACGATAATCCAAACAAGGTGACATAGGGAACAAAAGAGACGCACCAGTTTTACATACGTGTATATGTAACAGAGGCCAGCTAGTGAGGGCTGTGCAATTAAACTTCACTCTCCTGATCTCAAGAGGCGCATTAGTGACTGACGCTAAAGTCTGTGTCTTTAGTGCCCTTGTTAGCACGCCCGCCAACCATGCTGGAGATGCCGGTTCGAGGACTGGAGGGGTTATATTGGTGCCTGAGAGTTGTGCAGGTACACCTCACTCCCCTAGCGACTGATGCTAGAGACTGCGGTCTTTAGGGTCCTTGTTAGCGCATCCATGCTGGAGACGCTGGTTTGAGTCCCGCTTGTAGTAACATAAAGTCGCAATTATGAGGAATAAAATCACAATTACCTGTTTACTTTTTAACTAAAAAGTAAAAACAGATATCCATATTTTAGAACAAATCTATAATGACCCACATACATGCTGTTTTAATTCCTCTAGTCTATTTAAAAATAGTCATAAGAATACGATTCTAACTCATAACTCCAGGCAAGAAATACCCTCTCAACCACATCAGCTCATGCTCAGGTAGGGGGTCAAGCCCTTCTAAGACCAAGATTCTAGAAATCGTCCCTGAAACTTGTCATTGTTTTGCCTAGATTACGGCAACAATCTGCCATGAACCCTTTGTGGGAACGTTGATCCGCCCCAGAGTGTAATCCTATTGACAAATACACAGAATTCCCACAAAACACACATACACAAACTATCCCTTGCAATATATCAGCTGTATCACCTTCAATAAATCCACAGCTCAAGAGAGAAGCCCCCGCTATGTAACCCTGAGCAGCACATCTGTGTGCACGTGGGCAGAAGGAGGACTGGAACAGGCGCAAAAGCCATCCCGCCGGATGTCTATACGGATCCCATAATCTGACCCGCCGCACCCGCCAATGAGAACAGGCAGATGGCCACATTTCTATTTATACTGTATGGCATAGAAAGAAGCAAAGCTGAGCTTAGCTGTGCAGAGAGACTGAAAGATAACGCCGGAGACAGAAAGAGAGAGACAGAGGAAGGTGTAGTCGAAGGTCATGGATGATTGACTCCATCACCACTGAAGGTGCAGCTGGAGACAACTGTGTCAAGAGACAATGCTGATAAACACACTTCTCCCCGCAGTTACACGCCAGCCAGTAAAACACAGCAGAGATAAAATCCACTTCAGGATGCTCTGTTTTTTGGGTTTACAATATCTCACTGTGTATGACAGCTACTCGCACATCTCAATGAGCTGGGAAAGGATGAATACAAAAATCAACAGGAAGCAGAGACAACTGTAAAAATTCACTTTGGCAACCCCTTTACTTACTCAACGAAGTGAAAGCATACTGGGTACTTTCCATGCAGCTAGTAGCACCAAAGGGAACTGAAAAAAATAATGCAATTTCCAAAAAGGCTTCCCTAAATGCTTTCCAAAACCCCTTCTGCCCATCGTGACAGAGGGGCGCCGTAGGCGAAAACTTTGCCTCTATCAGAGTCTGCCAAAAATGAAAGCTAGTTTCTGCCTCAGAGAGAAAAATAAAAAAAGATAATTGTGAGATATAGTTCATATTAAGGCTATATCACCTATTGTGAGATATGGGACCTCATATTTATAAAAACGGTCTTTGACGTGGAAAAGTGCTTAGAGCCACGTTCAGGTCTGAGCAGACATACACACTTTTCCTGGTCAGATTACTGCAGGTTTTTGGAAATCTAAGCTATTCTTGCAGCTCACCAAGGATTTGGACGATGACTGGTGATCTTTTATATGTAAATGACATTAATTAGGTGTCATTTAAAACACAGAGAACTGAAACTATTCAGCTGCGCGCAAGTTCAAGATCATTTGCGATTTATAGATTTCACATCTGAAAGAGAGGCGTACGCTGGTTTTCTGTGTGTACGTTCATTCTGTGAATCACACGTACGCACATCGGAGAAATGATCATAAGATCAAATTTAGGACGGTTTCTGCGCTACATTTCATAAATGAGGCCCATGAAGTCACATTGTAAGATATTTAGTCAATTTGGGAATTATAAAGTCTCACAGGCAGATATAAAGTCGCAATTATTATAAACAATGTGAGATATAAAGAAGGCTTATTATAGTTAACTAAAACTAAAACTGTGTTTTACTTAAAAGTCTTATTTTGTTCTGCTGCCTCCATCAACGCGAAGATGTACGTACATATAAATACATACTAAACAATTTTCAAATCCGAAACTTTGTCCATTGTCCATTGTCTACAGCATAGATACACAGAAGTCACTTTCAAACAAGCAGCTTTTCTATTGGAATGACTGGATTTTGCCAGTGAAATTTCGCTCAGCAACAGTAAATATGACCTCACCTTTTGTAGGCACTACATTTGATGAGGAACTCTTTTTTTTTTTTTTTTTTTAAACTGAAGGTACTTTTTTTTTTTTTATCTTTCCCACCCAATTTACCCTTTTGTGAATCAACCTATGAACACAGGTTGTCAGTTGTTTTTGTACATTAAACCGGAAAAGGGAGAAAGCATTTTATGGTTTAAATGCTTAACCTTCAATTCACAAGCCATATCTTTGTTATATTATGGCCTTCACACTTCTGGCCTGATAAGGGAATGTGACTCTGTGTAAAGAATGTCACACTTTGAACAAAAAATCCCACTATATAGATTCAAATCCTACTATCTGAAGCCACTGAGTCATTTAAACCCTCTCGGCTCCATGGGTATGTATGAATGATTCGTTACTCTTGTGAAATGCAGATAAAAAGAAGAGTTAGAGAATTCAACTTTATGTCTGAGTTTCTTAAAGATACGGATATGAAAAGACATGTTTTCTTTGGTTCTGACTAGTGAGAACTAGAAATGTCTGTAAAGTAGGGCCTAAAGTATCTGAATGTCAACTTTCAAGGGCTGACACTGGCACAAAAGACGAAAGTATACAAAACAGGTATATAAACCACAAAATCTGTGCGGAATGCAATTTGTGTGCCACAGTTCCTAGCATTAATATCAATAATTCCCAATAAAATCACAAAAGTGAGCTTGACTACACTGTAAAAATGATTTTTCAAAGTTGAAAAGCTGTTTTACAACAATATACTATTTCAGTCTTTGTACTTAAAAAAATGTCATGTTTAATTCAATGTTAACTTGCAGTTATTTGTGAAACTTACTAGCAATTTCCAGCTGTTTGTTTTTCAGTGTATGCAACATGTCTGAATAAATGGCATCATATGATAAGAACTGCTATCTTAGAACATTGTCTCTTTTTTGTGGTCATGATGTGATCATGCTCCACCATTTCCCCATGCCAACTTCAATCTCTTAATTTGAGGGCACTTAACTGCTGATCAGTCCTGAATGAAGATGGCAGAGCATTCACTCGGACTTAACGCCAGACCCAGTGTCAGTCAGGCAGCGGTGAACACGATTGTGCCGAGACCCTGTCATAAAATGATTTTCACTGAGCCAAGGAAAGAAGAAGACGGACTGTAGGGATCGGTCATCCTTGAAAGGCCAAATAGGAAGTGATGGTTTCCCACAGTGCTGGATCTGTTTCTCTGCAGGAACCCCAGAATGGATTAGTAAAGGCTTTGGCTGTGGTTTGACTGGCTGTAACCATAGATCAATGGAGGGCTTTGGAGTGCAGGACAAATACATAAAGTGCACTTAAGCAAACCTTAATTATACCAACAGACACAATGTTGAAGATATACTGAACACTGGACTTGAACTGAGAGAGCCAAATGCTACATTTTCTGGGTCATATTTCACATAATTATTATACATTTGAATTTAAAACTGCTTATGGTGGGAAGAACTGTTGATAAGGACAAGATCAAACACTATCAACATGCATTTTTAATATATGAAACAAACTATTTACAATTCTGGGTTTTGGAATAATGTTGTGTATATAACTTTAAATTCTTGAATAACAAGTGACATTAAAGGGTTAGTTCACCCAAAAATGAAAATTCTGTCATTAATTACTCACCCTCATGTCGTTCCACACCCGTAAGATCTTCGTTCATCTTCGGAACACAAATTAAAGTCATGTGACTTACACGCTCTGAACCACTGATTCGAAACAAAAGATTCGTAAAGTTCGAAGCTTCATGAAGCAGTGTTTTGAAATCGCCCATCACTAGATATTGTTGAATAAAGTCGTTATTTTGTTTTTTTGGCGCACAAAAAGTATTAATCGTTGCTTTATAACATTAAGATTGAACCACTGTAGTCACATGAACTGTTTTAAATATGTTTTTAGTAGCTTTCTGGGCATTGAAAGTGTAAATTATCTTGCTGTCAATGGAGGCCTCACTGAGCCATCGGATTTTATCAAAAATATCTTAATTTGTGTTCTGAAGATGAACGAAGGTTATACAGGTGTGGAACGACATGAGGGTGAGTAATTAATGACTGAATTTTCATTTTTGGGTGAACTAACCCTTTAAAATCAGGGTGCAAAATTAACATTTGTCATGCGCAAAGAATCATTGTAAAGAAAATTATCAGTCAGTACTTAATTTAAATGCAGGGGTGAATTCCCTGTGTGTACTGAAATTGCTCTGATTGACACAGCCGTAACCATAGCATCGTTCTGCCGTCTCACATGTTTGGTATTCACTGTTTTTGACAAAATTAGTTTGCAAAAGTTCCATTTGAGTTTGATTTTGGTAAAATGTTAATAATATAATGACGCATGCAAGTGTCTGACCATATATAAAGCCACAATATCAACTTTGACCACAATGTTTAATTATTTTTTAAAAAATACTGTGTTTTTTCCATTTCCTGAAAAGTAGTGTTTTTGGAGATATGAGGTTCCCGCTCAACAGCAACAATATATAATAATAATTAATTTTATTTAGAATGAAATTAATTATAATATATATTATATAAAATAAATATGTAATGAATTATCTAATTACAGCCTATTTTAAATAAATAAAAAAAAAAGTTTCATGGCTGGTTAAAAAAAAAAAAAAAAAATGCAGTCAAATTTTTTCTATTCACCTGCCATTGGAAGGCATAAAAAAGCTTACTTTGGATCCTGATTACAACTGGTTTCATACAAAAAGTAACTGCCAAATCCTTGTATTATTCCAAATGTGAGTACTCCAGTGAAAGCAGTGGTAACTGCATACTGTGAAAGCTCCCGTTCTTAAGCCCTTTTTGGACAGGACTAGTTTTCCCTGAGGAGGTCAGGTTAAGTTGTGTTTCACAGACATACTTTGTGATTTTAATCCTCTGAAATCAAACACGTCTGTGTTTTTTCTCACACAACCAAAAAACTAGCAAATTACCTACTTTTTTTTTTTTTTCTTCGTCTAACTCAGGGGTCCTCTGAGAAATCTAATCCTGTCCGAATAGGAATGTCTGTGGAATGACACTACGCTGCTCCTCATTTATTTTGACCTTCATCAAATCCGTAACTAAAGTTAAATTTCTCATGGCTCTGCCTACTGCAACTTCATTATGGATTTCAACATTTTTGCCAGTTTTCTGGGGTAAAATAACAGTTGGTGGTTCAAGTGCTGCTGGCATCCTATCCGACGTTAAAGGATTTTTTTTTTTTTTACAATAAAACAAGACCGACAAAGAACACGATTTGTAGTGAGTTGTCTCTAATACCAAAGATAAACACATTAGCCTTTAAAGCCCACAAGCTTTAGTAGCCTCCACAGGTCTAGCAGAGAGCCATTGATTTTGCTGAGGTGTGAAATGTTTAAGCAGAATATTGATGTGCTTACAACATAATGGAAGAACAGGCCTGACCTCTTCTATCCTTTACTCCGCTTCACTCCCCACCCATATTACAGCCTCGCCTCCATCTCGCTGTCCTCACTGTGTATCTGTGTTGGCTTCCAGACCAGATCAACTGGAAAATTACACGTCTGGCCGTTTAAGCTCCATTGGCGAAAGTCTGTTGTTGGGCATCAACTCAAAAGTGGCAAGAGTTCATTTAGAGCGGTTGCTGGCCGCGTTAAGCGGAGTGGGAGGAGGAAGAGTAATAGGTAATAGAAGAGCAACACACAGGCTAATACATCGGAGCAATTAGCCGCAAGCCGAGGCAGCTGTGGCGTGACGGAGGCCTGAGGGTAATTGCAGACCCCACTCATCACTGCCTCTCGTTAATACAGAACTCTGCACCACTGGGAGGGGAGGGGAGGTATGGGAGAAGGAGTTCCTCTTCCTCTCCCTCGCCCTGCTCTCTACTTCCATTCCAATCATCCCTGAGCACCACTCTGCTTCATAGTGAGCCCACTCCCTGTCTTTCTCTCTGGAGATTGGAGTGTGCACCCTGGTCCTACCACATGCTGAAAATATGACAGTCTGTTTGAAAAGCCCGGGATGGAGTGTTCAATCTTGAGCAAGCACTCGGAATACGGCCTCGTCTGCATATTTGTTGGGCGCTACGGCTCATGATGGACGGCAGAGAAGGGGAAAAGGAAAAGTCTGAAATATTCCTCTCAAATGCACTGGGTCTTATGGAATTACGCAACAACTGGAGGTTAAATTACATTTACAGACACCATGAAACCAATAAAGCTGACTAACATAAATGCTTACACATGATGTGGAAATCAAGCTTAAAAAGTATCTGGAAATAAATAAATATTTTAACAGTCTATTGATAATCTTAATAGATAATTTTCTTTTTTGTTTAAAATCATTAAAAGGCATTGGGTTAAAATAAAAGTAACCAACAGTAACAGTATATATACAAAGTTCTGTCATGAAACTCTAGATGGCACAGGCTAATATGTCTTTTAACTCAACCTGCTCGTAATCACATTGTTATCTATAGGGCACAGCTGATTGGTTCCTGCTGTATCAGTAGCCAATGAGCTTGCATGAACTTTCAAAATACTTAGGTAGCATTTGCCTTAGCAGTGCAGCACGCTTCAGAAACCCTCCACCTCCCCCAGCTCCAACTGTATAGATCTGCTACGGGTAATTCATGTGTGCTATATTGTACAGCAGCAGCATGTCTTACTTGCTCACAGCGGTGTGTTGTATATGTATTGGCAGTAGCGTACTTGCTCTGCAGCAGTCCCGTACTTGCTCTGCAGCAGCAGCAGCGTAACAGATTTATTCCGCCACGACCAAACATATCAACATTGTCATACCCATTACCATGCCAAACACTCCGAGAGTTGTCATGACAGAAATATATTTCTATCATGACAGCTCTCGGAAGATTTTTAGCATGATAATGGATATGACAATGTTAATGTATTTGGTCTTGGCGGTATAAATCTGTTACGCTGCGGTAACACTTTAGTATAGGGAACATGTATTCACTATTAACTATTACTTTTCCCTCAATAAACTCCTAATTTACTGCTTATTAATAGTTAGTCAATTAGTGGTTAAGTTTAGGTATTGGGTAGGATTAAGAATGTAGAATAAGGTCATCCAGAATAAGGCATTAATATGTGCTTAATAATTACTAATAAGCAGCCAATATTCTAGTAATATGCATGCTAATAAGCAACTAGTTAAAAAACCCTAAAATAAAGTGTTACCTATGCTGCTGCTGCTGCTGCAGAGCAAGTACAGGACTACTGCCAATACTGTACATAAGCTGATACGCTGCTGTGCGTATGTAATACATACTGCTGCTGCACAAATAGCATATATAATTACCCATAGCAGATCTATACAGGTGGAGCTGGGGAAGGTGGAGGGTTTCAGAGGAACACTAAAAGTGCGCTGCAACTGCTATAGTGAATGCTAACCAGCCATTTAAATGTTGTGAGCAGCAAGCTCATTCGCTGCAGATGCGACATGAACCAATCAGCTTGTGCCAAATAGTTAACGCTGTGAATATCATCAGTTTGCATAAGTACCCATCAACCTGCACCATCTAGAGTTTCATGACAGAACTAGGCATATAGTGAAATTTGAGGTTGGTAAGACTTTTTAATGTTTCTGAAAGAAGTTAGGCTAACCAAGGCAATTGTTTGATCAAAAATACAGTAAAAAAGTAATATTGTGAAATATTATTACAATTTAAGACCATTTTCAATTGTAATATATCTTAAATGTAATTTATTCCTGTGATGGCAAGACTGCATCCATTTCTGCAGCCATTACTCCAGTCTTCACTGTCACACGAGTAAATAAATAACTAATAAATGACTAATAATTTAAATAAGTAGATAAATTATAATTAAATAAAAATAGATATATTTAAAAACAACGTATTGAGATGTGCAACTACTCCCCCCCCCCCTCCCTTTTGTTTTTTGTTTTTTTTTTTTGCTCAAAAAGACTCTCAAAAACACTCCCTTTCTAACAGGATCATTTGGACACCAATAAGCTCAGAAAGGTTCCACCAAGAGAGCAGAAGTCCAATCAGTGCAATTTTAAGCTTTTAGTGTGCACTTTTCTGCCACGTGTGTTCACACTGTTCACTTGATACCAGTAGAAGCTCTAAATTGCTAAAGAAAAAGAAAAAAAAACTGTAAAATCTTACGAATCAATCTAATTCAAATGTTCTTCTTCATTTCATACGCCAGGGAATGCATCATGATGCAGCAGACAAGAGAAAATAGCCATACTGTGGTCGCTGTGACAAATGCAGCAAAACCAAACTGTTCTGCCAGCCCAATTCTCACAGTTAAATGGTGTCTCCTTAAACAAATGGCATTTCATGAGCCTATTAACGGGACTTTCTGGTCCCAAATACAGCTCTGTGGACACATGCATTTCATTTGTCCTGCTGTGTTATATTTGAATGTCACCAACCATCTATCCATCATCTTATAAAGGAGAATACAATAGACTGAAGGGCTGCATGTGGTCATTCTGAGAAAAATGCAACTGACTAATATATTAATACTAAATTCCAAACAAGAAATTTTGTCATTCACATATCCTATAAAATTCAATATGGCAAAAAAAAAGAAACAATACAATGAAATAAAACAACTTAGACGGTGAAGGACATAAAAGGGAAAAAAACGTATGTTTGCTAACAGCATATACCGATTAAATTAAGACTGCTTATGAAATAACCACCTGCACCTATCATGACTCAAATGTTTTCAGGCTATAGGCGGTACACACGCATGCATCTACACCCCCTACCTGTGGACAAGAATAAGACATCATGAGCTTTGCAACTTGACATTCAAAACTCCTCCAATTTCTGGTCTTTGGTTGTGAAGAGACATAGAACACAGATCAAGGGGGGTTTATCTTCATTTTAAAGCACAACTACAATAAAAATGTATTATTGAACTAATATAACAATGCATCAGAAAGCAATAATGACACATCCCACCTTATGGCATCATGATGATTCTCACAGGACATTTTTTTGCATAAGAATGAAATGTCAAGAAATCCATATGCGTATTAAAGACAGATATCATAGATTTGATGACCTGGCAGTGGCTCAGAATACGTTTTGGACATATTTGCTGTTGAATTATATCAGTGTTGTCACAGAAGTCAGTATTTAAAACCAGTAGTCATCTTTAAAATTGTAAAACATCTATCCAAGCAGAAAAAAAAAACTGTCTGTATGTACAACCATTGCACTAAATGTGCTGAAAACATAGGTAGAACATCTTGTCATGCAGAAAACCCTATCAGGGTGTGCTGCCACCATGGGTAAAATATCTTGTCAGGCAGAACTAACCCACAACCCTAACCCTAACATTAGAAGGATGCTTATATAGCATATAGTTTGTCTAAACATAATTTTGCATCATTTCAAATCACCATTTTAACTAAGTCCTTGCCCCGTTGCAAGATGCAAACCATTCAAGTAATTGCATATGCAAATAAAGAGGAGAAAGTGAGCTATCAAATTCATGATGGGGAGAATCGTGGCTCTGGTGCATTGCTGACCATTACTCAGCATCCACAGAAACACATCGAGATCATTGCATCTGGAAGCACATAACACTACTAATTTATAATAATAACCTATAGTCATCAGATTGTGCTTGAGATTAATCTGAAATCAAAAGATCTGCAAAAACGTTCAAGACAAGCTGAACAGAGAGAAATAGTTTGTGCTGCACCGATTAATTCCAACAAGGTTGTTCTAGAGAGTCTTAGGTTACCTTTTCCTTTGCGATGCTCCTTCTCCTCCGGTGTAAAGTGCCAGCCGGTGGTCGTTTGATGAGGACAGGGTGGGATAGCTCTAATTAAAGCGGCATTAAAGCCGGGGGAAAAGATTAGACAGGTTCGGTACGGTTGCACAGTACCTTAATGTTCTTCACAAAAAAACAAGATGCTTTCATTTTCTTTACGCGATACAATTTGCCGTTACTTTTTGCTTTCACGCAAAAATAGTTCCCATTCTTGTGCTAGAGCCTTCCCAGGTGCGGTGAATCAGATATCTAGTTTCCTTGGCTTTTCAGTTTCACCTTGCAATAAAGAATACATATCCATATGCTGCTGGAATACAGGACAATCCAATCCGTCAGAGGTGTAGATCCTCGAGAAGGAACCCTCTTGCAAAACCATCCTGATAGACGGGTGAGTTAGAAGACAAATACACACGAAGCGTCTGCTCGTCTTGGAGCATGCTGGAGAGTGGGCGTTATTGGGGTAGATCTTCACTCCTCACTGCCAATAAGCATGCATGCCTCCGCCTGAAGCGATGCTCCTCTGCATGCACACAAACAGGCTTTCTGTCAGCACGGATGGCAGAAACTTGTGACTTTGAGGTTGGTGAGAGGTAAAAAGGACACATCATTACTCAGAGTACGATAGGGGAACTAAAGTCAGTTGAAACTAACGGACAGTGCCGAACACGAGGAGGGGAAATGAAATGGTTACCTAGCACGTTATAATCGGATGGAAATACAAATAGACGATAATCTGACCAAAGACCCACAGGCGCGGTTGTACGTAGGCTACGAATGCGATGCGCGCTTTGGTTTCCTTGCCCAGTACCAGTGTCAGTGCTTTTTCAGGACCACGGACAGCGCACAGGAACTCTGAACGTTTGGAAACTGATTTTGTACTGCATGAGCGTGATTTGTATGACTGTTTGTAACAATAAAGCATTTACCAAGCGTATCTCCGGTATAGGGATGGGAATTTCAGTCACTTAACGATTCCGATTCCTTCACGATTCCATTAATGATTCATTAATGATTTGCTACTTGAGGAATAAATATTTGAGAAAATGTAGTGCATATTATTACTTTTACTGCTTACATGAGTCATATTGTCAATGTAATAAGAATATATATATATATATATATATATATATATATATATATAAATAGAAATAAATATATAATTATTTTTAAGTACTTGAAGATATTTTGCAGCGGTATAACTTGCAGCTGATCCAGTAGGCTAATCGATGCGACTGATTCGTTTTTTCACTAACATTCCCGTTTTTTTTTTTTTTTTTGTTTTTTTTTTTTGTTTTTTTTGGGTAGGCTACACCGAATTTGACAACCTGGCACGCTGTTTGTTATTAATTCACTAAAAAGTACCGGCTCATGTTGTGCAATCGGACAGTTGCGATGCATGTTACTGATTCATTAACACCGTTCTCGCTCTGTGTTTATTTATTTTATTTATTCACTTCTATTGCAACATTCTTCAGTAATATGCTAAGTGACACATGGCACACATTTACAAACTTAAAGGTGCAATGTGTAAAATTTGGGAGGATCTATTGACAGAAATGCAATATAATATACATAACTATGTTTTCAGTGGTGTATAAAGACCTTACATAATGAACCGTTTTTATTAACTTAGAATGAGCCATTCCTATCTCATACACCACGTGCCCCCCCTCCATGTTAAGTCGCCATTATGCGCTGGTATGTTTCTACAGTAATCCTAAATGGACAAACTGCTCTACAGATTGCGTTTCGTTACTATGTTCGTTGATGTTTTTAGAGGCAGCTTGCATCGTCACAACGTTGAATACGAAGTAGTAGTAGTAGTAGGGCCGGGTAAAAATATCGATTTCTCGATTTTAATCGATTCTCATTTTTACGAACTGATATCGATTCTTAAATCCCAAGAATCGATTAGTCTAGTTTGTTTTTAGTTGATGAATGAACAGAACATGTAGCACGCCTCCCATCCAATAAATCGCAATAATCTTTGTGCTTTGTTACTTTTGATATGAAGCAAGTCTCAGATTTCAAATGACATCCATCTTATTATGAGATTCAAAAAATAAATACCGTTTTGGCGCTGTTTAATGTGACGTGAGAGGTCGCTGTAGCGCCTCAGTTAAAGAGAAGCGGCACTGCGGAGCGCATGTGAACATCCTCTCCACTTTAATACCAGTTACAGCGCAAAATAAACGTGAATAAACATCTGAAGGTATGTTAAAAGATACAGTACAACTTACCGAAATCCGTATCATGTCTCGTGTAATAGCTCAATCAGTGTTTCAACCTCGGAAAGACGTCAATAAAACAGCTTGTAAACAATGTCACGTAACGTCACATTTACCTCAGAAAAACCATATTCAGTGACCATAAACTCATTAGTCAGCTAGAAAAATTAACTCTAGAGAGCAGCATTCTGATAAATATATGCACCATTACATATTCATTATAATTTTTAATGTTCTTCAATATTTAATGCATGTTTGAATAAATCAGTTATGACAGCCATGATTTAAATGTTTATATTTCAAAAAAAAAAAAAAAAAAAACGAAATGGAGTAGAAATATGATTGTAATTCTAAACTTTATTTATTATAAAAAACATCATTGAGTGTAATTTAAGTGTTTGTATATAAATATGTTAATTTTAACCTACAATATTATAGTAATGTAGTACCAACTGACTCCCATGTGTAGTTTACAGCATTAGTTGAGAGATTTTTTTCCTCTAGAAAATTTGCCATGTACTGTAACTGATATACTACATCCAAAATAATCGATATTGAATCGAATCGAATCGAAATCTGAATCGAATCAAATCACAAGCATGTGAATAGGAATAGAAATCGAATCGAATCGTGAAAATTGTGTCAATACCCAGCCCTAATAGTAGTAGTCGTTGTCATCTGGTTTATTAGAAGCAGAGACTGTTCTTTGTTTGAAGTAAGAAGAAACATCATTGCTTCACTGGCTAATGTACTCTCTGCTATCTCAGACGACACCTTTGTCATGTCGGCCAGACAGCCACCGTAGCTTCTCCGAAAGGGAGGGGTGCAAGAGGTGTGCGCCGTTAGTTGCAGTTGCTAGATGCCGCTAAAATTTACACATTGCACCTTTAAGTGAAATATAAATGACACGTTTTATATATGATTCACACTTTTTATTTCTTCAATAGACAAAACAATACACTCCATTTAACAAGTTCACAAGTTCACACTTACAAATAATCAGATAGAGTAAAAAAATGCGTATTTGGCGTGCTGTCTGAGGAGAGGGCTCCGAGCTCGGTATTTGGCCTGAACCCAGAGTACTCATCTCGTATCTTTGGTTAGGATAGTAACTAGGTGAATGTGAGGAGACAGGGTGGTGGAGGGATGCAGAAAAAAACTGTCGAGGAACATTGGTGAGTCAACTACATATTTATAGGCCTCTTCTTATGCTGATTGGGTAGATCAATTAACTTTGTTAATAAGACATCATGTAATTTATTTAACCCCTGCCCCTTACACGACATAAGAAACCTGTATATTCTATCACCACTAACCCTACCCCTAAACACAACCCTCACAGAAATCATTCTGCATTTTTACATTTTCAAATAAAATAAATAAACATACACACACGCGCACACACACACACACACACACACACACACACACACACACACACGTGCGCATAGGTTTGTTTTGCTATCAAAGTGAGGACATTCCATAGGCGTAATGGTTTTTATACTGTACAAACTGTACATTCTATTCCCCTACGCTACCCCTACTCCTAAACCTACCATTTTTACATTTTTAATAAAACATTGTTTAGTATGTTTTTAAAGCTATTTTAAATATGAGGACTCATGAAATGTCCTCATATTTCATGTTTACGTCGTAATACCAGTGTAATACCCATGTCATTATACAAATTTGTGTCCTCATAAATCACAAAAACGCGTGCGCACACGATCTCAAAGCGTTTGTCATATGACCTCAGCACATTGCATACTTAACAAGTGGTGTCCATTTATCATTTTGGAAATACAAATGTTATTATGAATTCTTATTTATTATGTCTTTACATTTGCAAGTTCAGTCAAATAATGAGTCAAAAAAAAAAAAAAAAAAAAAAAAGAAAAAAAGAAGGTGCTAAAAATCATGACTGATATTACTTCCAGTTCTCAAAAATGAAGGTCAAGGTGAGTGTACTGTCAGATACCATATTCTATGCTCTATTGTCTGGCCCGCATTAAGAACACATGGGGCTATAGCAAATCCAAGGACCCCCTTCATAGTAGCCTAGCTTGGTGCCACAACCTTTTGTACCACAGGAATAAATTGTATTTTTTAAAAAATTATATCTTTAACACATAGAGATACTACAATACTACTATAATACAATGTATTGTATCTCTATATAAAATATAAAAATATTCCAGCCTATAATAAAAGCATAAATACATTAACACCAGATATGAGGTCAAAGCAAACAGGTTTCAAACAGCAACAAATTTTGCGCATATGACTGCCAAGGAGTTTTCTTTAAATAGTTTCATCATTAGAAGGTCTTCTTTCTGTCCCTGTAGGAGGAGAATCATCAGGGCTGGATTGGGTCCAGCTGCTCATGTGCTGCGTCTCCTGGATGTGTGTGCGGTTTAATCAGGTAGTGCCATTTCATCACTTGGCTTTCAATGTTTGTTTCCCATGTGCTCCACTAAATAAGCACTTGATAAATGGGGGTGTGGTGGGGTTTTGGCGATCGGCCCAGCAGGAAAAGTTCAGGTGCTCCCAATAGCCAGTCAATCTACTGCACAGCCAATCACAATCTCCTTGCTCGGGCCCTGGGGCTTCAGCCCCACCTAGCCCTATTGTTAATGCGGCCCTGTCTATTGTACACTGCTCATGTAATTATGATAAATTTTAAAGTCATTTCACTGACAGTTGCATCCTGGTGTAGGCCCATTTTTCCCCTCAACGCTCTGTAAAAAGTCCACTGATAGCTATTTGTCAAATACACAGATGTGTCAAAGGCATTTTCATTCAATACTTTATGTACTGCTTAATATAGCGTCTGTTTGTACAAGAATAAGGTTCAATAGCCTATACTATTTAAATACATTTTTTTTTTTTCAGTTTTATTTTGATAAACATGACACAATATAACATCGCGATTACACACTGAAAAAAAATATTTTCATGATTTGTTATCACAACATTTTTTATTCTGTTAAATCAACTTAATTAATGTGGTTCAAATAACATAATATTTTGAGTTTCTGTTGATTAAACCAATCTCCTTCATTGTATTAACTCACATTTTTAATTTCAATGAACTCAAAATCTTAAGGCAACCAGGTAACTTACTTTTCTAAGTTAAACCAACAATTCTTTTTTACAGTGCATGAAAAGAGCTTTAACTGTTATAAAAATATAGATTTGTGAGCATTAGTGGAACTGAATGTGTTAGAATAAACACAAAACACGTGATCGTTGTCATGCGATGAATCCGGCCAATCGTGAAACAGCTGTGTCGTCATCAGAGCCCATGCAGCCGCTCTGGAGAAGCCCTCGAATCGCTCTCACTCTCCATACGTCACAGTCACTTGGCGTCTGCGCTGTCTCAAGTCAGACAAAATGTCTACCCGGCATGCACTGCTTCAAGTCAGCTGCTGATCGGTCTGCGCAGTGCTGCATGAACTCGAACAAGCCTTATATACAGTGTTGCCAACTGCTTTCAATTGAAAGTAGTTAAAACTGGTAGCTAAATGTCACTAGATGACATCATAATGGCAAATTTGTTGATCTATATAAATATGAATAGAGATCAGTAGGCAAAATAAGAATCTAGATAAGTTTTGTCCAAGAAGTTGCCAGATTTGTCCCTAAACTTTTGAAAAAAAGTCTCAAAGGGGCGGGGAAGTCACAAAATCTAGTGACAACATCCCTAAATTGGCAACACTGCTTATATATACTCAAAGACTAATGACTAACAAGATAGACCAATGAATAATTAAACAAATGAACCAATCAGAACAAAACACATGAAGCAAAGGAAGCACATGACAAGATCACATGAGGGTCAAGGGAATCACATGACAGTTTAGCATGTAGCAAAAGTTGGACATCAGGTAAACTTGGACAAATAAGTTTTATGATTGATTGTTCTTTAAATATTAGGAGACATTCAAATGTAACAGTTGCCACAGTGTTTTCAGTCATTCATAAAAAATTATAATTTTTTTTTTTTTTTTTCCCAAAACACCACTAGCACCTTCCACCATGTCTGTCTCATGTTATTATGGAAACTTAACATGCTCACCCTTGTGGCACAGGACGAATAGGTTACTGCAGCTAATATGACCCAGAGAACTTGGGAATGTCACTTAACCTCAAGAGACCCTGAAAGAATAAGGAAAGTGGATGTGAAACCCCACAAAATGGAGGGCTGGGGGAGGGATGAAAGAGACAGCATGCTGCTGCAGTACTCCTTAGAGACATTAAAAGCGATTGGCGGCTGATAAAGAGAAATAGGAAAGTCGATAGGAGACTGAGTGAAAAGAAAAGCTGAAGGGTTAGTCTGAAAATACACAAACACTCCGGAAACAAAGCGTGTGTCTAAAGGGCCGATCACTGAATCAGAAAGAAAGCAAGAAAGATAAAAAGTGAAACAGGTAGTGTGCTGTAGAAATAGCTGACAGAGAGGAAAGGAATGACTAAAGCTGAATAATTGATAATAGCTACCTTGTGGAGAGTGTCAGATGTGAGGAAAATGGAAACGATAATAGTTTCAAGACTTCTGTATAAGTCAGTTTTCATTGCAGGCATTTATTCGGTGTCAAATCACATTCAGTTTTTCTGCGTATTTGTAATCGGCATGAAATCAATGTTGATATCAATATGCAACTTTTTACAATCTAAATCACTACGGATAAAATAAAATCCATTGGATAACTGTTGGATAAGATCCGCCCTCTTATGTTTTTTTTTTTTTTTTTTTCTTGTTTGACAAGAAGTTTCACTCAAAAATACTTCCCAGTACAGCAGTTAAGTTGGTTTTCCAATTCAGGCCGACTTTAAGCTCAGACTTCAATTGCTTAGAGACAACTTTTGCTAATCTAAGAAAAAATACAAATACATTTGTTACAGATAAGTACAAATAACATCTATAACATGTCGCAATACAAACCTAACGAGTTGGTCATGTGACTATTTTTTCTTTTCCCCACATAAGAATGTTTTACACCAAAACAAATTTACAGTACTTTTTTTTTTTTTTTTTTTTTTTTTTTGCTGTTCGGTTGGAAGTTTGTTTCACCATTCTCAGTATGATAAGTCTCAAGTTGTTAGCAGTATTGGAGAAAGTTACTTTTAAAAGTAATGCATTACAATATTGCGTTATTCCCTTAAAGTAACTAATTGTGTTACTTAGTTACTTTTTATGGAAAGTAATGTGTTACGTTACTTTTGCGTTACTTTTTCTCACCTCGGCTGGGCTTGCTTGTTTGTTTTTCAATAACAAAAACAGTTCTATTTTTGGCAAAAAGCCCTATCACACCAAAAGCGAAATGAATAAGTCTCAGGTTGAAGGAAATGCAAATTCACACCTGTACAGTAGAGGGCGCAGCTCAAACAAACCTTTCAGCTGTGCTGCCATTCTGGGTTGCAAAAGAATTGGATGCAGGAGAAGAAAGTTAAATACTCTTACTTCAGTAATTAAAAAAAAAAAAAAAAAGATGTTTATCTAAAGAAATTTTTGCTTATTAGTATGGTTGAATTGGATCATCGCAGGTTGGGGTGCAACGGATCGTAGTTGATCCGTGATCCGTACGAACCAGGCCCCACGGTTTAGAACACGTGATTCGTTGATTAACCCTAACCCCCAACACTGGTTGTCAGTATATCTTAGCATAATTTAAAAGATAATTATGAATTATGCTTATGGGCATACTTATCAATCCTCATTTTATGAGAAATTGTAGCTTAATTGGCACAGTGATTCCACAGCATGGTTCTTTGCACAATTCCTTTTTATTCCAATAGCCAGATTGCAGAAATATGTCTGTAAATACTATATAGTCAGTGACCATTATTAGATTATAAAAGATTTTTCTGGTTCTAATATCAGCAACCAATTTAATAATGAGAGACAATGAATAATAAATGATTTAATCACATCAATAATGCACAGTTAAATGAAAAATGAGGATGTTTGAGATTAAGATTGCAACTAATATTGAAATTGGGCATTAATGCACTGTAATTAATATAATTTTATTATTTATTATTATTTGTAATGTTTATATATATTATACACTGCACTTACAAAACCTACATAGTTTTCATATATTAAGCGCTATCATTTGATGTCATGTCACTGTATTTATGTAAGATGTATAACTTTGTGTATGAAAACAGTTCAAGAAAGTTTCTGACATTATACAGTTCACAGTGCAGGGCAGTCACTGCAAATCACTCAGACCAAAACCGACACTGCAACACTGCCTTAGGGCATTATAAATATCAATCATACGTGTACACATGGATCAGCAAGAGAGGACAGGTGTGTGTAAGGTGTCTGCTGCCATGTAAGTAATCTGTTTTAACAGTCTCAGCCCTTAGGATGAACATCTTGTCAGTACCTCTTTTGTTTTACTAACAAGATCTACATTGCGCCGGTCTTCAAATGTGCTATCTGGAGCAAACTTGTATGCTAGCCAAGATCCATCCCTACTTTTTCTAGAACAGTGACTCTAAAACTGATAGTCTGCGAAGGATTGGCTGTTGTCTTTCCTTTTGCCAAACAATTAGTAAAACTTCAACACCCATAATGCACTGGGCATGTTGCAATCCAAGGCCACTCCCACAAGTCTGCTAAGGATACGCTTAGCAGAGTTAAATACTGCCTTGCTTTAGTAGGAAATACTTCTTAGCAAACTTTTTGTCATAATAGTGTTGACTTGTATTGTTCCCGGCTGCAAGAATTCAAAAAGTAAACGTTTAATGGGATTGAGTTACTTTCCAGTGAAGGAGCATGTTGTAGGCAGTGACTAAAGGCTGCAAAGAATCATAAATACGTAGAGAATGCCACAACGGAAAAATCTGTTTGTATGTGTTTGTAATCAAAACATTTCAAACTGGATGACCACTAACACTGTGTTTGAGACCAAACGGAGGAGAAAAACTGAAAGAAACTGCTGTTTGTCCAAGCAAAATGCCGTCGAGTACAGGTAAGACAGCTGTTGTCATAGTATTACGTTTTTTACCACAATGCTGTTTAAACAGTAGATAAAGTACGATATGATTTTCAGTGATAAACCCTCTGTCGATCTGACTGTACAAAAATGCGGAAGTACAATCTGTAGTTTCGAAAGCTCTGGAGCTGTCAAAATAAACGTGAATTTCTCGGTCCACTTAACAAGGAGAACGAGTAAACATTGTTCATTCACATATACTATCGACATTGTATACAAACTGGTTTGAAAACTGGTGAAATTGCACCTTAAGATTCTGAAGAGATACTTTCTCACCACAACATCTAGCAAGAAAGGCCTCTCAATGTTGTAATTCGCCTTCCATCATGTCATTTTTTTTTTTTAGGTATGCTAAAACCCCTGGTGTGGGGTAATGTGTGCTAAATGCTGAAGCAGCCATGAGCACTAATACTTGCGATGCCTGTTGTTGTCAGCATGAACTGAACTAACCCTTGGATGCTGTCCAGCTGAGAGGGTGTCAGTGTACTCAAGGCCAGGCTTAATCTGTTGTGCTGAATAACAAGGACCCTCACAAAATCCCTCTGAATGTACAAGAATCTAGCTGTACAGTGCACAGGTTTATACATCATGCATCTTAAAACACTCTACACATCCCCGGAGTAAATGGATAAAACACAATAGGCTTTACACGTACATATTTGTTCTAAAGCTGTCTGACACAAGTGAACTTCAGTTTGATCCACACTGATACAAGCTGAAAAGAATATAAAGACACTACTGCAAATGTGTAGCCAATAGTTAGAGCTTAAACTGTATTACAGTACTTATGGGCTAATGTATTTAATGTATGCATACGCTATATTTAGCTCCAGTTTTGGATTTAATGTTGAAATTCATATTTAATATTTATTTTAACACTAGAATATTAAAAAGAAAATGTATATTACATGTTTTTTAAATCTAAATATGAAATAAAATAAACTTAATTTAGCAATAAAGTTTTCAATTCTTCCTTTTATAAATTAAGTCATACAATAGTAAAATAATGGATGCTTGATCATTATTTTCAATGCTTTTTTTACCTTTAAGAACTGTTTTCTTTTTTCTTTTTTTTTTTTTCTTTTTTTTTTGATTATGATGTTGATGATGATGATGAATACTTTAGTACAGTATTCAGGGATGCATTAAGTTAATTAGACTTTTAAATAAAGAATTCAAATAAATGTTGTTCTTTTTAAAACGGTTAGTTCCTGTCCTTGATTCTGATTGGTCATTAGCTATGTTTTATTCACGATAAAACACGGCTATGACCGCTTAAGAAGAGTGTTGTGACCTGAGTGTCCTTCAGGTCGGTCCTATGTTCATAATAAAAAATTTGTTTAAATGTCTGATGTATTATCTTGTCCTTTTAACATTTAAGGGGTTTTCCCATGACTGACAGCGCTAGTCAAAGTATCAGTTGCATCTTGTTCTGTTTTCAAAACAATTCAGTCTTTTCAATATAAAACTCTTCGTTACTGACTGACACACTCATAAAGACAGTCTTTGTCGCCATCTAATGGCGTAATTATGTAACTTCTGTTAATGTTCACGGTCAGGGACTATTTTTTTCCGGTGGAAGGAAGGCTTTTAGTAAAAGTTTACTTCATGAAAGTTGCATTGATACATATTTCTGGCTTTAATATTTGTATTGTGTGGTAATCGTTTTATAAAAGCAATAAGGTACTCGAGGCTAGTGCTGTATCGTATATAAGTGAAGGGGTTGCAGGCACTCCGCTTTGCGTCAGAATTAAGCAGCGGAATAAAGCAGTTGGAATAAAAAAGTCACATGTAACCACGTCAATCGGAATGAATTGGCCAAATCTGATTTCATTTGGATTGTAAGGGCTGATTTAAACCTTTTCTAATCCAATCGAGAGGACATGTAAACACTTGATCAGATTGAAACATGGCATAATGACGTATGACGCAAGGAACGAGCTGTTGAAGTGTCATAAATGACTGCCATGTCATTCTAAAACTTTCCTTCCACTCATCGTCTGTGAAGTGGAGCAGGACAACGTCCCACTAGTCCTTGTTTCGGACTTTCATCCACAGATGCCTTGTTTTGGGCGAGGGAAGGGGTGTTTTTACTGCTTGATTAATATAAGCAGCACGGCACAACGGTTCATGTGCTTGTCGTCTCCTAATTAGGACCTGAAAAAGGTAAATATCGAAGCTGCTCTTTAAAACAAAGAAAAGAAGCAATGTGGGAGAATAGTAGCAAAAACAGTGGGAAACTCTGTATATTTGCACAGTGCGCACATGTCCAAAAAAAACCCCAACAGTTCCCATTTGAAGCTTGTGGCATATAACGCACACATTAATCCGATCACTTTATTTAGTGTTCATGTAAATGTAACAGACGTAGGCTAGTAGGAGCTGTGCGTGTAAACCTCACTCCCCTGATCTCAAGAGATGCTCTAGCGACCGAAGTTAGAGGTTGCAGCCTTTAGCCTCCTTGTTAGAGCGTCCGAATCCCATGTGGATGGGCCTGGGTTCGCGTCCCGCTTGGAGCGGGCAGATGCGAATGGGAGGGGCTACATAAACACTACGTTCAAATTCATCAATCAGAATGAATTAATTCTGATTGAAACAAAAGGTGTCCATGTAAACATAGCTACTGTTGATATATGAAATCAACTCAAACAAACACACCCCTGCCTTGACTGTTGATGTTGATAGGCCCCATTGACTTCCATAGTATTTATCTTTTTTTCCATACTATGGAAGTGAATGGGGTCCATCAACTGTATTTCTTCAAAATATCTTCTTTTATGTTCAGCAGAAGAAAGAAATTCATACAGGTTTGGAACAACTTTGGAACAACTGATGACAGGATTTTCATTTTTGGGTGAACTATCCTTTTAAGTACAGTAACAAAGTAAAAATACTGTGTTACTGTCCACCACTGCTGGGGGGTCACAGTGGTCTAGCAGAAGTGGCTCGGCTCACACAGGCCCCCTGTAGCGCCAACCCCAGTGTGACTGAGAGAGTGTGTATCAATGCAAAAAAAAAAACTCTACACAGCCTTCAGATCTTTAACAATCCACATGCACAGAGTTTGAGGGAATATAAATGAATAAATTTGATTCATTTTAATTGAAATTTCAAGCAGTCACGCCTCAGCTGTCAGAACACGGCCCCCTGCTATAGGCCCACTTTATAAAAACCTGCAACCATCTCATCAGAGTTGGTTTTTTGGCTCTCAGCTTCTTCTTTTTTTACCCAAGTAGGATAAATCTTGTATGTTGGATTGTTGATATTATCTTCCAGTTGTGCCATTTTGCTGCAGTTCCTGAACAGCGTTTCCCAGCTATCAAAGCATTCAGTTATGGCACTTTGATGGCTGAGCTTAGATGAAAGGCCTTTTTCTGAACACTGTTCTGCGACATAAGGAATGAGAGAATGTTTTAGGCAAAGACAAAGGCTTTAAGTAATCATTCCTTCAGGGTATATTTCCTCAACTGTGCTCAGTTTACAATGCACCGTTATTTTTTGAAAAGCCCATTGTATACTGTACTTGTCAGAAAGGGAAGATGGAAAGAAGGATTTATCCATGTACTGTCATATAATCCTCTTACATAATACTAATTCTAAGGATTGTTCCTGATATATTTATTTAAATTTGTATTTATACTGTTTGCTTGCCATATTCATATATCCAAGGAATGGGTTAAGTTGCAAAATGTAACTCAAATGGCAAACATGAAGAAACAGACCCATGAGGTTGAGTGCGCATTAGATTTCTGTCTTGTTGGCTTAGTGTCAGCATCATTTGGGATGTACTTTTTATACTTTTTATAGTATTAATCCATAAATCTCAAAAACATTCTTGTTAGAGTGTTTTGCAGAAGCCCTATGTAATATTATGTAATATAATATTTTAGCATAACAGATGTAATGGCTGTTACATCAAAGCAAATTTGTCCAGGTCTAAAAATTTTTATGATGCATATTGGTGATTTAGCAAATTATAAAACCATGCAAATCATTTAGCTAAATATTAGCCTGAGGGGGCAGTGTGAGCCAAATGCTGTGGGGTAAATTGAGCCAGCATTTTAACTTACACCACCAAAAGGCACTAAAGTTAAATCTCTGAAGTATAAACTGGTATCATTTCAAAGTAATATTACTAGTGCTGTGAATCGATTAAAAAAAAAACAATTAATCACACATTTTTTTCTGTAATTAATCGCGATTAATCGCAATTTCTGTGTTACAAATATTCAAATTATCACAGAAGTACTGGGATGAAAGTTTATAGTACAGACATAAACATTTATGACTACAGAAGCAATCAAAATAGAGCAAATCACCTTTTGAAAGTAACTTGGTGCTTCAAACAACGATTGTATCGATTACGCCACTAGGTTGCGACAAGTGACTGTTAAAACGATGTATTTGTCATTGAATCATTAGTTGAAGAGATTTGTTCAAAAACGCTGATTCATCCAGTAATGAAACAAGTGAAGTATATGAGTGAGTCATTGAATCATTCATTCAAACCAATTTTTTTAAAATAATTCTTTTAAATCAGTTAAACATTTTTAAATAGATGGCAGCAATTAACATTTTGTCAGAACCTCTAGTAAATTACATGGTATTTTGGCGAAAAATGTATGTGACAAGAGTAGTATGTCCGAATTCACAGTACTCATAAAAGAGTAGGCAAAGTACCCGGATGACCTACTTCTTCTGGCAAGATTCTGAAGTGTGCATACAAAGGACACTTCACTATCCCATGAGGCCACGGGAGAGGATTTATGAATGGCAGTGAAGGGGCATAACATGGCAAATGTAGCCTACGTCCGGATTACATTCATACTACACACATTCATACTATATAGAACATACTTTTTTAGAGCATGTGATTTTGGATGCAGCCAAGATGTTTTTTTTAAGATGGATGAAAGATGATGGCTGCTGTTGCAAGGAAAACAAGCAGAGTAGAAACTGTCACCTACAGTGTACTTTCTGGCTGTTTTAATTGGATGCCAAATTTAACCATCTCACAGCAATGTAATTTATGCTGCTGATGAAGCTGTTCCCATTCCCTTTATGAAACTGCTGAAGAGAAGCAAGACATGTGCATCACGTTGGCGTCGTGTTGCTAGTTTTCTGAAGCAAGGAGCTCCAGATGTGCAGGCTTTCAGCTGTGGTGAAGTACGTCTACCACCTTGGAATATTTAGTTGCTTGACCCAGTGTGATATCTTCACACGTCTCCGTCTGCGTGAAGGCGTACATATATAGGGAAGGCTGTTGTCATGCATTTTACTTTGCAGTGAATACAGTATTTGAAGTCTTGACTACAAAACAAAAAAGCTATTAAACATTTCCACTTTATTACCCAGAATAAAGATACAGTTCACAAGTTACAGTTCACTGAACAGCTGAAGGGTAATGTTGTTGTCAAGCTACAGTATGCTGTAAGCTGTCACAATAATATCTACCATTTTTTTTTACCTTTAAATAGTAAACTAATTAAAATTGTAAATTGTAATGTTTAGACATTTCAAACCTTTTTTTTGTTTGTTTTTTGTTTTTTTTGGCCAACACATTTTGTAATTAATAAACTTTATATTTATGAAACTTTATTTGCCATTTATGGATATTTATGCAAAAAACATATCCTTGTCACTATCTGGGGTGAGTGGTTTGACATAACCATGTATTGAGTATTCCAATGATACTACTTTTTCCGGTTAGAATCCGAAGTGCAGATCTGTGCACACTCTAACGGCTAACACTGCCCATATCCCATTGCGCTTTGGACAAGGATTTAAATAGAACTACAAACACAAATAAAATGTGTTAAAAAACTACAAACATGGCGGATGTGCTAGTCCGACGGTTAAGTAGAGAGGTTTAGATAAAGGGGTTTGAGTGATTAATTATCAGTATCTAACCTGACGAAAATATATTTATTCAATGTTATCCACATAATGTTTCATCTGTAGCAGCATTGTGAACTTTTGTAATGATATGTTTAGTCATTAACTTTTAAATGCATCATTATGCAAATTGCAAACACATGAGGAGAGTTCTCCACATGAAAGACCCACGACTGGCAAATCAACATGCAACTACATGTCTCTCCGAAATGCTTTGTTCTCTCCGAAATTGAATGTGGAGGATTTTAACGGTTACAAGATGACAGACAAAAACAGTATATACTTTTAGGGCATAGTACAAGTAAAGGCGAATTGTGAAACAGCAATAGTTTCTAAGCATGTTTTCATTGGTTGTCATAGTTACAAATAATCTGATTGATTTCACACACCTGTTCCTCATTTAGATCACTGGTTCCCTCTGTATATATTGCCCTCTGTTTAGTTTACTCTATCTGGTGTTTGGATTTGCTGTGCACACTGTTTTGTTGCATTTTTGTTTCTCTGCTTGAATTACTTAAAGTAAAGATGTTAATTTAAATTAAATCGCTTTTAGCACTCTCTTAATTTAACACATTTAATCTGGCCATATAGCGATAATGGTAATATTGGCAAATTTGTTGTATATATATATCAACTGTAGTGATTTCTAATGATAGGAACTGATGCAATATGCAGGCAGAAGGGATGCAGGCGCTGGTCATGGTCGGCATTGGATGAGACTCTGTGATGGCAGATGGGGTACAGATGTGAAGCCAGGAGTGAATCTGGGCGTGACAGGAGCCAGTGAACCTCGGGATGGACATCTTAAGCTATGGATGGAGAAAAGAAATAGGAGAAGTAGAGGAAAGAATCAAACTGTAGTTCTCAGCATACAGAGGTAGTGCAGCAGAATTAAAAGCAGACTGTGGGAATTGAACTATATGCCTGGATAAACAGAGACTTCTGTCTAGACTTAAACAGAGAGTACAGTATGTCTGAGTCCTGAAAATCGCTAGGCACGTAAAAATGGATTATTTATTCTTTGCACAGGAATTACCTTAACAGATGTTAGGGGTAATGAGGTCTGTTAGGTACTGAGCAACTTTATAAGTAGTATTTTGTAATTGATAAAGAACCAGTAATACGCAATCAGTGTATCAGTGATAATATGACTGATATGAACAAGCATATTAAACAAGCTGCAGCATATTTATAAGAACATTGAGGACTGCATTACAAAAAATCCAGTGATGAAGCTATGAACTTGTTAAATAACATTTCTGTCTAAAAAATAAAGAATATTCCAAAACCTTGCAACATTTCTGAGATAGAAAAATTCTGTTATAGAGACAGATATGTGGCTTTTAAATGACAATTCCAGCCAAAATGTCTTTATAAATTAAATATCTGTGTACTCTGAGAAAAAAAAAAAAAAAGTGGTGTAGAAACATTTTTTTTACTGAGATAAAAAAAAAAGTTTTCAGATTTTAGTTCAAAATGCTGTCATGTAAACAGACATTTCTTGAATATCAGTGCAATGTAATACAGAAAATAGGCCTGTACTTGTTTTATTTATTTATTTATTTATTTATTTATTTTTTGGACACAAGGACTTTAAGATGCAGAAGATTGCTTTATAAATAACCATGTGTGTATTTTATTGATCTTGATAGGGAATGACTATGGGCTGTTTGGAGGGGGTGCTTGGTGTAAACATGTAGAACATAATAACTCATCTCAGAGATTGCATTATTTCTAATCTTGTCTATAACACAACAGGGAGGCCTAAAGGCTTGTTGCATTTTCAGCTTTTTAAATTGTTTTCCATATTTTAAGGGAATATTGGGTATTTGGGTATATTTGCAATGTTAATATATTTACAATATTTAGATAAGAAAGTCATAGTAAGAGTTTCATGACTCACATTTTGCTATTGCTTATGCTTTTGTGTGCTATTGTTAAGGACATAAATTCAAATGAATGAACAGAATTATTAAAATGCAGCATAACAATATAGTCATATGCAGATGTGTGCAATGTATACAGGGATATCATGCAAATCAAAGCTTCCTCTTTGGAATGAAGGCATATGAAAATAAAGTGCACATAAATATAGCCAATAATACAAACTGTCCGTCACTTGTAATGACTTGTTAGACCGTTACAGGTGGATATTTAGATTGAAATATATACCCTTTGTTTGGACCTATATGATTTCATAACCCATTGCTTTGATGTGAAATTTGATGGAGGTAAAAACATCTTGAAAATTTAATTGACTGCACATATATTCTCTTTACCCCTATCCTGGATGACCTGGTATCATAAATCCTACCATACATCTAATCCACAGGGAAACTCAAATGATTCACTGAAAGCGTGGGATTGAGAGATCTGCAGCTTTCATGCACTCCGTTTCATTAATTAGTCAGCATCGCCAGGGGTATCGCACCCTTCATCCCCTATGTCTAAAAGACAATCGGGAAAACTCTGAATATCAAATCATTAATAAACCGCATTAGAGTTCAAGCTTTTAGGGTAACTAACCATTACATCAGCCTCTGTAGGTTGTGTGATGGAATTCCCACACATATTATTTAAAACTACAGGATGAGCTATAAAGCTTGATTCCTGGAGCTAGCTAATGCATTTTCCCATGACATAATGACATCAGTGACATGAAAAATGAATAACATGATATACAGTAACCTAATTTGTGTGGACTGCGTGTTGGTATTGTGTTATACTGTATAGGTGTTCACTCAGTGGCTTGAGATTCAGTATGTAAGGTAGATGCTTGCCAGGGAAAAATGTTAGGGTACGTATACACAACAACAATACTAAAAACGAAAAAGTTTTCCTTTGAAAAAACGCTGTATAATGCATGCCATGCCAGTAGTTGGCGATGTTTCTTTGTAAAGAAACACTATGCGCCTATAGAATGAACATGTAATGCGCATGCAATTTTCACAAATTTGCATTTTTGTAGTTTACACGGAATTAATAATAGTATTGTTTTCAAAAACTTGCACTTTGAAACTCACTTTGTGAGTACTCTTATCCCTGAGTATGATGCAATAGACTACACATTAGAAGCTTCATACCCCTGTGGACTGCTTTACACTGTAAAAAGTAATACGCTATATCTACTCCATACAATTTGGCAACAGATTACAAGCAATACTATTAATTAAATTCAACAAATAGAATTAAGTTAGAATGAATCAAATGAATTCCTTAGATGTCAACCATTTAAAATGAGTAAAATTTAAGTAAAATTTAAACAAAAATAACAGACAGACATCAAAGATGAATTAAGAACTCTTTATTTTTTATTGCCAACATTGAAGACACCTGATGATAACAAGCAGGAAAGAGAAAGAGAAACACAAGAATAAACAGAGGTTTAGATGTTGATGTTGATTTGATTGAAAATGTTTGGTCACTATTATTATGATCAGTGTTTCATTTAGGCAGTTTGACTCTGCTTTTTATGTCAGTTTGTGGGTTTTTGTAATGGTGTTTGCTAATTTTACACAGGTTGACTTTTAAGGAATTAATTTGATTAATTCTAACTCAATTTTTATATGTTGAATTTAATTAATAATATTGCTTGTAATCTGTTGCTACAATTTTATTGATTAGATAGAGCGTATTACTTTTTACACTGTATGTAGGTGAATATGCAGGGTAGAATATGTGAACATCATAGTGCCAGTGTTAATGTAATTAACCCTTTAGCACAGCATTTTAAAGGTTTAAAGATTGCATTCTGTTTGAGAGCTTACTTTACTTTGTCATTATCACATCAAAAGTGCCAGGAACCATTTGGATCTTCTTTTACCATAGACTATTCTCAAAGGGAATTTGTCAGGGGAAGCATATTTTACTGTTACACCTTTTGTTTATTTGATAGGTTGGATGTTTTCTTGTGCTTTCTGTATTTCTTTGTCCATCATGGTCTCTACACTACAATACATCATTAATGGCTGAAAATATTTCAGTGTCAATGCAGAAATGACTTGAAGGAACAAGTTACCAGTACTTAGGGGTGTGTGATATTGACAGAAAATATCTCAATATTTTCTGGAATTTTCTCGATAATGATAATTAGACGATATTTTGCTCAGTGTGTTTATTGTGTTGGTACAGAAACACAGAAGTGACATTTAGATCAGTGTTTAATACAGCTCAGAGGGAACATGAATGCATTTAACCTGTAGTTACAAATGCATAAAAAATTGTTTTGATGTTTTAAACATAAAACGTTGAATATTGATATTTTGAAATGATTTAACAAATGAAAAGATAACCGTCAGTAGGTTGCAGCAAGTCACTATTAATGAGTGAGTCATTGAGTTTCAACCGATTCATTCAAACGGCTGATTCATTCGGGAACAAAGCATTTGACTGTCTTAATGAGTGAGTCATTGAGTCATCCATTCAAATAATTTGTTCATTCACCACCGTGTGTTGCTCAGAGACGCAAAACAGTCCTGTGGCTTTGTTTGGGACTATTTTCATTGGCAAAATAGAGCAAACACAGGCAATATTGTATCTAAAATGTCACTTAAACTCCCTTAATATTAACTTCTTGTTTATTGAACTGTTGTATAAAATCCAAATCACATTTGTAATCATGCTGATATTTGGAGAAAAAAACAGTACTCTTTGTGTGATATTAACTATATTAAATAATATAAATATAAAAGACCCTTATGTTGAATATTGGGGGCATTCTAAATGCATTTTAATAGACCAAATCACGCAGTGAAAGTGTGCACTCTAAATGCGCCAGTGCACTAGTAGTCTAACCTACTATATTTCATAGTGTATGCGTGCACTCTCTAGATGTGTTTTTGTAAAGTGAGGGACATACTCTGTTGTTTTAACAATGTGCGATCTGACATTAATCACTATATTATCGTAGACGATAGGCCTATATATCGCACACCCCTATCAGTACTGTCCTGCCAACTGGTCTGAAATTCTCTAATACTGGCATACTATTGTTGAGCCTTGTAAACTGATCTTCAGTATCCAAACATCCAAAAATTATTACATATGAACTCAAGGTTTGACAGTTTGATGTTCTGAAGCAATCTTCCCAAGTGTGACGTGAAATAAGAATTTCAGAACAAAGCAGAGCATTTATAATTTATGATTACTCTACAGCTCTCATTTTTATTGCTGTTTAATTGCCCTCTGCAAATATAATTGGATTCACCTCTACTAAACTAAACTAAAGCCTTTCTAACATATCCTCTCATGAGATTTTCACACGTTTGAGCCATAATCACAGCATTCGGAATATCATCAACCCTTCGTTCACTTACTCTGCAGTGTGTGCTAAAACACAACAGACATAAAACAGATTAAGAACAGCTTACCAGAGCTCTACTCACTCAAAGGTGCCGTAATGAGGTAAGGCTGCCCTCGCTGACAAAGTCAATCCATTTCCATACATGTCTAACCTTTAATCGCCCCTTTGAATTGCTGCTTGTAAATCTCGGCTCACAGCAGAGCTGGTCGTAAGTGTGTTTTCATTCTCTTTCTTTCTATGTTGACCCTGTCCTCTTGGGCTCCGTGGGGCTGTGACCCGATCCAAGATCAGGTCTTGGCTCGGGGGGCAGTGGGGCGTGAAATTAAGGGTCACAACAACGTTACTGGAAGGTGTGTGGTTATATCGTTACTAGATGAGCCCTGGATAATTCATGGCTGATTCAATGGCTGTCTGCATCTAATGGGCCACTAAATGACATTTGCAGTGGCGTTGATGCAACATTGGTCCGCATACTTATAAAGTCTGGGACCTTTGTTGTGTTGGACCACCATAACACTCACATCCTTTATGCAGGGTTGCCGACTTTCATGCATTTGGCATGTCTCACACTCACAACATTCAACTAAATCTCACGCCAAATAACAGGACAAATCAAAATGTGCAATACAAGATGCTTTCTCCACCGCATAACTTTCATTTTACTCTTATATTCTTTATTCTGTAAACATCATTAATTGAAAGTCACGTGCATGTTTCCATTGTGTAAAACAGTTTGTCATAACAGAAAGCTAGTTCACCTTCAGAAATGTGTGTCAAACAGGTGGAGCTCAACAGAGAAATAAGCGCAATAATTTTGACTAAAATATTATGATTTTTATCAAATATTTATTGTTGTACATTAAATTTACATAAGAAATTATATTGTTTTAGTTATGATTACATTAATTCAACCAAAGTCAATGGCCAAGTACCCAACTAAAGGGAACACTAATCACCATAATGGTGACTTAAAACAGACTTCAACAACCTTTGTACATGTACCATATAAAAGAAACAAAGCCAAACTGGTTTGTAGTAAGTGAATATGGTAATGATGTTTTTGGAGTTGTTTAATCATCCTCTGGTGATGTATTGATTTTATTTGCAGTTGATTTCATCTAAGGCTGTAGGGCTGTAGTCAGTTTTAGATGTTGTGTTTCTGCTCATCTCTTTTCTTTTTTTCTGTTCTTGTTGTTTCTCTTATCTTTAGTGATTCTGCTTGTTAACTGCAGGTGTTTGTCACTAACGCTCAATCATTACTTCTAGAATCTACTGTCTTCAGTGTTACTTTTACTCTCTATAGATTGGGACCATCTGAAAACTGAGCAGTGTTTATTTAACACTGAGGAGTTTACTGGTGTACCAATAAACATGTAACCAGCAACATGCATTTTCTTTATTAAATAAGTTATTAAGATTAATTAAAAAAAAAATGTTTTTGTCTTTAAATACTAATACACACTAAGAAATGTGATATGTAACATATAAGAAAGTTTTGTTGTGGTCTTGCTGGGATCATACCAGCACACCAGCATCCCATGCTGGGTTCCAACAAACCAGTAACCAGCATTTCAAACTGGTCCCAGCATGCAAAACATATGCTGCTGACCAGCAATGCTGGATTTTTCAGCAGGGATTTACACATAATTTTCGCTGTCTCCCTTTTTGGAGCCATTATGGTGATTAGTGTTCCCTTTAGTTGGGCACTTGGCCATTGACTTTGGTTGAATTAATCAGCAATTGTTGAAAGTGCATGCTATCACTATTGTCAACAATATTTCATGCTCCTGACTGCACTGCCATAGCTTTTAATATGTGCACTTTTTGGAATCAATGACTGACAGCTGGATTTTGACACATGTGAGTTCCCAAATAAGTATGAATGTACACAAGCTCTTCAATGTACACAAGCTCTTTTTAACTGATTTGTGTACAGATCTTTTGAAACAGGAGACCATTCCTTTAATGCTTTGAAATGTTTTACCGGTGACATTGATTAATAATGTAATCATAACTAAAACAATCAATTTTCAGTTCTGCTTTCAGCAGAGAGAGCAAAAGAAATCACAAAGTTATAATCATATAATTCAATAAATCATATGTTTTAACCTTATATTTTTTCCTTTACATAATCTATTTGTTAGATATAGAAATATGCAAGCAAAAACAATGCTTGTCCCCAAAACACTATGGAATCCATGCTGATTTATGCTGTATTTTTGCAACAGGGATGATAGCAGAATGTTCATTTCCGGGTGAACTATCCCTTTAAGGAATACTGCGTTAACAGTCTAGCCACCCTGTTCAGCTCAGTTTGTGCTGTTTGTTGTGCAGAGACCATGCTGTCATATTTTGTACATCTCAGAGAGGTCATGTTAGGATAAATACTTATGTGGTTGGCTGGGTTTGCAAATAAACTAATAAAAATGCTGAAGTACGTCACAAAAGATACAGACACATGGTGCATGATCAGCCAAAAAGGAGGACACTTAAAGGGCAAAATGCTCACTTAGTATAACTCTGTAAAGCTTATTGGATTTAAATCATGTTTTTAGGCTGTCTACAATGTTTTTATTAGGTAGGCTATGTTTGAAATCTGAGGTATGTCTTGACCTTCCAGAAAGCATTTTTTGTATGAAGGAACTGTAGCTCCTAAAGAACCTGGTTTCAGACATACTTTCAAGTGACTGTAACATTTTATTTTCTACACTGTGCAAACTTAAAGGAACACTCCACTTTTTTTGAAAATAGGCTCATTTTCCAACTCCCCTAGAGTTAAACAGTTGAGTTTTACCGTTTTCGAATCCATTCAGCCGATCTCCGGGTCTGGCAGTACCACTTTTAGCATAGCTTAGCATAGTTCATTGAATCTGATTAGACCGTTAGCATGTCCCTCAAAAATGACCAAAGAGTTTCGATATTTTTCCTATTTAAAACTTGTCTCTTCTGTAGTTACATTCTGTACTAAGACCGACGGAAAATGAAAAGTTGCGATTTTCTAGGCCGATATGGCTAGGAACAATATCATTGCGCCTGCTGCACCCATGGTACGGCAGCAAAGTTCCTTGATTATTACGCCGGAATGAGAGTATAGCTCCTAGCCATATCGGCCTATTTTGAGCGACATGCTAACGGTCTAATCAGATTCAATGAACTATGCTAAGCTATGCTAAAAGTGGTACCGCCAGACCCGGAGATCGGCTGAATGGATTCGAAAACGGTAAAACTCAACTGTTTAACTCTAGGGGATTTGGAAAATGAGCCTATTTTCAAAAAAGTGGAGTGTTCCTTTAAATGTTTGGATCTCTATGATGTATTCTTTTCACCAAAATATTGTTAGCTGGCAAACATAAGTCAAGTTTCCATCCATTTTTTTCTTTTCTGTCATCGGCAAATGTAAATATGCGTTATTTGTGTTTCAAATAATTACTTTACTATATATAGTTCTTCTCTAACATTTACTGTGAAAAATGTTCAGAATTTAGATTTCTCTTTTTGCCATTTCCTAGAAGTTTGAATAAATGTAACACATCCTTGAAGATTACCAAGAAACAGAGCTTTAATAAGAGCAACATAGACACAGACTAGACAAACTAATTCTGTCATGTGACACCACATTTATTTACATTAAAGACATTTTTCCTGATAAAACATGTTTCCAAACTAGTTTTAGCAACCTTTCAAGTATTGACACAGAATTTATGTGCTAAAGTTAATCAAAACCGATTGTGTTGAAAATTGCGAAATTGGATAGATAATTAGCATTTCCATCAGCCATACTAGATTGGTACCTTAAACCTTGGTACCAGCACACCAGCATCCCATGCTGGGTTCCAAAAAACCAGGAACCAGCATCTCAAGCTGGTCCCAGTGTGCAAAACATATGCTGTTGACCAGCAATGCTGGATTTTTCAGCAGGGATTTACTCATAATTTTTGCTGTCTTCCTTTTAGGAGCCATTATGGTGATTATTGTTCCCTTTAGTTGGGCACTTGGCAATTGTTGAAAGTGCATGCTATCACTATTGTCATCAATATTTCATGCTCCTGCACTGACATACCTTTTACTATGTGCACTTTTTGGAATCAATGACTGACAGCTATACTTTTATAGGCTAGGCTGTACTACTAGTTTTGCGTCTGTGTCTATGTTGCTCCTATTAAACCTTTTCCCGCACTATATACATAATGTTTTGTCCAAAATACAAAAATGACTTGAGTTTGTCTTAAAAGCATCTGTGAGAACAGTAAAAATCCTGCAAAAATGCATATGAAGTTTACATTATTTTCCAGATTACTTTGTATAATAATAATAATTATAATAACAATAAAAATAGTTGACAAAAAATTGCTAAATATCAATCTTTGGTGAATCTACCATTCAGATTGAAGCATCTGCCAAATGCTACATGTTAAATGTTTTACAATTTATGAACATTATATATGTCCCTTTTTCCTGATAGAATAACCTTCAGACATCAACTATGATTTTAACATTGAAACACTGATGCAATGTTGATGAAGAAATGCTCCCAAAGTCTCATCCGTTTGCTCTCTTCACTTCAAACAGACGAGGAAAGCCAGGCAGGTGGGGAATAATTTAAGGTACTTTAAATGTATATGGGACACGTTGCCTGATTTAGTCTACCTGCTCAGACTGCAAATCAGCCTTCATCTTTAAAACCCTGATGATTGGAGGATCAGCACCAAGAAGAAACTTACGCTGATGTCATGTCAAGTATGTGACTTGCGACACATAAATAATATTCATATGACTATATTAATGAAATGTAATGCATAGTGACAGTCACATGATAAGCAAAGCCTAGTGAGCTGTCAGGAGCTGTACTGTAGGTAGGCAGCAATGCTGGAGAATCTACTTTGAAACTAGTTTCCCAAGCTTCTACTCAATTAGATGAAAGCTGCTTACAAAATGTAGCTAGCCAACACTGAATATATTTTATCAGACTACACTCTAAAAAATACTGGGTTAAAAACAACCCAAGTTGAGTTGAAAATGGACAAACCCAGCGATTGGGTTGTTTTGACCCAGCGGTTCATTTTAAGCCAGTCATATAGTAATTTTTTAAACAATAGTTGGGTTAAATTAAACTGCCCAGCATGTTGCAAATACATTTAACCCAGTCGCTGAGATGGTCCTCACTGCAGAACACGAGATCCAGGGGGCGAGGTTGGATCCAGATCCAACTCCTCCCACTTTACATATCCCTAAACCTACCCGTCTCCACTCAGTGGAATCGGTGGTTTGGAGCGTGTATCAAACTGCCAAAGTCACGCCCCCCAGTGGTGAACCATTGAAATTTCAAAACACTTATGACATAATGAAGCTTTGTTTACTGAAATCATGTGACTTTGGCAGTTTGATACACGCTCCGAACCACTGATTTGAAACAAAAGATTCGTAAAGCTTCGAAGCTTCATGAAGCGGTGTTTTGAAATCACCCATCAGTAGATATTGTTGAATAAAGTCATATTTTGTTTTTTTGGTGCACAAAAAGTATTCTTGTCACTTCATAACATTAAGTTTTACCCACTGTAGTCACATGAACTCTTTTAAATATGTCTTTAATACCTTTCTGGGCATCTGAAAGTCTTGCTATCAATGGAGGCCTCACTGAGCCATCGGATTTTATCAAAAATATCTTAATTTGTGTTCCAAAGATGAACGAAGGTCTTACAGGTGTGGAACGACATGAGAGTGAGTAACTAATGACAGAATTTTAATTTTTGGGTGAACTAACCTTTTAATAGAAAATTAAACTATAATAAATTAACATGCAGTTAAGTTTCTAAAAACCTTAGCCCTACATTCAGTTCAGACTTAATATTCTTTCCATAAAGTTTTTATTTATTTCTTTTTTATTTATTTATTTATTTTTTTAATTATGCTGAAGTTTACCTCTTTTCAAACGGACTGGATTTCCCAATGCTAAAAATAAGAGACAGTAGTTTACAAGAGTGTTATGCTCAGGGGCGCACTTTTAATAAAACATAAATTCATCCCCCGCACTTTTTCCGGGCAAGTGTGTTTACATAGAGGCCAATGTGAATAAATCTCGATTAAAATTAAAAGAGACAAGATAGTCTATGCATGACCTGTCGTTTTATCCTTAACTAAAATGAGGCGATCTAAACATTATGGAGCGCTCACTCTCGTGTAATAGATGTTTCATTCATACTGGAAGCCGGAGGGCGCTCTCACGCAGAATGTCCAAAACGGTTTCGTAGAAGTAATTCAGCTACTCTCTGCAGAAACGTATTGTATTGACTGATGAAACGTGAAGACAATAAATACACGATTGCGACAAGATATGGATTATGTACGCTCTTCAAGCCATCTCAAGGTATTTATTGACAGTAAAGTATATGAATAATGCAGTGCTAATTGACAACCTTTTTAATGTTTTTGAAAGAAGTCTCTTATGCTCGCCAAGGCTGCAATTATTTAATAAAAATACAATAATAAACAGTAATATTGCGAAATATTATTACAAATTAAAATAGCTGTTTTTATATTAATATATAGTAAAATGTAATTTATTCCTGTGATGCAAAGCTGAATTTTCAGCATCATTACTCCAGTCTTCAGTGTCACATGATCCTTCAGAAATCATTCTAATATGATGATTTCCTGCGAAACATTTCTGATTATTATCTGTGTTGAAAACAGTTGCTTAAAATTGTTGTGGAAACCATCAAACATTTAATTTTTCTGTATTCTTTAATGAATAGAAAGTTCAACAAACATCATTTATTAGCATTTATTGTCACTGTCACTTTGATAGATTTAATGCATCCTTGATGAATAAAAGTATGAATTTCTCTCTTTTTTTAATCTTACCACAAATGTTTTAATGGTATCATGATTTCCACAAAAATATGAAGCAGCAAAACTGTTTTCAACATTGATAATAATCATAAATGTTTCTTGATCATCAAATCAGCATATTAAAATGATTTCTAAAGGATCATGTGACACTGAAGACTGGAGTAATGATGCTGAAAATTCAGCTTTGATCACAGGAATAAATTACATTTTACAATATATTCACATAGAAAACAGCTATTTTTAATTGTAATACTATTTCACAATATTACTGTTTTTACTGCATTTTTTTTAATTAAATAAATCCAGCCTTGGTGAGCAGAAGAGACATATTTCAATTGTACAATTACAATTGTAATGTTTCCAAACTTTTGAAAGGTACTGTATTTTCTGCCTTATTCTGTGATCTTTTTTTTTTTTTACATTGTATAAAATCCACGAGGACTTAATGCACAAGTGCTTGTACATAAACCAATCATAAAATTGTCATAAAATATAGGGAAAATGGTTTAGATATTGGTTACTGTTCAGCAGTGTATTTGATTTCTTATGAAAAGCAAATTGATTTCAAATTAAAAGATGAGAGAAAAAAAATCTAACAATTAGACAAAGGTCAGATAAAAACTGGTATTACACCCAACATTTCTGTCCCCCTCACTTCTAAAATGATGGCTACGCCCCTGGTTATGCTACATCGCTACATGTAGCTTGCTACTGTAAAAGCTACACATTTTAAAGCAAGTTAAGCTGTTTGGTAACATCACTACTTTTAGTTAGTTACTCCTCAACATTGCTACAGTAGGCAGCTCACTTGGTTTTGATTTGGTTTTGATACACAGTTTCAGTCGTGGCACTGTCTTCGAGAGTCACCTGTGCCAGAAAACAATGACTATACTGTGTAGCCTATGAGGCTTCAAAGGTTTCAGTCACAAACCAGCAAAATGGCTTTGCAAAAAAGTTAGAGAACAAACAGCTTTGAGGACCTGTAATAAGTGCCAAGCAGCTGGATGGCTGAAAACACTCTAAAATGTTAGCAGTGTCATACTGCACTCATGTTCACTCATGTCAAGTTATTCTGACTGGAGTGACACGTAAAGCACTACTGTACGTTGAAGCCCACAGTTTGGATATATTTTTGTTGAGTACTCTTCTGAGAGACTGGTGGAAGTCATTGGGCATGTTACACTTACATCATAACAAACAACATCCACCTGTTTTTCATCGAGTGTTAGGACTATTTTGTGTGATTGCAAAGCTTAGGAGAAAACATTTGAATACATTTAAAAAGTATGAAGTGCTTTTCTCCTAAATGTTGAGTACTAATATCTTTTGATTCAGTTTTATATTGAGGAAGCTCTTGCTTATGCAAGAAAAAATGACTCCACAATAACAAACAAGCCCATCTCCAAATTGTTATTCATTCATCATCTAAGGTGTCGTGAGGGAAACAGAGGCGCTGATGTGTGCCTCTTGTTAAACACTAGTTCATAGAGATGCCAAGCCAAATGAATGAGAGCTTATAAAGTTCCTGCATCGGTAGAGCTGCCTAATCGAATGAAAATACATTAAAGGACAGAGATTTCTAAACAAATACATCTGAATTCTTAATTAAAAAAAAAACAAAAAACAAAAAAAAAAAACTACATTGTAATGTGTTTGTTGGTTTAGCCCCCAGAATGTAATGTAATCAGTCAATATATCAAAAGTACGGAAGCTTGTTTCTGCCACAGAATAAAACAATTTAAAACATAATTTGTCTTTTTATCTTGCATAAACTCACAATTGCGAGTTATAAGGTCATATTTCTGAGATAAACTCGCAATTGCAAGTAATTTTTTTTTCTTGCAATTGCGAGTTTATATCTCGCAATTGTGACTTCTTTGTTCAGAATTGTGAGATATAAACTCACATTTATATCTCGCATTTCGCAAGTCCAACTCTGAGGGAAAAAAGACTGACTTTTTTTCTCAGAATTGCGAGTTTATATCTCACAATTCTGACTTCATGCAAATCTGAGAAAAAAAAGAAAGTTGCAATTACCTTTTTTATTTTTTGTTCATTCGGGTAAACAAGCTTCCATTCAAAAGATTCTCTGCTTTAAAAAAAAAAAAAAAAAAAAAAAAAACCCTTAAATGTGGATAAGTTTCAATAAAGAAAAAAAAAAGAAAAAAAAAATCAGTTTCAGAGTCCATCAACACCCCCAAAGCTTCACAGTCCTATACCTCTTCATGGGTAACATGTGTGTAAGCAACTTTTATTCGCTTCTTCTGGTTTATGCAGATATGTTTCTTTGCTGTACTATTTCAGAAGATCTATAACAGCGCCCTCTATCATATAACAGTGAAAACACAGATTGCCGGGAAAAAAAACAACACAAAAAAAAAAAAAAAAATGGTGGGGAACCGTTGTGACATAAATGACACATGTTATTTCGAAACCTATATGACTTTCTTTATTGCGTGAAACCCAAAAGTAGATATTTATCAGAATGTCCAAAGTGCTTACATCCATACAATAAAAGTAAACGGTCACCACATCCAAACAACATTGGACCCTGCTGACATTTGTTGTATGGACAGTTTGCATTGTACTGCGAATGTTCTCAAATGTAGACATGAGAGTGAGTAAAAAAGTTACTTTTAACAAGGTCCCATGTCACTCCCACTTTAACAGTTTGAGCAAGGGGATTTCAAGGGGATTGTTTTGAGAACCTGTCAAAACGTAATGCAGGTTTGCACAGAGACTATTATTGAAGTCTATGGGGCAGGGCTGACCAGGGTGTGTATTACATAGTGACCTTCAGTAGGAAGTTTGAATGTGATGATTTTATGATTCATTGTTTGAACAGCTTTACGTGACAGCTAGTGGCATGGATGGCCTACCTTAGAAGTACTTTCTCAACTACAGTAACCTTTCTTCAGTGAATAATAATAAAGAAAACCTCTATAGGATTGTGATGGAAATGTTTTATGTAATGGCCTCAGAAGAGGTCAAAAGGGTATTTTAACATGGAATGTTTCAGAAAAGTGCAAATTAATGACATTTAGATCATTACAAACCAATCACCAGATTTTTACTCAATTGCAGGGTTTAAATGTACATGTATCTTTCTGTTCAGGGAGTCTCTCTTGGTTGTTGTGACCACTGAGCTCCCCGTTTATTCCTGCAAAGAGCAACCTGGGAGTCGTGTCTGGTAAATGCTGCGCTGCTGAGGAATAGAAGTATTAAGGGACATTGATAGTGTTGGAAGACTATAGACCTGCACTCGGGGTGAGGCTGTAATACTCAGAGTTAGTATTAATGATCCTGTGTCGGACCAGCGTATACCGGTGAGAGTGTATAAATGCTAAAGCCCTGGTGCTTATGTGTGGTTTCAGGTAGTGATATTAGCTTCTTGATGGGACGCCGCCACCATACTTCGGGAGGGGAATTACCTTGAAGTATTGGATTGTATTGTATGTATTTGGGAAGGGAATTACCCTGATATACCATAGTATTATATTGTATTATATAGGGCTGCCCCCTAATAGTCGACTAACTGTTAGTCGATGAGAAGAGGCTTAATCTGCCAATAATGGTATTAGTCGGTTAGTCGCAGAAATAAAACACCTTCCCGGGAAGTGGCGAAATCATGGACAGATGGCAGGAAATCCAAACATTCGCCTATTATTCACCATTATTATTAGGCGCATATCCAATTGTTTGTGTGGAGAGCGCACTTACTGCATGACATGGAGGCGCCAGTGCGATCACTTGCATTTAACTTAAAATACTCTGTCATTTTTGGTCATACAGATAAGAATAATCCAACACTCAAAACTGTAAATGCTTCGCTTTTATTTCCGTTATCTCACAATAACAACAAAACATTGTCCTTTAAAATAATGAAATCAATCTATATCTGCTGTCTCGGTCTCAGGTGAACTTGAGCGCGTCAAAACAATGAACCAAAACTCAGCGTATACTTGCCTCACAAACATGAGAAATATATTTATGGAAAGCTTTTAAATGAACCAATTCAAATCTAAAACAAATACTCTCAGATTATGTAATCCATATGAAATGTGCATATAGGTGCGTCCACTACTGCGGAGATGACGAGTCAGCACAAACACACAAAACACTAGTTTATCAATAAATTAAAATGTTCTCCTTGTGTTTTTTCATGGCACATTCATAATCATTACGTTTGCTGGTGCGCTGCTGCATGCTTTATGTGTGCATTTGAGTGCTGATTAGGCTATGTATTATATAAGAAGGCTCATTATTATGATTTATATGCTTTATTAAAATAAACGCATGATTAGTCGACTAATCGCTTAAATAAACGACTACTAGTTGACTAGAAAAATCTTTAGTCGAGGGCAGCCCTAGTGTTATATTCGAGACGGGAATTACCCGTTTTCTCTTGCTGTTGACAGTATTCTCTTTTTTTATGGTGTGATAAAAAGAGATATCTGATTTTGCTCACTCCATGATGTGGGGTGTCTTTACTTAAATTTGTAATTTATCATTAAGAGTGCTGTTGTGTTTTAAAAAATGCTTTAATAACAAAGTTTAACAGTAAATCAGTCAGATTCTTCATATACATTTGTTCAACAACTCTTAGTTAGAGAGTGTAATCATTAAACAAAAATGCACATCTGTGTGTGTGTATAGTGTGTGTATATATGTGATGTATGTGTGTAAATTTACACATGTAGTTCTGTAGTCATTAAAAGAGCTTCTCTAGCTGCAGAATCACATGGCACTTAATAAATGAACCTCTTGCAGATGTTCAGTTCCCATTGTGTTGCTCTTTGAGCTCATTAGGTTACAAAATCTAGTTACAAACATATTTTTTCCTCTGTTTTCTGTCACAATATATGCATGCATAAAAATATGTAAATTATCAATCAAGCACAACAATCTGATGGATATTACTTTTTATGCATAACTTGGAAACAATCGAGGTTGAGATCATAAACACCAAAACCTAATACATCTCCGATTTCAGCAAGCCAGACAATTTATGTTAGAGTGAAGACATGATCGAACACCCCGCTCTCTCCCATCTCATTTCACTTGTCAGGCCGGTTTGGGAACATCAATTTCAATATATCTCTTCATCTCAAGTGATTCTGACAGCATTTAACATATTCTAAAATATTAGACGTGTCAGGGACAGAGAAGACTAATAACAAAAGAGTGACATACAAACATCAATATGGCAAATAAATTCCTGTTTTGATCTCTGGTATAAATAGACAGTTAAAGGAAAGGCCTGATGATGATTTACAGCTGCTGTTTATTTGAATATGGAGGACTGTAGTCTATAAAGCTGCATGCTTATCAAAGTAACATCTGAACAAAGGCACATTTTACATTTTGCATTCATTATCCTTTTAACAGTCCTCTCAAATGTGTGGCTGAGCACATTTTGTGTTAAAGGAATAGTTCATCAAAAATTAATTATTATTATTATTATCTTTGCACCATGATGCAAGTGCAACCATTTGTAAATGACAACTAAGTATAATTTTCTGTTTCAATATTAGTGCCTGATGGAACCACAAAATACAAAGAAATCATTTTGCTATTTCAATTAAAGGGTTATTTAGTGACATAAGTAATCCATCTAACAAAAAAGTCTCAAGAATGCCTCAAAAACTTTTGATTGCTTATTTGATGTGTGCAGCCATCTTTAAACCAGCACCTGTGGGGTTGTTTTTTTGTGAGCTCAACCCGTGGGCAATCATAGCTGTCATCGGACTCCAGTATCTGAAGAGGAGGTTGTCAAATTTACCACATAGATGGGTGGTAGCAAGGGAAAATTGTGATGTTTTGAGATGGCGAAACCTGAAAGCAAGAGAGAGTAAATATCGAAAATGTAAAAGCCTAGAAAAGGGAAAGCTTGCTCCTGGGTGTTCAAGAAGAGACCCAATAGAGCAGTAATAAAGGGACGAAGGCAATAGTTTCATGTTCAGAAACACCAAAGAGGGCACTGTATTTTTCAAATGCGTCCTCGATTTCATTAAGCTCTTATTGTAACGTATGTTGTTTTAGTTTTGATTTCACTCTTGTTTGCTCTGTTCTAGTTCTCCTTTGTTCATTAGTTTCCATAGTTCTTGATTCCAGCTGTTCTTTTTCTCTTTGATTACATTCTCTGAGTATATAAGCCCTGAGTTTCCTTAATTCATTTGTCTGTTACCGTCTATGTTGTAAGTGGTTGCATTCTAGTGTTTTCCTGATATCTTCTGAGTTATATTAATAAAGTGTATTCTGTGAATTCCTCATCGTCACATTCTCAACACCCTTTTGTGACACTTATACTGTTATATGTGATGTATACAAATTATTTGAACAATATTTTGAATACAACCCGAATTCCGGAAATGTTGGGACGTTTTTTAAATATGAATAAAATGAAAACTAAAAGACTGTCAAATCACATGAGCCAATATTTTATTCACAATAGAACATAGATAACATAACAAATGTTTACACGGAGAAATTGTATGCACAAAATGAGCTCATTTCAAATGTGATGCCTGCTACAGGTCTCAAAATAGTTGGCCCCCGTCCCATGTTTGCCATGGTGTAGCAACTCCTTTTCTTTTCAAAACAGTGTGAAGATGTCTGGGCATCGAGGTTATGAGTTTCTGGAGTTTTGGTGTTGAAATTTGGTCCCATTCTTGCCTGATATAGGTTTCCAGCTGCTGAAGAGTTTGTGGTCGTCTTTGACATATTTTTCTCTATAGGTGAAAGATCTGGACTGAGGCAGGCCAATTCAGCACCCGAACTTTTCTATGACGAAGCCATGCTGTTGTAATAGCTGCAGTATGTGGTTTTGCATTGTCCTGCTGAAATACACAAGGCCTTCCCTGAAACTGAACGCTGATAACATGCTGGAAGGTCTCCCTCCTCTTTAGCCCGGAGGACACGGCGTCCGTGATTTCCAAAATGAATGTCAAATTTGGACTCGTCTGACCATAGAACACTTTTCCACTTTGAAACAGTCCATTTTAAATGAGCCGTGGCCCACAGGACACAACGGCGCTTCTGGACCATGTTCACATATGGCTTCCTTTTTGCATGATAGAGCTTTAGTTGGCATCTGCAGATGGCACGGCGGATTGTGTTTACCAACAGTGGTTTCTGGAAGTATTCCTGGGCCCATTTAGTAATGTCATTGACACAATCATGCCGATGAGTGATGCAATGTCGTCTGAGGGCCCGAAGACCACAGGCATCCAATAAAGGTCTTCAGCCTTGTCCCTTGCGCACAGAGATTTCTCCAGTTTCTCTGAATCTTTTGATGATGTTATGCACTGTAGATGATGAGATTTGCAAAGCCTTTGCAATTTGACGTTGAGGAACATTGTTTTTAAAGTATTTCACAATCTTTTTACACACTTTTTCACAGCTCTGCCCATCTTTACTTCTGAGAGACTCTGCCTCTCTAAGACGTCCCTTTTATAGCTAATCATGTTACAGACCTGATATCAATTAACTTAATTAGTTGCTTGATGTTCTCCCAGCTGAATCTTTTCAAAATTTCTTGCTTTTTCAGCCATTTGTTGCCCCCGTGCCAACTTTTTTGAGACCTGTAGCAGGCATCAAATTTGAAATGAGCTCATTTAGTGGATTAAAGTGTAAAATTTCTCCGTTTAAACATTTGTAATGTTATCTATGTTCTATTGTGAATAAAATATTGGCTCATGTGATTTGAAAGTCTTTTAGTTTTCATTTTATTCAAATTTAAAAAACCTTCCAACAAATTCGGATTGTATTTTGATTATTGCCTGGGACAATGATTTGTCCTTTAGTATCTTGTATTATTATCAACAAAATACATGTTTTCACTGAACAATTTGCTACAAATCATTGTTAATCCTGATATAATCAATATTTTTCTCCTCTTGTAATTAAAACACTGTCCAAAAAAGTGTTCCATACAATTTTAGCACATGCAGTATAGTTCATTTAGTATATTTCAAGTCTTAAACCTTATTTATGCTACATTCAATTCAAATTCTCAAATGGCAATTCTGTAAGAATGAGAGTAAATGATAGGATTTTTGCTCTTGTGTGAACTATTTTTTTTAACAAGAATTCAATAAATTCATTTACGTATATGGCTATTTAGATGTCACTCAGCAATTTAATTTAATTGCCCATAAACATAGGGAAAAGAGAGGCAGACAAAGGCAGAAAGAACGTCAATGTGATCGTATAGCAAACGTGATTTAACTGTTAAGTGATTGTATGTTATTTATGTTCACTAATGTGCTTAATTGGCACAAAACAGACAAATCTGTCAAAACAAGCCATTTGCAACTCTATTACAGCCATTTACCCTTAATTAGCATAATTCGGTTAATTAATGCAATCATTGTGCCACAAGACACATCATGTTTGTTAAACTTTATTGTCAGTTTTCGCATCTTGTCAAAAACACTTTGCAGAAACAGAGCTCACTAGATAACTGGGCTGTGCTTATGACAGTCCACACCATTATTGTGGAAGAATATTTGGGGAAACGAAAAAAGAAATCAATAAATATACACTAACAAGTCTCAAACGGATTGCTGGATATTACCACACAAGCAACGTATTAGCGCAGGAACTGAAACACAACCTGGGAACCAGGAGGAACTCTGTTCCTGTTTCATGAAGCAATTATTTATTCTGTGGCAATAAATCTGTAGAAATTATTGAAGGTAGAGTACATCAACATAAGCACATCATTTAAAAACTTAAAGACCCCCTGTGGTGAAAATCAAGTTTTTAATGCTGTTTATATGTCTATGTGGTGTTTTTAATATACTTTAAGAAAAACCATGTGCAAATTTATAAGTCAACACCATTGCTGAGTATTTTCTCCTTAAAACTGCAGTGAACCAAAAACAGTCTAAAAAACACGGTTTGAAATCGCTGGTGTTTCTGACATCACAAACTATCTTGTAACTAATCCCATTATCGTGCAGGCAGGCTTTAGCATATCATTAACTATAACCGCTCTGAAGCAGGGGAGTCTCAAGAGAAGCCAGGTTATCCTGGTATATTTTTCTGCTGATATGAAAAATCGTGTAGATTTAACAATATAGCGGGTTGTTCAAAGCATTTCGGATAAGTCAGCTGTCTGAGATGGCGAATGGGAACATAGTTTGTGTAACATTAGCAACACATTATTAGCTGTTTGATAATGTAGTCAAGCAAAAGGCTAATCATATTAATTATCATTATGTGTCCGATGTTGTAAAGTGCGATACCATCGTGCAGCGTTTACCTCAGTAAGTTGACAGAGTGGATCTCTGAGCTCGTGCGAGTGAGTGGAGGCGGGGCAAATGTGCATATTCATAAATCCGCGTATACTAAATGAAGCAAGGGTGTAGAGTTACATTCAAGCTATTTTAAGGTATGAAGAATTTTTTTCACAGGAAAAAATGTTTAAATATGTCATTTTGGGGATTAAAGATGAACCAATTCACCTAAATGAATCTGACTTTCTGATGATTATTGCCTTATCTTGCTCTAATGTAAATTTGCGGCAAAACAATCTGACAAAAAGTTTTGTCATGTTGTTTTGCAGTTGGGTAAACAGATTCTTACTAGAAAAGCAATGGCTGGCTAAGCTACTGAAAGCACCTGCTAAAAATATATAGTTAAGCAGTGTCACTATTTTTAGTTAATTACTCCCCAGCACTGTTTAAGATCATTGCCATGCTTTCTTCTGAATTTCACTCTCTGAACCTGAGAGGAGCTTTATTCCTTATGGGACCTGCTGAAGGGTCAAAAGAAAATCCGGGCCACAGAATGACGGGACTAAAAATACCAGCTTTAGTATTAAAAAGGACATGATTTATTTCCCATCTGTTAAAGTATGCTTACAGATGGATGAACAGATTAGCATTTAGAGTTATAGAATTGTGTATGTGATTGTGTATTTGTGTCACAGAGAGAGAGAGAAAGTTGATGATGATGATGAAGATGAGGCGAAAGGACTTTAGCTAAATACGTCCTGTCAGAATTCCTCGGTCCATATGCCAACTGCATAATCTCTGATCTTATCTGAAGGATGTTTTCTTTTAGAAGTATACCATGTTGGATCCAACTTTTGATTTTAGTGTGTTTATTAATGAACACATACACTGCCCTCCAAAAGTTTGGAAACACCCCTGGCAAAGTGTGGTTTTGGACAATATCAGCATAAATCCTTATCATTTTTTGGTGCAAATACATTAAAGTAAGTTGACATTATCATTGAAGACCACCAATAATAATTTTCATTTTGATTACATAATAATGGCAATATATACATGTCAAAGTCAGACATGCCCCTTTGCCAGCTGTGATGCCTGGTTACTGGTTTAAACTTGGCCCAGGTTTCTAAAAGATTTTTGGGTCAGCACACCTTAATAGCTTCAACAATTGATTGCCAATTAAGGTTAGAATACAATGAACCAATTAGAACCCAGTTTAGGTCAGATAGCTGCTAATGTTGGATATTTTGATGAATCGAAAATTTAAGTTTTTTCTATGTATAAACTGTTTATGTAATAAAATATGTTTTCGTAGTTTGTGTTGTCCCTTATCAGTGCAAAATTATCACAAATTAAAAAGGATTCATGCCAATATTGTCCAAAACCCCACTTTTCTAGGGCGTTTCCAAACTTTTGGAGGGCAGTGTACATCAGATATTCAGCCAACAGTCCGTGGACATGATGTCTGAGCTTGAGACTATTATTTCCAGAATCTTATGCACTCTATCGGATTTAACCCTGCCAATCAGAAACACTCTCTACTGCTCAATAATTTCCGCTAATGATTTTTGCACCCCCACACAAAAGAATTTAAATATTCAACATGTTGGACATGATTTTTTAAGATTTGAGATGAGGGCGGCCCCAACGTTCTTCTGAGCAGATTCAATCACTGTTAACACACCGTACATTACAGGAAAACTTGACAAGATAATCTATAGAACCATCAAGATAATCAGGACTTTACCTAGGATTGTCGAAAGGGTAGAATTGGGCCCAAAATCAGCCCGATTATTGTGATTATTAGTGTGTAGGTGCCTTAAGCGTGAGGAAATTACCAAAACAACTGCTACAACATCATTAACTTCCAAGTACAGATAATTTTTACTTCTTGAACTGGAGGACCACCGGTAACTTTCCATCTCAATGTGAAAAAAACCCTGGGTATTAAAAGCAAGTTAATCTCTTTTACTCTTTCTAACGTGATTGTAATGTGACATCGCGGTGATTTTGCCAGCGAAAGAAATACTCTCAGTTCATAAAATTTTAAGGTGATGCGATTCTAATGACACTTTAAAAGAATGGAACATCTTGGAATGACACATAACGTCGCATTTGCGCGCGTCAGGGATTAATTATCTAAAAATTAATCCCCCGCCTCCAAAGATGGCATTTTGTTTTGCCAAAAGTGAGGGTGTGACATTCTCTCGTGTTAAACAAGAGCGGCACTAATCTCAAAAAGAACACGTCGCTCCTGCACATCCACCTGTTCGTGGCGAGGAAAACAAGCATTTGCATTGCTTGTTGGAGTTACGATTCAAACGTATTAAAAGTCTTTGGGAATTTTTGAGGATAAACTAAGAGTGAGAAAATCGGGAAGTATTCTTGCAACAAACGTTGCTGCTGTCCTAATAAAAGTGCAAAGGTTTCTAAAAGCGTCAGTTGTTGTCTGGTTTTAGCAGGCTTTTCAGACTGAAACTTCAAAAGAGACTTTGAAATACTCAAACCCCTGTGTGTACCTGATTCACTCTGCTTTTGAAATGGTAAACCCCCTCTATTTCCTCTGAAGGGACCTTTGAGCTTTGTTAGAAATGTTGCATTTGTAGTGCTTTACTGATGAACTTTGACATGCATCTCACTGAGGTTTAGCCTATTGTTGAAGACTACAAAAAAAAAAAAAAGAAAAAAAGAAAATGGTATAAAATAAACTTTTAGCAGATATATACACACATTTATTTCACAGTCTTTCTTGTCTTAAAAAATAAAAATAAAAAATATTACATTAAAAATATAGATGACTCATGTTATCCACAGAGGCAAATTTTCCAATAAAATATCCCCTTTCCTTAATTATAAATACCATCTGCCAGTAATGCTGCAGTCATATCTCTGAGACACAAAATCAGCACATGAACACTCTCCTCTTGATCTGACCTGTCACTCAATTGGATTCCTGTAGCTTTTAATACTTATGATTCCGAATATTTTGCTGAACACACTGGATGTCCTACTATCTGAAAATGCTGTGACCACCTGCCGTGTCGTTCTTATTATTCAAATGTTAATTCATTATCCAAATTACAGTAGAAAAGACTACATGACTCACAGTATCAGCTACAGATCTGGACAAGATACTTGATACTAATGAGATGATATCTTTCATTGTGAATTAAGTAAATAAATAGGTTTTTAGTAATGCTCAGGATTTTACCTAATGAATTGGAACAAATCTTTCTCAAAGACATCAAGCAACAATTAAAAATAGAGCAGTTCTTTGTGTGTTTGTGTGTGTGTGTGGGGGGGGTGTCACAGATGTGTATAATGACATGTGTATTATCACTTCCTGTGTCCTCGTAAGCCAAATGGCTTTTAAAACATACTGAACTGTGTTTTTTTGAAATTCCAAAAATGCCAAAAGTTTTCTGTGATGGGTAGTGTAAGGGGATATACAGTTTGTACAGTATAAAAACAATTATGCCTATGGAAAGTCCCCATAAACCACATATGAGTGAGTGTGTGACTGTGTGTGTGTGTGTGTGCAATATTGTGAGAACTGCTCCTGAAATGATACATTTACTTGCACAGCCCACTGCGAACACCCTTGTAATTCGCTTCAACCTTTTCGAACTTTATGAATGACTATTTTAGGTTTAAGTGGTGTGCGTAAAAGAACTGGAAGCAAGCAGAGTACGGGTGTTTCTAAAGCAAGTAGTGCCATCTGCTGTTAAAAACTAAGCTCAGAATCGATAAGAGAGAGGATCGCGATACATCGGAAAATATCAGAATTGCTCCAGATTCTTTGTATCATGACTCGTGAATCGATGTATTGTCCCAGCCCTATTGATTTTGGTGGACGAGATCTGCTACGCTGCTGCTGTTGTGCTAATACAAGAATTTGTTAAGCTTAGGTAAAATCACATACATAAAGGACATGCTGCTGCAAGAAAATATAAAATAACTGCATAGCAGATCTATACAGGTGGTGCTGGGGAAGAGGAGGGGTAAACAGAAGTTGGTAACACTTTACAATAAGGTTTATTAGTTAAACATTAGTTAATGTATTAACTAACATGAATTAACCTTGAGCAATACATTTGTTACTGTATTTACTAATCTCCGTTAACATTAGTTAATGAAAATACAGTTGTTCATTGTTTGTACATTTTAGTTCACAGCACATTAACTAATGTTAACAAGATTTTTATAACGTATTAGTAAATGATGAAATTAACATTAACAAAGATTAATAAATGCTGTATAAGTGCAGTTCATTATTAGTTCGTGTTAACTAATGTAGTTAACTAATGTTAACTAATGAACCTTACTGTAAAGTGTTAGCCAGAAGTTTTCATGATCGTGCAGCAGGCGATTGCAGGCTAGGGTGCAAAATATATGGTTACATGGATTAGGAAGTATGTGTCTGATTGGCTAATGCCACAGCGTTAGAAGAACCAATCTGCACTTGGTTAAAGTTTCATGACTGCACTGTGTATTTCACTCAAAAATTAGTTTGTCAATATAATAAAAATCAATGGGGTCTAATGTTGTTTGGACTCCAAAGTTCTCCAAAATATCTTCTTTTGTGTTCCGCAGAAGAAAGGAAGTCATACAGAATGACATGAGAGTGAGTACTTGATGACAGAATTTTCATTGTAATAATCTGTTAAATAGAAGTTACCATGTAAATATTTGAATCTGACTTTTATTTTAGAAGTGGAATCAAAAATGTGTCCATATGTACAGAGTGGAGTGTAGAATAAATACTATGTTACAGTATTTCTTTGCAGAATAAATAAGTATACTTTTTATAGTGTTACTATGAAAACCAAACTGATTTAAAATGACGCAAGACACATAATTTATATGAAGCAATAGCAGCATATGGGAGCTTATTGTTTTGTTGACTTTTTTTTTCTTTCTGTATAAAATCACATAGCCCAAAATAACACACGCTGTGTCATTCTATCCATTCCAAAACTCCCATGCACCAATCTACTTACTCTCATCCAGAGATGTTAGGCTAATGTGTTTATGTTAAGCTTTTGAGACTTTTGTAAGTTATCAACATGAAAAGAAAGCTTTTTTTGCCATATATTTAGATATGTTAGAAAGGCGAACACTGCAATTATGTTGTTTTATTCTGACAGGGATCACACATTTCTCACTGCTATGGTAATGCTGACAGTAAACAACGCTCTTCACATGTGCAGAATACATGAGAAGTTTTTGTCAGATTGTGTTACATAAAACCATTCATGAGGAATCTGCAGTTGGACTAAATTGATTTAGGCTGACAGTATCTGTGCATTTAAACATGGTCTAGTTTCCAGTGAATATAAATCAGGGCTCAGAATCAGTATAATGCAAACCAAAATAAATGCTGGAACTCAAACTAAATGAAGAAGCCAGTACTGGGAACAAGCCACAACCCAAATGTTCTCAAATTTCAAGCCTGAGTGAAAAAATTGTATTTCAAGTCTGTTCCTCTTTATTCTTATCAGCACAAGTGTCATATATAAATATATGTGCTGTATTGAGTTGTGCCACCTGGGGGCCCAACAAGAGGCCAGACAAAGTGGTAATCATCAACTATTCAATCAAACTTCTTCAAATGTTATATGCCTTCTGCACATTGTAGGACAATAGAGCCATCAGGGCTCTTTGGATTGGCAAAATGCTAAGACGATAAATTGTGTCTGATTATTATGTTTGCTGCAGGGTTTAATTGAATTATGGAAGCACTTAAATTCGGCAACACATAATCAGAGCAAAATCAAGCCAGGATTAATGCTTTATAATTTTATCAGTAAATGATACTTTATTTCTAAAGGGGAAGGATCAATTTATCTCTGTTGAATTTGATTATAACTGTGTGATTATCCTTATTGTGTTGCTTATTCATTCTTGTTAGCCAGTCAAAGTGTTTGATAACAGTGTTTGTTTGATAATGGTATGATCCAAGTATATGACAAATAGTAAGAAAAAGTGGTAACATTTTACAATTAGTTAACATGAACTAAGAATGAACAATACTTCTACAGCATTTATTAATCTGCATGTTAATTTCAACATTAACTAATACATTATTAAAATAAAACTGTGAACTAACATAAACAATGAATGACAGTATTTTTATTAACTGACACTGACAAAGATTAACAAATACTGTAACAAATATATTGCTCATTGTTTGTTCACATTAGCATTAGCAAAACATTAACTAATGTCACCAAATGAGACCTTATTGTAAAGTGTTACCGAAATAGTTAACATAGCAAATACATTTCACAAAATTCCCAACCGTAAATATATCAAAAATGTATTTTTGTGAGTGGATATGCATTGCTATGGACTTCATTTGGGCAACTTTAAAGGCCATTTTCTCAATATTTTGATTTTTTTGCTCCCTCAGAATCCAGATTTTCAAATAGTTGTATCTCGCCCAAATATTGTCCTACTCTAACCATACATCAATGGAAAGCTTATTTATTGAGCTTTCAGGTGATGTATAAATCTCAATTTCCAAACAAATTGACCCTTATGACTGGTTTTGTGGTCCAGGGTCACAACTGTCACTATGTTCCTGAATACAGCCATTCTCCAAAGATTTAGTTGTCAGCACAGTCAAGGTGACCACAAAGTTTGTGGTTTGGGCCAATCAGCAGGTATAGTTTTGGCTGACTTGTGGAGGTCAAGTGGAATTGGCTGGTTCTCTAGCGTGAAGAGTCTCTAGGAAAAATCTCAGCTTGAGTCAGAGAAACATGCCAGAAAGCCACTGAGAAAATGTCTCCGGAAATCCACAGTCATAACAAACCCCTGAGACAATCTGAAGAAAAATACACTAATCTGGCATTTTTGCTCTTTTTCTTTATATGATTATTCACTAAATTGAGTTGTACTTAAAAAAACGGCAAAAAAAAAAAAAAAAAGTTGCAGACACAATAGCTAGACATTAATGAAATAAATGATGATGTGTGCAGCCTAGTTAGAAAATACTTTTTTAAAAATCTAAATTCCAACTCCATGAGTTGCCATGATCTGATTCATTAGTATTTCCTCTGCAGATGTGTCCAACATATCATCTGTAGCCCTGTGGCAAGACATTCTGTGTTCTTTTAATAACGTATTAGTTCCAGTAGATTTAAATATAAATTGAAACAGGCAAGAAATGTATGAAATGTATGGTTCTAGTGGTTGGTTTGACCTTTGAGTAAATGGCACTTGCCTCAAAGACCTAAAATGTCATTCTTGTGAAGAATGAGGCTTTAAACAACATGGGTTAGATCCTTTGGCTAATTCTGGATGTGTGTAACTACTGGCAGAAACACTAAAGTGCATGACTCAATTTTCACAGCCCAATTTATAAAAATTAAGTTTAAGCCTAACTGAGAAGAAAAAAGTAGCCTAACTGGGGTTCAAATATATAAAACTTATATATAGGTTTTATATATAATATGTCTCCAAGACACTTGAAGAAACCTACCTGCAAAGCTACAGTACTGTGAAAAGTTTTAGGCACTTGTGTAAAAATGCTGTGAAGTGAGGATGCTTTCAAAAATAATGTCATAAATAGATTTTATTTATCACTTAACTTCTTTTAACTAAATCAAATCAATATTTGGTGTGACCACCCTTTGCATTTAAAACAGCTTTTGTCCAGGTACACTTGCACATAGTTTTTCAGGTAGCTTTGCAGGAAGGTTTCTTCAAGCATCTTGGAGACATTGCCAGAGTTCTTCTGGATTTAGTCTGTCTCAGTTTTTTTCTGTTTCTTCATGTAATCCCAGATGAACTTGATGATGGTGAGACCGGTTGTCTCCATTTGGTGGAAAACACAGCTCATTGAAGCCATGGAAGCCAACAAATTAACTGGGTCAGAGATCGCAGATTCTACCCGACCTAGAAAGCATCGGCATCCATCTAAAAAGCTCTATGACCAGAGGTATATTAAATCAACAGTTAAATCGCAGTTAAATCAACTCATTAATTTACGTCATTTGCAATCGTTCCTGTTGTGTGTCAATCTGGCAACCTGCGTGAATGTCGAGTCTGAGGAGGAGGGAGAAGTATCTCCAATATTTTAAAATATATGTAACGGCAGAACCCCAGAACCACGTCACAGCAGTCAGCAGCTCCAGGCCAGCAGCGTCAGACCACAAGTTAGGGTGGTGCCACCCCGACCACTAACCCTATCCTTCACAATAACTGTAAACTGTTAAGCTCTACCTTAACGAATTCCCAACCCCACCCCACCAAACCACTAAAACTACCCTTAATGTCGCTAAAGGCTCCACCCCAACACTGGTGCGAGACTGCTGGCCTGCTGTCCTCAAACAGCTGTGACATATGGTTCTGCGGTTCTGCAGTTGGTTATTATTGAATATTTTGAATTTGGACTGCAGTACCTATTTCAGCCACTAGCTGTCAATATTACATACTGCACCTTTAAATAAAATAGATCCCAGATTGTTTGTGTTTTCAGACTCAAACAGAATGTCAAAACATCCTAAATGCAGGTATTACATTATATTTATACATCTTAAAAACAACTGTCTTGTTCTCTGAGAAATGAAAGACTGAAAAGCTGACATTATGAAATACCCTTCCTCCGTATTTGCGTCAGAGGACTATAGTCATACAAATGCTAGCCTTTGGACTCCCACCAGCTGGGTGTCTTAGGCTTTGAATATGGCCAAAATAATACAGCCAAAAACAAAAATGACATCGCCAGCCTACACGCTCAGCGGGGAGTATTTATGAAAAAGACATAGCCATTGTCATCACACAGTGCAATACAAATCTTGCTCATATTCATTAAATTCTACATGTATAATTATATAATTCAAAATTCTGGCAGCGTTTTCTTCAAGTGGATCAAAATAAATGTAATGAATATCATGGTGTGAAATAAAGAAAAAGAATTCCTTGCACAAAGAGTCAGAGCAGTGAAACTAAGACTGTTTTAAGACTATTTACAAACAGTTGGATGAAAATGTCATGTGATGAAATCATACAGTATATATATATATATATATATATATATATATATATAATATATCAGGGGCGTTTCCTCCGAGGAGGTAAGGGAGGCAGTGCCTCCTCAAAAAAAAAAATAGGATGAGAAAATAATCCATATTACATATAAAACAACACAAATATTACAAATTATGACATTAAAAAGAGCGCAAGTCACACGTATTTCTTAAGGAACACTGCCCAACAGCGACACCCACAGTTACAGCAGGAGTCATGCCTCCCTTTGCTCTCATAGAAAACCATAGAAAACCATTAGACCCCCTATAGTGTGCGGTGGGTTTTGTGGGGGGTAATTGAGAATGAATGGGGGAAAGTCACGTGAGAGGAGGCAATGTCTCCATCGTGCTATGATTGGATGTAATTGGTTATGATTGGATATGACTGGTTTGTGCGATAAATCCCGCCTCTTGTTTACGTGCATGTTCCGCGTGTCAGTTTGAATGAACAAATGATGGCGTCAATGGGAAGACTAATTGAAAAGTAAGTAAACAGATCACCCAGTTAGATATCACCGCTTTATGTCACGTCAAAATCAAACTTGAAATGGACTGAAAACATGATGACTGCGGGGGGTTTTAGTGCAATCAGCTTGGTGAAATTAAAAATACATCTTCGTGTCTGTGACAGACGGTGTTTACGGAGCATGACTGATGATCCAAAATAGCCTAAGTTGACTATTAAAAAGAAAAACATCAATACACAAATAAAATATATTGTTTAAATTATTATTGCCTTTAGTTACTATTTTGGAATGAATGTAGAAATGCTTAAAACACTAACTTGATGAGATTGACTTGGTTTTGATAAATAGAACATTTATTACAATACATTGTTAATGTAAAATTACAAAATAGAATTGTATTTGGTTTCTTTTTTTCTTTTTTGATGTAATGTAATGTTCATTTAACAAGGAAGATGTGTCAACGTTAAGAGTAATGCACATGAATTTACATTGATTCATAAATAAATAAAAAATTTGCCTTCTCATTTCAGAACACCACTGCACGCCACTGAGATATATATATATATATATATATATATATATATACACTACTCCTCCAAATCATTGAATTCAGGTACAGGCCTCCAAACTTCGTGTGGCCTTCAGATTAGCTCAAGAACAGTGCGTAGAGAGCTTCATGGGTTTCCATGGCCGAGCAGCTGCATCCAAGCCTTACATCACCAAGTGCAATGCAAAGCGTCGGATGCAGTGGTGTAAAGCACGCCGCCACTTTGGGATGAATTAGAGTGCAGACTGTGAGCCAGGCCTTCTCGCAACATCACTGCCTGACCTCACAAATGCGCTTCTAGGAGAATGGTCAAAAATTCCCATAAACACACTCCTAAACCTTGTGGAAAGCCTTCCCAGAAGAGTTGAAGCTGTTATAGCTGCAAATAGTGGGCCAACTCCATATTAAACCCTACAGATTAAGAATGGGATGTCATGCGCACGTAAAGGCAGGCGTCCCAACACTTTTGGCAATATAGTGTATATTACCTTGAAATGATTGAGATGAGTACAGAATTATATAGAAATATGTTTCTGAAAGCATCAGATATTTTAACTTTTTTATGTAAAGGCAAGGTTAGTCATGAGGGTCTGCAGTTTTTAAAATATTATGAGAAAAATATAAAATATTTATATATTTTATTAATATATTTCTTCACTATGATATCAGGGCAGCTTTATTGCTGTCACATTTGGGGCTTTATGTCTTCCTAAAAAGATAATTTAGAAATTAAAAAAAAAAAAAAAAAGTGCATTTAAGTTGTATGATCTTTTTTTTTTTTTTTAATGTATTTATATTAATAAATTCAAATAAAACAAATATTATGTCATATTTTAGAGAATGTTGTGTAGTCTTTATCTGGCTTAAAGTGATTGATCACCCAAAAATGTACGTTCTGTCATGTTTCATGTCGTTCCAAACCTGTATGATTTTCTGTCTTCTGTGGAACATAAAAAAAAAATATTTTTGAAAAATGTTGGTAACCAAACAGTTTTGGTGACTATTGACTTCCATTGTATGGACATAAAACAGCTGAGACATTTCACGAAATAGCTTTTTTTCATGCTCCAAAGAAAAAAAAGAAAGTCATACAGATTGGGAATGACATGAAAGTGAATAAATAACAGAATTTTTATTTCTGGCTGCAACTAACAGTCACATAAGTCACATGAATTCTGATGACTGTTTAGACTCACATTGCAAAACAACAACCTGTATCAGATCTAGTACCACATATGGAAGTGGTCCAAATGTGGTTTATGCTGTTCGCACTGTTATGGAAGAAAACAAAAAAAGGATCTGAGTCACATAACAGTTAAAAAAGAATCAAATTCAGATCATTTTTGCCTGCAGTCTGAACGTAACCTTATTGATTTTGCCAAAGTGGGTGAGTAATTTGTTTTTACTTTATCTGGCATGTCTTAAAATCCCCAGATTACAGTTCCTCTGCGCACTTCCTCAATAATCAATGAGCCTGGATTATTTATAACTACTTCCTGTACAGTAACACAGCACAGGGTGTCAGTGAACGTGTGTTCAACCCTTCTATGTATAGCACAAAGCTCAGGGGTTGGATATATGAGATGAGGGGCTGTTAAACTTGACAGAGTCTACTTGTGCAGAACGACTTCGACTTGGTGGCATCTAACATCTGCGGTGCTAATCGGGCCTAATTGCTCTTCTGAACTCGTGCATTTGGAGATAGCTTTTAGTGCTCTGCTGGGAACCAGCCAGTTCACGAAAGCAGGACAGCAGGCCTGTAGAGGAGTGGGAGGATATATATTTAATCTGTCTGTTTTCCCTGTTAAAATTGCGTGAGTGGTTTAAGAGTACGTCTGGAGTGGCAAGCCTCATTTTTACGCTAAAGTTACATAAGAGGCCTTTTTTTTTTTTTGTCAAGGACTATCATTTACATACTCAACTGGGTGAGTTGAGAGTGTACTCATCATCTTTAAGAAAACCATGTGGTTCTTTAGAGGGACATTTCATTGCACAGAAGTTGCTCTTTCAATGCTTGGGAGACTTACTGAAGAAAATTCATGCAGATATCATATCAAGTCATTATTTATTAATAATCTTCATCACATCTGTGGCAGGTCTTAATATGGGGCTCAAGTTGCAATTTTGTCATCAATACCCTCAAGAACCATGATATTTTTATATGAATTTAGGCCTATACAATATATCTATAAACATGTTACATTATTTTTTAGAAAGAAATTAAGCCCTTTTTTCAGCAAGAATGCAATAAATTGCTCAAAAGTGACCGTAAAGCAATGTATAATGTTACAAAAGGTTTCTATTTCAAATAAATGCTGTTCTTTTGAATTTTCTATTGATAAAGTAAGCCACTTTCACCTTGATAATAATAAGAAATGTTACCTGAGCAGCAAATCATAATATAAGAATGATTTCTGAAGGATCATGTGACACTAAAGACTGGAGTAATGATGCTGAAAATTCAGCTTTGCCATCACAGGAATTAATTACATTTTAAAATATATTAAAACAGAAAATATTTTCTATTTTCTATATTATTTTAAATAATAATAATATTAATCTTGTTATGAAATAATGCTGGTCTGAATTTAGTATATATTGCCTAATATATATGCCTAATATATATATATATATATAATATATATTACTTTATATATTATATGCTATGTGAGTAATGAGGGAAATATTTTTGTAGAAACCTTGTATTACATTTCAACAGCAGTTACAGAAAGGCTATATTGCTAGTACTGGAAGCAATATATCTTGTTTACAGTACAATGTGTTTTGAATGCAAACTGAATCCAAAACCCAACACTAATTGGAACTCGCAAAATCATACTTTGTATACTTTGCTTGATAATAGATCCATTTAGTCCACCGCACTTATAAAAGTGAGATTTTTCAGATCTATATCCTTTGCGTTGAAGCTTCTCATTCAATTTCATTTTTAAATTGCCTGTACTAATGCACTTACATAATTATAATGTGAAGGCATCAAAGCTACTTTGAGAGTACAGCTTGTTCCATTATCTTCTAGCCATAGCAGAAAATAACACACAGCTGTTACATATTTTTTCTATAAACAAATAATCATAGCCATCCGGCATTGTGTATTCAGATGTAAAATAAATGACTCCTCCTGTATGTCAAAGAAATGAAATATTCCAAGTCTTCTAAAGTCGTACGATAGCTTAACAGACTGAATTTTAACATATTATTGACGGATAATCTTCCCCTTCAGTGAGCTATTTACTGAGGAAAGAGCCTGGAGCTCTTGATTGTCCATTCAGTCCGGTTGTAAACTGGTTCTTTTCAATGAAACACTTGATCCAGTTCAAAAGAATGGTCCTTTCAATGATCCAGTTCTCAAGTTCAATTCACTGACTTAGTTATCCAGGTCCAGTGGTTCTTGACTTCAGAAGACTTGGAATATAGCATATGAGTCATATAGACCGCTTTTATGGTGTTTTTCAATGTTTTTGTCATGTTCTGAGTCGTTATATGGGGAAAAGAGCTGTGTGAAGTTTTAATTTTGGGTGAACCATGCCTTTATGATTTCCATCTTTGATTAGTGACTGTAAAGTCTGGTAATGCTGTAACAGAACCTGGTTTTATCTGTTTTCATTGTGCCATTTCTTGAACTTGTGTGCAGATGTGCAGACAAAGTCTTGCTTATTTCCACTCAATGGCTTTTCATCTGCCTTTTTAAATTCAACCATATATATTTACCCATATTATAACAGCGTGCCAACCAAATAACCAAATATAATATTAACACTTGTGGGCTTTATGTGCTAGTCAAAAATGTGCCAAACAGAGTGTAAAATGTTCCTGTCTTTGAAGGAAATGGCGAAGCTTCACTGTCTCCTATGCAGAGAACATTAGCACACAAAAGATAGCGCTCTTGAACTGAGGTCAGCGGACCTATGCAAGTGGGGTCTTAATGGAGACACCTCCTCTCCATCTCTTCTTGTGTCATGACCATTACTGAGGACCCACAATGTTTTAGCAGGACTCTGGTGTAATTAGCCCAGACGCACAATGGAGCCATTTCTGCTGCACCACTCATTCTTGAGCCCCTGTGAATGCAGCATTACCACAAACAGGGTAGAGGAAGAGCTCACATTATTTTAAAAGAGAAGGTGATAATAATAACTCAGAATAGGCCTAGAGTAAAAGCATATATGGTTGTAATATGTCCGCCTTTAAAAGGAAAAAAAAGGCACTGGTGTATTTGTCCTGCATGAGCTGAGTGAGCTCACATCATGTCTGAGATCTGAAACCAGCCTCTTCAGAAACCAATCACCAGCTATATTGTACATATTTTGAGTTTTGTGACTGAATAACAGTCCATGTGCAATTAGTTTACAAGCACTGTAGTTATTTTATTGACAATATATTGTAAACAAGAATTAAAAGCTGTATTAAGACTAATTTTACATTGTTTACTAAACATGCATAATGCGGCTAACATGTTTCCAGTCACATGACACAGTCCCAGGCAATCAGAAGATTGTATGTTTAATATACAACTATGTTGATGTGGGAATTTGGGTCAGTGAGATGGTGTAGTGGGCGGGTGGGCGTTACAAACCAAAGCAATATCATAGAAATTGAAATCAATTGATTGACAAAATCTCTTGTTGCTCCTCTTGATGAATAACAAACACGAGCTGCGTTTGTAATTATGTATGAATTGTGTACAAAATTGTGTAATGTAAGAGTGGATGCAACAAATTTTTACTAGAGTGTCCAATGCTTCCAAAGTCAGCCGCTTTTATGCAAAAACTGTTACGCAAAAACTGTTACGCTGCTTGATTCTTGATTCGGACGCAACAAATTTTTACTTGAGTGTCCAAAAGGCTTCAAAAGTCAGCCGTTTTATATATATATATATATATATATATATATATATATAAACCTCACTCGTATGAATTCGTACATTTTATACTAAATCGTACGCTATCTCACGACCAATTTGTACATGCTTTACGAGTTGCCAAATTTGTATGAATTCGTACGAATGACCTACCCCTAACCCCGCCCCTAAACCTACCCGTCACTGGGGTTTAGACAAATCATATGAATTCGAACGAGTGAGGTCGTATGAATTCTTATGAATTAGCCACGTCGTAAAATACGTACAAATTGGTCGTGAGATACTGTTGAGACATATAAGTATGTCATTTAGTCATGATGTTTTATGTATTCTGCATGTTCAGACATACTGTTCATCTTCTTGGATTTTGCATACTATATAGTAGAGAAGTAGGCATATTCAGACATGTCAGATTTGGAACAAAGCAGTTTTAGCAGTTTGTCTGTCTTGTTAGAAAAGAGTGTTAGAGTGAAATTGATTACTGATTACTGATAACAATTTGACCTTTAGGGGTACAACAGCTTGTCACTGGGGCAGCCCCGTTAAAGGGATAACTTTTTACCTTGTCTACCCCTAAAAGGTGCATTTTAGTACCTTATAGTAATATGTACCCTTAAGGTACTACTATGAACCGTTAAGGGGCAAACAAGATACAAATATATCCCTTTGAGGATACTGCTCCACTGACAAGCTGTTGTACTCCTAAAGGTACCATTTTTGCACTTTTATTTTGTTCTGAGAGTGTTCGAATTCCACACCCCATGACAGTTTTCAGAAATTCTCCAGTTTCCTCCTTCCATTTTCTGAGTATCAGTATTGTATAAAGATTCACTTTGTGTTTTATAATGGATGTTTACTCAAACATGAGGTTGAATGCTATTGATGTTTGATAATGGCTTAGTGTAGGATCATGTCCACTTTGAATTATGATGGTAATTATTCTGATGGTTGTGTTTGTGTTTTGGCTGTAGTGTTTTTGGTTTCGCGAAGGCAATTAATTTGAAGCAATCACCTATGCTTTAGTATCTTGAATATAAATTATAGTCATCCAAATTACTGCAATTTATTAATAAACCAATATCCTTCATTAGCTCTGAATTAATGGTGGCTTTTGAAAAAGAGCTTCAATGTACTTCAGACTGAGGGGAAATAATGTTATACTTGGGCAATTTGTCACCCAAATGCTGCCATTTTGCCTGGAGCAAAATCATTGAAGCTCATCGAAATGAACTTGCCCCTTTTGCAGCATTCAAATTTCATACACAGGTTATCTATTAGGACAATAAAAAACAAGATACATTGTGAAACATTGTGGAAAATTAGTCCATTACCAACTCACCAATACAACTTCTTTGCTTTCACAAATTATTGATCATTGATTGGGTTTGTTATAAGCGCTAATGAGAAATGATGGCTGTCAGAAGCTCTGTGGGGAGTGCATTACCTCCCTAATGACCTAGTTTCAGCTTTATTTAAAGTGCTCTGAATCCAATTGACTGTGCGCACATCCATTCTCACTGGAGGACTCCCGGTGTTAGAGCATCTGGCCTTATAGTGGTCCTTTTTAGCCACTATACTCGCAAATCTTTCATGTATGCCAATTAAGTTTTCACATGTTAAATAAATCCCATGATCGTGATGAGATTTGTTTGACTTAATGGTGGCATATGGTTTAGTTGTTGAAGTAGAACCTATCAGCCATCGCAATGCAGGGAGTTAATGGCAATGTAGGGAGTTAATTGACTTGAAGCACTACAAAGATTGCGGCATAAATTACAGGCAAGAGAGTGAAACCTAGAACGTTCTTTTGACATGAATCAATTGAGAATTGTAACCTCTTCTAATGAAACTGTTATTTGTTGTATCAGTCTGTTAATGATAGTAATGGAGAGGAGTTCAAGCCATCCTCCAGGGCAATCAAAGGGGAATCTCTACATTATCACCAGAGACAAAAGCTGCTGTGTGTGGCGGCAGCCGAGCACAGGTAAGAGAATGCTGGGACTTGTGGAATAACAGCGAAGCTACTCATTAGCATAAAGTCTGTAGAAGTCATCCAAACATGTTCACGCACAGACGGCAGAGATGGATCTCTTGGGGCCCATTGAATAAACTTATAAACTCAGTTATATAACCATAGAGAAGGCATGTGTCCTATCTGTATTACAAATGAAGCTGTCAAGCTCAGTGAATTTGATGACTTGTAACAGTTTGTTTCTAGCTTGAAGTAAAAAAAAAAAAAAAAACTATACGAGGTAAGTGTTCATGAATCAGATTGATTCAGTCCAAGAGATTTAACAACTCATTCATTGAATCTTGAAGCGACCCTTTCAAACATATCCAACTAATAATGAGTCAGGTGAACAATTCACTGACTCAATGAACCAAGAACCTCTTTCAAAACACGGTTAACTGTCTTTTTCGGACAAATCTAATTCATAATTATTATTTTATTAAGAAGATATTATATGAAATGTCTCAATGTTTTCCATACATTGGAAGTCAGTGGGCTCAAATGTTGTTTGGTTCCCAACATTCTTCAAAATATCTTTTGCGTCCCACAGAAGAAAGAAATTCAAGAAAGACAAAGTGACTGACATCTTAAATGATGACAGAATTTTCATTTTTGGGCCCTGTTTACACCTGGTATTAATATGCATTTTGGTCAATGAGATCTCTTTTGTCTCAGTGTGGTCTCTTTTGTCCACTTTCAACCACTTCTATCCTGATTTATTGAAGGGGAGAGTCTATGGGTGGGTAAATGTATGTTTTTTTTTTTCTTTTCTTTTTCATATCTTTCAATCTAATGGACAAAATAAGCTTGTGTAATTTACATATGAACGTGACCGGAGACGACAGAAAAACATACAGAGAGCAGCAGCTTTCATTTCTGCTCTGATAGCCGCAAAACCATGGCGAAAGCTGTGAGTGCGTGTTAACAATCAGGAATGGTGAGAGAACATTGTGTTTGGTACGTTTTTCGTCTTCAAACCAAACTTGGGTCTTCAGCCGACAAAGTTTAAATCCCATCTGTCTAGCGCGCTTCCCATAATGTTTACACATTAAGTCAGTAGGCAGAGAGTAGGCGGTCTTTTGTGGTTGTTCAAACACATTTGACCACATGAGCGTCTACACTTCGAAAAGCAATGCGTTGTCGACTACCTCTGGAAGTGGTCAAAAGTGGACAGACACATCATGGCCATATTCCAGGATGACAAGGCCAAGATTTATCAGGCTCAAATTGTAAAGGAATGTTTGGGAGGGAGCATGAAGAATCATTTTCACACATGAATTGGCACCTCTGAGTCCAGACCTTAAATTCATTGAAAGTCTTTGGGATGTGCTGGAGTAGACTTTACAGAGTGCTCACCTCTTGCATTGTCAATACAAGATCTTGACCAAAAATTAATGCACCTCTTGATGGAAATAACATTACAACATTTATTTCAATCATTTTTTTGGTGAACATTATTACATGATAATGCAACATAATCACTGAATCTTTTTTTCCTGACCCATTAAAACAATCTAATGTTTAGAACCACTTTACAGAAACAAATCCCCATTACTACAATAAGCAACATCAGTAATCGCCAATCTTTAGGTAAACATTACAGATCAAGAAAGAAAATTGATTAGTAAAGCTGAGCAAACTGAGTTCATCTTATTTTAATTTGTTCATTATGTGGAAGAGCAGCCAAATCTAAGAACACTGTGAGTTTTGAGACCATTGTGAAAGGACCCCTCACGCTGGAGTGCGCCTCTTGTCTGGAAGCCTCCACAAATCTGCAACCCAGCAGGATTCGGCTAGTGGGTGAGAAATCAAAAGTGCAATCATGCAAAGAAAAATAGAAGAGCCTGCAGTCTTCTCCAAAGGCCTGTGGAGATCATTTGAGGAGGGGCAGGTGGGACTGAAAACACTAACGCTCTGCTCACTGTTTACAGATTAGATCTAGCTGTAGAGACCATGCGCTGGAGGTCATTTATACTCACATTGTCAGAACCAGGCCCATTAATCTAAATCAAGTCCCTGCTCTGGTTTGGGATAGTAGGTGAGCTCGCTGTGTTTTTCCTGTTGTACTTTTGCTCAATGAAGGTTTAAAGATACTCATCCATCTGGAGCACTGCAGTGTACGTAATGGCTCCGCCTTGCGCTTGTGCTGTTTAACCTTTAGCAGTATGACAAAAACACACTTAACGCTGTGATGGTGAATAAGATGTGTACAGCAATTACACGATTGTACTGCATTGAAATTCTTGAATTTGGGATATTTCATCTTTTAACCCAAACTTAAAGCTGATTACATAACCAGACATTAAAAGCTGATGTTTTTGTAACCTATAGTGCTTCATTCACTGCTCTTATTCCAGTAGCTACTTTTTATTCCAGTAGTCTAGTTTTGCTACTTTTTATAATGATCTCTATATATAGACTATATAGATTTTTTTAGTTTTACCCTTGTACAAGACATTTAATCTTGATATAGAAAAAATCCATAATAAAAATTATTATAAGGATACATTAGTATAATGCTAGCTATGCAGTTAGACAAAGGTGTCTAAAAAAAAGAGAAAAAAAAAAAGATTAAAATGCCAATTCCATCACAGAATTCTATTAGACACAATACATGATTTAGGATGTACAGTAGTGGAAACTAGAAGCTAAAGTTCGTAAACAAACTTTGATGTTGGCTTGAGAAAGCCCAAAGCTTGAAGTAGGACTTGAACTTTGGTCGCCTTGTGTACAGCTGCAACAAATGTATTATTATGGCACCTTTGGAATTCCATACCCACAGTGCTATTGCGCTGACATAACAATTCTCTTTCAACAGTTATTTTGTCCATGGGTTGTAACATTTCTTACAAATTTCTGCTTGTTGTAAATCAGATACAGATAAATTAGCACAGTAAGATTACATTTATTTGAATGCATTAATGAAATGACCATAAACCAAATGATAATGAAATATATAATGGACATGGACAGACAATATTTTTTATTTTTTTGTCTTCCACATTCATAACTTTACTTGATAAACTGTAATTAAATGTTTTGTTTTGAGATATGATGTGAAGCTCTGCATTGAAGTACTTTGATATAATTATTGCAATGTTATGTAAATGAAAATATAAAGTTAACTTAGGCTACTTGTTTAAAATGTAAATAATTTGTTTTTGAATTGTTAAACTTTTATGAAAACATTTAATCAGACAGCTTTTTCTAATCAAAAGACTAAAACATTAAAGAATCATGGAATAACTTTTTAGCAACTCTCAGATAAAAATACTAGGGTGGGCAATATAGCCAAATTCTTTTACCACAGTCATTTTCTGTCAAGGTAAAGATACATTTGTTGATATAGTGATCCAGTCTTTAAAACTGCTTTGAAATTTGATGTTTTGATGATAAAATTTCCATGAAGACTAGACAAAAGTGAAAGCGTTTGATCAGTTGGTCTGCTCAAATCAAAGTAACTAATTTTCTGGTACAGCAGTTTATATAGATTTCACTGTGTGGAACAGGAGCACAGCAGCATTAGTAATTATAATAAAGCTCTGAACTGCTGAGGTAATTGGCTCTCTAAATGAGGTAGGTAAACCCTAATGTGCAACTGATTTGGTAAAGCTGATTTTATCGATTTTGTTGTTTGTTTTCATAGAGTACAATGCCTTTACCTCGTGATATGGCCTCTCAGGGGAAAAAATGCAGGTAAACTAAGCTGGAAACGTTACCAACGAATCTCTTTGCTTCTCTCTCCATGTCACCTGGCACATCACAATAGCTTATCAAATGCACGGCCTTGGCATCTCAGACAGAATGCCGCGTGTGGATATGCTGCAGATCACCTTTGACACATTTCACATTTTGAGGATTGGTGTCCTCCTCAGCTTTAGCGTGAATGTGTAATGTGTGTGTCTACATTGGCATGCTGGTGTTCTCTCTCCTTCGCAATTTGAAATTGTAAGTCCCTCTTTTCTATAGTAGCAGTGAAATGAAGCACAGCTCTTTCTATGAGCTTAATGTGATTTACTCAACAATGTGTACTGGACAGACAGACAGACAGACAGACATGGGTTGTCCAGAAGAAATTCATTTATTTTGTGTGTGTGTGTGTGTGTGTGTGTGTATGTGTGTGTGTATAAATACCCTGTTATGATATGATAAAAGATATGATAGATAATGAATAGAATAGAAAATACAGAAATTTACATTATTTACAAGACTAAACAATTGCTCACATTAAAAAAAATTTTAAAAAATGGACGGCAGTCACCCCTCCATAAGCGAGTTCATCCCCCCACCCCCCGACAAGTCACTCCAGCCCACTGCCTTGAGTGTCCATGTTGGCAGACTCTGCTCAGCCCCAACTCGATGGTACAGCGGATTTCCCATCTTGGTGAGGGCTCTTTGACAGCACATTCCTCCTTCCTCCCAGGTTGCAGCACCAATGTACGAAGGTAAAGGCACAGGGAAGGAGGCGAAAACTGACAAACAGTGAACGTAACTTTAATAATAAAATGAAGATAAATAACAAAACAAAAGAATAGCGGCAGCCCCTCACTGACCACTGCCGCCTAAACGGAAACAAAACAATAACTTAAAATGTCCCAGGCCTGGTCCTCTCTCTCTTTCACTGTCATCACTCCTCCTTTTATCCTTCCAGAGCTCCTCCGTGGAACTTGAGTCCAGTGTGTCGTGCGGGTGTTGCTCATTACTATTTGCTCCACCGGCCTCGCTCCGCTCCCACGGCTCTCGGCCCCACCCTGCTTTTTGCCACAATCTCATTGCTTTCTTGGAAAAACGTGAATTAATGTGATTTCATTTGTGATTTTACTTTTTATGGTTTGGGTTTAGAGCTACAAAAAGGGTTAAGATCACACCAAGAATGATAACTATAAATATAACTAAAACGATAACTATATTTGCGTCCACACCAACGAATGACAATGGTCTGTTTATTCTAAGCTCACACGCTGCGGTTTCAAAGTGTACATGTTTTTGCTGTTCTTGTTGCATTTACACTGCTTTAACCAGCAGATGTCCTCAGCATTCTATGTTTCGAGTCAATCGCTAGCGTAATCGATCTAATCTAACAGTGAATTTAGCTGACAAAGTCAACATAGTGGAATAAAAAACAACGCCTAGACTTCTTCACTGCAACTTCAAAGGAAGCAAGACAATGTTGTCGAAACTAGCGTTGGATACCTGAGGTAATTTTATGTTGCACTGTTTGCTAGCCTGGCATAATCGTTAATACTTCTCACCATTTATTCCGAGGGTATGACCGATTGTTTTCCATATATCCATTTTCTTTAAAGTATCCTTGAAAAGCGGGTTTGACTGGTCAAACAGTGGTGGCTTATTCTGGACCTCGGCGATTAACTTATCCGCAATGTCGTCTGCCATTTTAAATGCGTAAGCCCTTAAATTAGAATGGATTCTGATTGGCTGTCAGTGTTTTATCGTTCAACAGCTGGAAAAAACGATATTGTTTCTCTATATCATTTTCGTTATAGCTGCGGTGTGGACACTGCTATTCTTTTATATTTAGAACAATTTTTAGAACTTTATCTTTGTCTTTATAGTTATCGTTCTTGGTGTGAACGGGCCTTTAGACCTTTTACTGCTTGACAGTAATGTTGTCCAAAGCCTCTTAAACCAGTATCACATCCACCTTGGTTAAATCATGTCATGTTGTGTATGTGTTTTGTTGTTATTCCACATATGAGAAGTGTTTAGTGATAAGAGGTGGAACAATGTTTATCTAAAGATCACATGACGTAGATCACATGAGCAGACAGATGTCATGCCCTTGATGGCAGCGCCTCATATCCAAAGCTGCTCCACAGGTGTGCTCAGCTGATTGCAGTGAGTTCTGGGAATACGCCTGGAGAGATGGAGGATGAGAGATAGGGGTGATGTGTTGCTCAGCAGGGGTGGTGGAGGATGGAGGACAACACCTGTCAATCAAACTCTTTCTCAAAGCCAGTGCTGAATTTCTGTGGCCCTTTTTAACCAAAAGGACAAGTGAATGAATCTTAAACAAACAAAACCTTTTACTCCCAAGAGAAAATTAGAGGAAAATTCCCACACAATATGCATTTGTGGCACATAAGCTCTAACCACAGGGCGCCTGAAACATTGGAACAGGCCTTCTATTGCACATTACTCAGAGGGTAGTTTGTTCAGTTTTTGATGCTTTATGAAAATCACCAGTTGGGTCTCCTACAGACGTTAAATTAAAGCTTTGTTTGAAAACCCACTCGGGCGAATTCACTAAACAGTTTTGTGAGTGGTGCCTAACTACTAACCACCTGCAATCCAGTTTAGCCGGGCACTAAATGCGCTGAAATAGCTTTGCATCCCTACGATGTAAATTAAGTCATTGTCATTCTTTTCAGCACAAACATGCCACCTTTCTATGTAAATTAGGCTGATTACAAATTATTTTGCCTTATTCACAAAACTCAGCGCTTTTTTTTACCTTGTAGAGTTCAGTTAAAGTTGGTCCACAGAAAGGTAGGTAAACAGTACTTATTAAGAAGAGATGTTTGTTTACATTTTGATCAAGGCAGCAGTAATGCATCACAATTATGAAACAATAGAGAAAACAGGTATATCTGGCTTACCTGTGGTATTTTAAAGAGCTGATTCAGGCATCTAGATCTCAAGAGGTCCAACTCCACCAAGTTGAATTACACCTGGTTCTTTAGGCCCAATGTCCTTCAATTCTGCACTTACATATTTTATAGAAGGTTTTTTTTTTTTTTTAACATAGAAAATAAACTTTCTTAAAGGGGTGGTTGATTATGATTTCACTTTTTTTAACTTTAGTTAGTGTGTAATGTTGCTGTTAGAGCATAAACAAGATCTGCAAAGTTAGGATGCTCAAAGTTCAAAGCAAAGGGAGATATTTTCTTTTAAATAATTCTCTGTTTAAAGGAACACTCCACTTTTTCTTTTGAAAAAAGGCTCATTTTCCAACTCCCCTAGAGTTAAACAGCTGAGTTTTACCGTTTTCGAATCCATTCAGCCAATCTCCGGGTCTGGCGGTACCACTTTTAGCATAGCTTAGCATAGTTCATTGAATCTGATTAGACCATTAGCATCTCGCTCAAAAATGACCAAAGAGTTTCGATATTTTTCCTATTTAAAACTTGACTCTTCTGTAGTTACATCGTGTACTAAGACCGACGGAAAATGAAAAGTTGCGATTTTCTAAGCCGATATGGCTAGGAACTATACTCTCATTCCGGCGTAATAATCAAGGAACTTTGCTGCCGTACCATGGGTGCATTGGTCATTTTTGAGCGAGATGCTAATGGTCTAATCAGATTCAATGAACTATGCTAAGCTATGCTAAAAGTGGTACCGCCAGACCCGGAGATCGGCTGAATGGATTCGAAAACGGCAAAACTCAGCTGTTTAACTCTAGGGGAGTTGGAAAATGAGCCTATTTTCAAAAAAAGTGGAGTGTTCCTTTAAGGACTACAACGAACGGCTGGTAGGGACTACATCAAGCTTCTTCCCGGGTTGGTGACATCACTAACCCTAAAATTTACATAAACCCTCCCCCCGAGAACATGCAACAAAGGGGGTGAGGCCATGTTATTGCAATACAGTACGTAACACAAATGCAATAGCATGTCATAAAAGCAACATACGTTATAACTGCAATTAAACTAAACTATTCCTGTTTTATCTTTATGCAGCATATATTCTCTGACTCTGTAGGCATCTTACAACAGTTCCCACATGAGCGATTTATAGATTATCATGACAGAATATGCTAATCAATGACTTTAAGATAGTTAACTCCACATCAGCTACATAAATTCATCAACTAACCGTTCAGAAATATCCAGTTGCATTCTACATATTGTCACTTCTCGAGTCTCTCCAACATTGTCCGACTCTGGTTTAAACATAAAAGGCTGAACAGTTTCTGACATTTTAAGTGAGTCTGCATGAGGTAATCGGCGCTGCTAACATGAGCTCTTGAAACTCCGCCCTCTTCTTGAGAGCAGCAGCTCATTTGCATTTAAAGGGACACACACAAAATCGGAGCGTTTTTGCTCACCCTCGATAAGTGACAAATTTAACATGCTATAATAAATTATCTGTGGGGTATTTTGAGCTAAAACTTCACATGCACACTCTGGGGACATCAGAGACTTATTTTACATCTTGTAAAAGTGGCATTATATGGGCCGGACTTGATTTTATACATGAGGAATTGATTGGATGGTTGTGGTTTGCTATTGGTCGATCTCATGTGATTGACAGGTTGTCCCTCCCTCACGCCAGTAAACACATCATCAGAGAAGAGATGTCTTGCTAGAAGGACAGGAATTTATTTTGATTAAAGATTATGAGGGCACATGAATTAAAAAAAAAAAATCATGATGACTTAAATTTAATAACAACTGTCCCTCAGTGGACAAGCATCTTGGGAGAATTCTATTATTTTTTGTCAATTTTGTTTTCTTAAAGTCATGATCATTTCCACTACAATGTCATTTCCATCACATCTCAAATGATTTAGATATGTGTTTATTACCTTTCTGTGATAAAAATAACAGTTTTGGAATTTTTTGGAATAAACGATCAAACTTATTTGTCTTACTAAGTCTAATTTAGCATTTCATGTATTCAATGCATAATTAAGTAAAACATAAAAAAAAAGATGCAATAATCAAATATTGTATTTTGTTCAAAAATTATTTTATCTTTATTTTTCTTTATTTTCCTTCACTGTTTGAAAAACAAAACTATTTAGTGGGGAGGAAATAACACCACAACTCTGGGACAGTCAACATAATTAAAAAAAATCATTTTCACATAATAAATATTGTCATATCGCTCAATAAATACTGAAAAGGTTTGTGATTATTCCACTCTGCATAGATTATAATAGTTTTAAATATGCAATATATAAAAATGTTTTTATAGTTAATTTTCTTTGTGAAAATAAAAATCATATTTTAATAATTGATTTAATGTACACTCTAAAAAATGCTGGGTTAAAAACAACCCAAGCTGGGTTGAAAATGGACAAACCCAGCAAATGGGTTGTTTTAAGATTTATTTAACTCAACTATTGTTTAAAAATTACTGTATTGCTTGCTTAAAATGATCCCAAAATATGTTGGGAACTAATATTAATTAATATGTTTAATAAATGTACATTTATTAAAAGTTTAATGAGCAATTAAACAATAAACATTTATTAAATCGCTTATTAATAAATGTTCACCTTTTGATTATTATTGTTGCCTCTAGTAATTATGTGTCTGATTTTCAATTTCAATCTATTTTGGGTTCATTTTAAGCCAGACATATAGTAATTTTTAAACAATAGTTGAGTTAAATAAAACTGCCCAGCACGTAACCGCTGGGTTAAAACAACCCAATCGCTGGGTTTGTCCATATTCAACCCAACTTGCGTTGTTTTTAACCCAGCATTTATTTTAGAGTGTACAGTAAAATAGTAATAATAAATAAATAATGAAATATAATAACAGTAATAATAAAATCACTATCATTATAATCATTGCTTTTTTCTTTTGATTATTTCACTCTCTTTATGTCATCATAGTTTTAAACATTCAATAATCATATTGTCAAGGTGGATTTTCATATTTAAAGATTGAAAGTCTGGGTGTGGGAGAAGGGTAAAAAATAAAATAATTTTTTTTCTGCATTCCCTCCCACATCATTTCATTTGCTTCAAACAGTTTTCCTTGATTAAATGCACGACAGTCCATTGATTTCACTGCTGTGAATTCCAGTCTGAATCCGTGTAACACTTTAATGTGCTCTAAAACGATAAAAGATAAAAAAAAAAGTGAAAAGATATGAACTGCCTGAGGATGAAAAGATCATATGAAAAATGCAAAAGAAGCAAGAAATTGTCTAGCACGTATTTCATCCTGGATTAAAAGAGTGATTTTGGTAGATTGATATCATTTAAAAGATTTTCTGCATGGCGCAGAGGACTGGCAGCTGTGCGACTGCAGTTTTAGATTCTCTGAAAGGGAACGGATGAGAAAGAATCAGAAGGATTATTATGTCAGACTACCACAATTCTGTGCCAACTCAAGTGTTTAAGAGTCACAGGGTCATGATGAAATGAGAGCGCTCTGAAACTTCCTTGAACTCTGGACTGTATCCGCTTTATCTGCGACCTAAACGACCAGGACCTCTCTTCGTCTTTAGTCATTTGTGGACACCCCCAAGCTGCTCTTTGACCATTACATCACTCATTTGTTGGCTTTTATAAACACAGTTTCTCTCCTCTATCCTCTCTTATAGGATTTATCCTCAATATAGTTTAAAATACTGCAGATTTTTGGAACTAGTTCAGATACTTTTTTTCTTTGAAGGATTTAGGAAAGGAAACAAGCAGCATTTATAAAGCCTATAGCCTAACGCTCTCAGCAGTGCATGCAATAAAAATACAGGTTATACAGATTGCCCTGTGTTCATCCCTATGGTATTAAAACTTCAAAGCCAATATAGATTCACTTCATGAATTCTCCCAGAAGATACTGTAAATAAACAGATAACATAGCCTTCTGTGAGGAATGCTATATGCAGTTCCCACACGCTGGAAGCCTTCCTTCTGCTTGTATACCACACTATTTTTAAACTGCAGTCTGTTGATTCGGCCTCAAACTATATCAAGTGTGATTCACAACGTTTATGTTTTTCCTCCAAAGATCAGAATAGCTACCGTCTTAATATATATTGTCTAAATAAATCCTCCTCCTCGGATGCAGTAAACAACTTCACATGGTTGTGACCAAAGAACATCCCTAGTGACAAGCAAGAACGCGCCTTCTTCTTTGGTACTGACCTCCGAAAGAAGTAACAACAGCATCCCATCTTGCAGCAATCAGACAGACTGTCTCTTAGCAACAGAGTAATAAATGAGAATAGTGGAATAAACGTTGCCGTCAAGGCCAGCGCTTTCTGCAGGTTTGCCAAATGAGGTTATTAAGTGTACAAAATCACTTCTAAATATTATGCTTAGATTCAAATGAAATCTAATTAAATCCCCAGTGTTACAGTCTGTAACCCTTAGATAAGTTCTTTTCACAATGAAATTATTCATATTTCACCTCAAAATCAATTTTTATTTTTTTCAAAAATATATTTTGTATGACAAAAAAAATGGAAGCTATTTTTAAGAAGGTTTATTTTTTATTTTTATTTTTATTTTTTTAACTGTCTTTCTTTTTTGTATTTTTGATAGTTTTATTCTAAATAATGGTCCATTCATTCATAATGATACAGTCTGGACAATTTGATATATATATATATATATATATATATATATATGAGCAATATCACACTCGTATATCGAACCATATCACACAGCTATGAGTGTGATCATTCGTTCATAATGATACAGTCTGGACGATATGAATTATATATATATATATATATATATATATATATATATAGATAGATACACAGGTGCTGGTCATATAATTAGAATATCATCAAAAAGTTGATTTATTTCACTAATTCCATTCAAAAAGTGAAACTTGTATATTATATTCATTCATTACACACAGACTGATATATTTCAAATGTTTATTTCTTTTAATTTTGATTATTATAACTGACAACTAAGGAAAATCCCAAATTCAGTATCTCAGAAAATTAGAATATTACTTAAGTCCAATACAAAGAAAGGATTTTTAGAAATCTTGGCCAACTGAAAAGTATGAACATGAAAAGTATGAGCATGTACAGCACTCAATACTTAGTTGGGGCTCCTTTTGCCTGAATTACTGCAGCAATGCGGCGTGGCATGGAGTCGATCAGTCTGTGGCACTGCTCAGGTGTTATAAGAGCCCAGGTTGCTCTAATAGTGGCCTTCAGCTCTTCTGCATTGTTGGGTCTGGCATATCGCATCTTCCTCTTCACAATACCCCATAGATTTTCTATGGGGTTAAGGTCAGGCGAGTTTGCTGGCCAATTAAGAACAGGGATACCATGGTCCTTAAACCAGGTACTGGTAGCTTTGGCACTGTGTGCAGGTGCCAAGTCCTGTTGGAAAATGAAATCTGCATCTCCATAAACTTGGTCAGCAGCAGGAAGCATGAAGTGCTCTAAAACTTACTGTTTAAATAAATAAGAAATAACAACGGATTGTCTTTAAAACCCTCTTTTGTGAGGAACTACTTCCTTCCACCACAGATTCAAATCTCAAGTTGATAGTTTAACCGTCGAGCCCAAGCCTCCATTACTAATTCTAAAACGTCACTTTAGAACTCTTCTCTTCGCATATCTGAGGTCTAAACAACTATATCCTCATCTGAAAACTCTTAAAATTACAAAATAACAGTAGTATCTATAAAAATATGGTGGGTTTGCTCGTCCGCCATGACACTTTACAATTACATTACATTCCTTACTCCACCTTCCCCAGCTCCACCTGTATAGATCTGCTATGGGTAATTTTAATTTGTTACATTGTATTATTTGCATTTAACATTATTTTTCCCTGTTTTCCCTGACACAGAGGAGAGCCAATTTTGGACCCACTAGTTGTGAACCAATGCCATACAGTATATCAAACTATAAACATTGTTAACACAGATATATATGTTAATGCCAATGTTCTGGTTCATAAATATCCAATTTAATGACAGAAAATAAGTGTTTCTGTACACACTTTTATGTTTGATAGCATCACTGCTAAGCATTAAGCAATTATGAGTACATTTGGCATGTTTACCTACACCGCAAAAAAACAAGGTGTTTATTTCCCCCTTGTGTAAGCATGCATGTAAACTTAACCATATTAGATGGATACACTTTGCGATTTGAGCTGACTCATGTAACATGGCAGGATGGGAACAAAAGTGCTGTGTCTTTGATCATTTAGATGAGCTGTTCGCCTGAAGGAACACATCCTTCCTGAGTGCCGGAGAAGAGGGCTCTCAGTTTCTGTTTATGTCATAGAGAACAGTAAAGCAGCACCTCCCGCAAGCCTGGACCCGGCAAGACCAAAGTCCCCCCAGTCTTCACTGATGCAAAAACAAGACAATCTCACCGAGCAGACATGTTTAGACAAGATGCCAGAGCAGAGACAGGCTGATTTGCCTTTCATACAACTCGTCATCTTGCAAAAATAATGATAGTCCAGGAGAAGTGGGCAAAGGAGTCAACAGAAGCGCAATCGCCTTAGATATCAGGATCAGTTCGGGGTCCATCCTGTCACTCTGCTGCAAAATTGTAGCCCTCCGATACAACGACCTACTCCTGCTGACCCATTTGCTTGGAGACACTCTGTTCTACCATGCAACGCAAACCAGCCCCAGTGAATTTTGGGTAATAAGACACACAAACCATTTCAAGAAGCTGAAAATGTGAGACTCCTGCGTGATAAAACTCCATACATCCTCAGAGGAAGGCATATTGTACCCAGGTTGGTGATTAGATGTTGTGCAAACCAAATTATCGCCTAATTGTGTTTAGGCCTGTCACGATAACTACTTTTTGTTGTGCGATATATTGCCCCAGAAATAATTGCGATATGCGATATTATTGTCATTTTAAGACCATTTTATGCCACTGAATATATAATCATAACAGCATAATAATGCAAGTAGGCCTACACACTTTCAAATGACAATGAACTTAAGAGTTAAGAATATTTAGATACTGGAATTGAAGCGTAAAAATAATAATGTTGAATAAATAATAAATAAACCTTTGCTAACAAAAACTGCAAAAAAAAAAAAAAAAGTAGAAAAAAAAAAAAAACACTTGCAAATGCACAAAAGGCACTTATATGGAGATTTTCCATCTACAGGTTTTTCCCTGACCTTATTTTCTCAGTAAAGTAAGGGTGCACGCTTTTGTCAGATGTCCATATGAACAAAGACACAGATTTAGCAGTCAGATATGGCCTCTTGAGGTATCTGTTTTTCTAGAGGCGTGTTTGAAAAACTTCTTTTAACTTGAGCGCTGCATTTTAGCGCCGCGTCATGCACGAGATGCTGCGAAAGACGCGAGTGCAACAGTCAAACAAACACGTTTCCATGGAAAAACGGCGCAGTGGAATGCAAAAATGCGTTCTCTATGAAAACGAACTAGACACTCGCGACTGCCGCGTCCTGTGTGAAACGAGCGTGCACCATTTCGCGCTGTCATGTTTATATTTGCACCAGTGGATTGCGGAAATTGAGTGCATTTGCACTTATTCTTCCAAACTGTCTGTAGTTGTCAGGAAAACACTATAACGACTCGAATGGCGCATTTTTCCGCCTGTCGATGTCAGCTCTGTGTATGAAGGAGCTGCCTGAGCCCCGCTTTCGCCTCGGAGAGCAGACGAGATCACAGAGGCAGTACGATCGGCAAAATGTCGGTGACATTTATTTTTGTGTAAACATAATGGGCAATGTATAGCGTCACAAAAAATTATCGAGGTCATGTCCATATATCGTGCGATAAGTCGATATATCGACTATCGCGACAGGCCTAATTGTGTTAAATGATAAATTCTCAATGGTTGTTTTCTTGTGAAAATGATAAAAGCAAACTAGAGAGGTGCTATTTTATTAGGAACTGTAGCATAATACATGATTTAAAGGGATAGTTAATGCAAAAATAAGTATATTAGCGTCCACATCAGCAGACTGTTTTGTTCTACTTATTAAAAGCACGTGCTGCAGTTTTGTCATCTGCCACTTTAAATCCTCGAGCTCTTTAAAGCAGGATGGATTCTGATTGGCTGTCAATGTTTTTATCGTTCATCAGATGGAAAAAAAAAAAATTTCTGAAAGTGATTACAATGATATTTCTTTGTGACCTTATCGTTATAGTTGTGGTGTGGACTCTGCTATTATATTTAGAGCAATCTTTAGAACGATATCTTTATAGTTATTGTCCTTAGTGTGAATGGGCCTTAATTTTCTTTCTTTTGCAGAAAAACAAAAAATAATTTTTGAAAAATGCACTGTTTTGTTTGTCCATACAGTGAAAGTCAATAGGTTTTGATGTTGTTTTGGACTGCATAATTTTTCATTACATGGGCAAAAACAGTTGAATCATTCTTCAAAATGAAGTCAGTCAGTCATACAGGTTTAGAACGACATGAGGGAGAGTAAATGATGACAGAATTGTAATTTTTGGGTGAACTATTCCTATCACTATCACAAGTCCAGCTGAAAGAATTAGTCTGACCTTTGCTGATGTGAGCAATTTAAATAAAACATAGTCTTCACAGCAATTCAATCACTGAAGGTCTTGGTTTCGTTGATTGCCAGTAGCCGTTCCTGTTCAACTGCTTTATCCAACTGTCTGGTGGATATCAGTGCTTCCATTAGTAGTCGTAGCATCATGCCACACTCTTAAAAATAACAGTTCTTTATTGGAATCTATGGTTCCATGAAGAAGCTTTAACATCCATGGAACCTTTCCATTTCACAAAAGGATCTTTGTAGTGGAAAAGGGTTCTTCAGATTTTTAAAATGTCTTTCACACTAAGAAAAAAAGGTTCTTTTAAGAACTGTTCAATGGAAGTTATAAAGACTGTTGTGATTCACGCCTCCTCTATAGACTTTTACATTAGTGGGAAATTTACCATCAGAAATGTATCTAGGGTGCTTAAAAGTCCTTGTGGTGAAATATATTTGGGATATTTCTTGGAGTAAGCCATCAAAATGAATATGTTAGAAAGACTTCTTTCAAAAACATAAAAAAAACAACAACAAAAAAAAACCTTACTAACCTCAAACTTACAGTGTTATCTATACATATATTATCTATAAGTAAATTTCTCAATGCACTTGCTATTGGCATTTGTGGCATAAAGTTAATTTTGAGCCCTGGTTGTAATAGAAAGGAAGCAATAGAGTGGAAAAAAGGTCTTCATCCTAAGGGGTTAATGTTTACACCTGCTCACATTGGCTTTTTTTGTATGAATCATATGCATTCTCCATATGCTGCCAATCTGTGGCAAAAGCATCAAAGAGTTCTGGAATTAAAGCCAGAGGTAATATTACTTCATGCAACTGGTGTACAATAACAAAAACAGACTGACTGCAATGCAGTTGTTTATATGGCTGATCTCTTACTCTCTCTCTGTCTTTTTCTCTTTCACTGACATCTTTAAGGCGCCATTACTGAGATTCATTTGCTGCTTTGGTGTGCACAGTTACATATGTGTAGCTGTTATTAACTTTCATTGCCTAGCAGATCTGGCAAATGTTTGTTTACAGCACAATTTGGATGCTCTTGCATTGTATTTGGTCTTTGATCACAATGAGTTGTCTAAGGGTACGTTTACACAACAACGATGTACTAAAAATTGAAAACTTTTTCCTTTGCGTTTTTCACGTTGCATTTTTTGACTAAAAATGTAATGCGCTTGCGCAGGGCCTAAAATGAACACACATCAAGCACTTCTTAAAGTGACAGCAGCCAAATATATACCTGCTGCCATCTGTGTCCTTAATGTTAAAGGTGCAGTGTGTAAATTTTAGCGACATCTAGTGGTGAGGTTGCGAACTGCAACTAATGGCGCACACCCCTCGCACCCCTCCCTTTCGGAGAAGGAGAAGCTACGGTGGCCATCTGGCCGACATGTCGTTGTCTGAGAGATTATAGAGTAGCTTGTGTGAAGCAATGAGGTTTCTTCTTATTTCTAACAAAGAACAGTGTCTGCTTTTAATAAACCAGACGACTACTACTACTACTACTTTGTGCGTATTTAACGTAGTGACGATGCAAGCTGCCTCTAAAAACACGAACCATTTAGAAGAAGAACAACATAGTGACGAAACGTGCTCTGTAGAGTGTTTGTCCATTTAGGGCTGCTGTAGAAACATGTCGGCGCATAATGGTGACTTGACATGATAGAAATGACTCATTCTAAGGTAATAAAAATATAACGGTTCAATATGTAAGGTCTTTATGTACCACTGAAAACATAGTTATGTATATTATATTGCATTTCTGTCAATAGATCCTCCCAAATTTTACACATCGCACCTTTAATGAACCAACAAAAGAGAAAAAAAAATAACTCACTGCCCTTGACTGAATATCTTTTGTAACTTCAATAAGGATTAATCTGTTTAATTTATACAGTGAAGACTATGCATTGTTATTTTACATTTTATTACTTTATTAAATGTCTGAAAGCCAGCTTTCTGTGCACATGCTTCGGATGTGTGCGCTCAGAAACCCGTATATCAAAAATTTAGACTGATATGGTTTTAAATCACATGCAGATAATAAACTTTTATGATGATGAAGAACTGCAATGTCACGTGAGCGTGACCGCGATAGAGATGTTAATGAAAACCAAACAGACGTTTTGTTAGTATTCGAGGCACAAACTGTAGGCTCCGCCCTCTTCAGGAAAGCGGGGTGGGGAGCAGCAGCTCATTTGCATTTAAAGACACGCACGAAAACAGCATGCTTTTCCTTCCACTCAAAAATGGGCATTTACAACATGGTATAATAAATTATCTGTGGGGTATCTTCAGCAGAAACTTAACAGAAATATTCTGGGGACACCTGAGACTTATATTACATCTTGTAAAAGGGGGCATAATAGGTCCCCTTTAAAAGTCCTTTCACACTGGACGCGATTTTGACGCGCAAATTATTCGCGCGATGGTTTTATTTTTTGATCAGCTGTTTGTGTAATGAGTGCTTCCACACCGAAAGCGAATGTGCTGCTGCAAAAAAACGACGTTTATTTTTTTCGCTTCGATGTCGATTTTTTTTCACTTTCGAGGCGACAGAAAAGGCTTCAACCAATCAAATACAAGGAAACAAAGGTGACGTCGTAATATCAACACTTGAACATGACAATCAGTGACTTGGTATTAAGAGGACAGCTCACCTTAAGCAGACTGCCAAACGCTGCTCCGGATCGATTGGTTCCCTGAAGTTTGTGGTTTTTCTCGTCAGATGCGGTGCCACTGTCTGGAGGAGCTCCTCAAATTGTCCCACGGACATTCGAAAGTAAGTATGGAACCGGCCATGACAAAGTTTTAGCTCCTGTACAAGATTAGCGTACTCCCCCTCAGACTCTCTGTTCTTTAAGACTGGGTGCACCCAAAACCTTCTTTCCGGTCTTTGAAAAAAAATGAAAAGCTCGTCTTCACTGGATGATGAAGTGTCCATGTTATTTGTCCAGGGGTGCGTTTCCCGAAAGCATCGTTGGTGAACTATGGTCGTAAGTGCCATTGAACTCTATTGGTAACGACGGAACTTGTGACCATAGTTCGCTTTGGGAAACACACCCCTGAGCAGTTAAACTGACCAATTTTTTCAACAGGATGAAGATTATTTTGTTGAAATATATATTTTTTTTCATTCAGCTGTCGCCGCGAATGTTTTGGAATCTTTCAGAGCACAAACGTCGCAAATTCGCGTCGCGGCTGATGTGAATGGTTTCGCACGCAAACTATTCGCTTTTTCGTTTCGCTTTTCCGTTACGCGTCCGATGTGAAAGGGCCTTAATGCAGCATTATAATATCGCATTTTAAATGCAAATTCTAAGAGCAACTTGTTCTTAATCCATGTTTATTTAACATATTTAAGTGTTTATGTAAAAATGTTTAAAATGTAATTAAATGTATCAGTAAAATAATAAATACACAGTTTGTCAAATAAATAGACATAAAAAATGTTTAATGTAATTATATAATAATACATTTTAAATGCAAATTCAGATCGTTTTTTCTTAATCCATTTGTTTACTGCCTTTTTATCCTTTCGCCAAATGCATTTGTCAAGATTGCATTTATTTTAAATATATATTTTTTCTTTAAATTATATTGCTACATTTATCTACATTTTTAATTGTGGTAAATGTAAATAGTTTAAACATTTTTTTTTTTAAATTTGTATTTGTCAGTTTGCAAAGTGACTTATTTAATTATATGTTTATATTGATAAAAGCACTCCTAGTCCTTCATAAATAATCTGTTAGACAAATCCAGTGATTATTTCATCCTCAAAAGCACTTGAGAAAATATCAGTTAGCTATGCTCACTGGGTCATTATTTGATATTGCTACAACACTTGCAGTGATCACCCCATATGAGACATAGAGATATGGAATTCAAGTCAGTGCCTCTAAAGTCCTGACCTAAAATGTGATGTATTATTGACAGGCCAGAGAAGCATGTGTCAGCGGTCACAGCATGCAATCCCACTTCAGTTTTAATGTCTTCTGAAAGAGCGTCTTATTCGCTTTTCTTCTGGCCGTAAGCGCCTCTGTTATGAAGCCCCATTAAAGCAGTCATACAGATGGTGGGACGGACAAGTGCTTCTGTTCTTCTCCGCGTATTGTTGTTCTGAAGAGCATAAGCGGTGCTGGTCAGTAATTGGAGCTGGGGAAACGCCAAGAACTTCAGTCACTTCACCCTCAAGCGATTCACGTACTGGATCAGTGAAGGGAGCCACTGCAGAACAGCAATGCCTGCTTCTCCTCTCCTAATTGCCGGCTGAGTGGAAGCAGTGCTGCAGTAGGATTGTGGACTGCAGGCAAGATAGAGGCTGGTGAAGTAATTAGGAGCAGTTGTTTCTCCACAGACCTAGCAGATGAGCATCAGGCTGGAGAACTTCTGTGACAGAGGATGCAGAGTTTTATTTATTTATTTTTTCATAGTCTTGCTAGGCAAGTCAGGTGAGAGATGGAAGAGGGGCCGGGGCCTTGTGCTCCACAGTGCGTGACCCGTGTTTGAGGTTGAGCGTGCAGGGGCCAAGCACAGGCTTGTGCTGACAGCATCATTAGTCAAGGAGTGGATACTGATTATGCATTGTTTTTGCTCTCTCTCACACACACTCACTCTCTCTCTCTAAAAGATAAAGCTCAAAATGCTCATGCTTATGCTGTCGACAGGCAGAAAGATGTCTTCATCAAATGAAACTACAAGACTGTGCTTTAAGGCCTTGTAACCAACTCAACCTTATGAGAAAATGTAACTATTCTACGTTTTAGTGAACTGCTGATGAATTTGTAAAAATTTGTACGATTTGATTTGTATAAAATCATAAGATTTCAGTTAAAGGGGACCTATTATGCCCCCTTTTACAAGACGTAAAATAAGTCTCTGATGTCTCCAGAGTGTGTATGTGAAGTTTTAGCTCAAAATACCCCACAGATAATTTTTTATAGCATGTTAAAATTGCTTTTTGGGGTTGAGCAAAAACGCACCGTTTCAGTGTGTGCCCTTTAAATGCAAATGAGCTGCTGCGCTCTGCCTAAGAGGGCGGAGCTTCAAGAGCTCGGTGTCAGGAGTCAGTAAGGATGCAGAAACTGCGAATATATGCTGCATGGAGACAGAACAGGTATAGTTTAGTTTAATTACGGTTATAACTTATATTGTCTTCTTGTTTTTATCCACTATATTAGTACAAGCCTGTTTACCGATGAGTTTTATAACGTTTATTGTACTTCACACAAAATATGAATCGTCCGTTTTCACTCTAGAAAATCACTGTAAGAGCTTAATAAAACACAGTGCAAGTGTGCATTAAAATATTATCCATAAACTCTCTCTCTCTCCCTTGCATTCATCAACATACTGTACATAGCGAAGTACACAGAAACACTCGTTACAACTAACAGTAAACAAATATATAAAGACCTTATGCCTTTTCGGTTGGTGCTTAATAAACTGGTAAACTTTATATCCGTAAATCAACTCCGATGAACTGTAATAAAGTGCTCTCACCTTCATTTCTGCCATATCCAGTATCACTCTGGAGGCTGTAAGCTGGATCACGAACAGTTTGTACTGATCCATCCTTGAGTAACAACTTTTTAGCTCAACCTCTGTTTTGTATTGTCCCTTTGTATTGACATTCGTTCACAAAGCAGTCTGGTGTGAAATGATTCGCGCAGACATAAACGAATTTCGGTAGAGTTGAGGGAGCATTTTCTTCGAAAACAAAATTAATCCACCTCGTCTTCAGCGGCTCAGATTTCGGGAGTAAATTGAGAGAGCTATGTGGATTAATCCATCCAGCTACAGAACACCTAAAATGCTTAGGAGACATTCTCGTCAATGCAGCAATGGCGGACTGTGTACAACTCGCTGTGAACTCACTCAGGGCGGTTCCATGTTAAAACGGCAGTGTAAGAAAAAAGTAAAAGTAAAAAGTTGAAAATACCTTTGCAGTGAACATCCCGACCCCGTCCAACTGCTGACAGTGACGTTTAGGTGAATATGTAAATAAGTGCTGCATGCTTTCCTCTCAATAGCAAAATAAACACACAACAAAAATGACAGCAGTGAGAAAGCAGCAGTTAAGAAAACATCCCATCGTAGCGATGTAGATTTGTTTGCACCAACTCTGCAAATCACCGGGATCATGTTGACAGCTGAGGTAATTAAAATTACACTGTTATGATAGTTTGATTATAAAGTATATTTGACACTATAAATATAAAGAACTGGTTATGTGAGACTATAGTTTGAAGTAATCTCTTTTCTTTGCATGACACATTACAGTACAGAATAGCTCTTTCGGCATTATCCTGAACATTGTATAAGCATTCATTTCATGTGTTGGTTCTCAGGAGCGCGCGTAAGCGTCACATCCTTTGGATTTTCCCAATGAAACCGGCCCAAGTCCTTCACATAACCCAGGAAGTCGGGGAAGGTCTCGTTTTTTAAGTTTCATTACATGCTCTTAACATATTGGCAATACAAAAAGCAATTAATACATGAAGATTCTTACATATAGACCCTTTAATAATAATAATTATATGATTCAAAATGTTTTTAAAATAAAATGTACTCTCTTACAAATGTGAATCTAAAATTGCTTTTAAGAGGGCAAAAGTGTGCCTTTTTTCCCCAAGGCATCCCTTTGTTTGCCTTTATTGCCATCATTTCAAAGAGAACAAAACAAGTTTGTTTCCCTGAAGGAACTTTGTGCAGTAGAGGGTTAAGCAATTCCGCATAACATACAAATAATTTATAGGACTCTGAATGTTTTAAAATGACGTTTACTCACACCCATGGGTTAAAAAAAAAAAAAATCAATAAACATTGCTATTCTGGGGGCTGTTCTCCAGAGCAAAAAAAAAAAAAAAGTGGTTCACCATGCCACTATAACATTTTCTAAATGACTGCCAGGACACAGCCTGACAAAAGTTTCCCCTTCTTTATTAACCTTTTATTGCCATCTTATATGCGTCATTTAATTTTTAAAGTAAATAAATTAGTTTGTTACCCTGAAGCAACTGGTGCAATGGAGGGTTAAGCAAATAAGGCTAAATAATCCTAAATTCTGATTAGCAGTAAAAAAGTAATATCAATCAAGAGACTTCTTATTCTTTTGGACTTTCCCTAATACCGCACATTCCATAACAAATGCAGCATTATTCAAACTGATGACTGATGGTCCAAAAACATATTGCTTCCCACCTAGAAGATGTTTAGTGCAGATATTGATTACATTATGCATTAGTTTATGATAATGCTCAGAATTGCACCACTCAATCTCAATCATTTACAAACTGCCTTGCAATCCATTTGAACCTCCTCCAAAGCTATTAGTTTTCCCACATGCCAAGACACATTTCCTGAAAGGTATGACACATTTCTCAGAAATATAACCACAAAATTGTACAAACCTAAAACTTTAAGAAAAAAAAAAAATCTCTATTCAAACCTGATTTTTTTTTTTTTTAGTTCAATGGTTTGCAAAGTCACCTAATACACAACTTACCCAGGTAAGTCGCATAACCTGCTTTCTGGAATACACCCCGGAAAACCAGCTACGTGTCATACAGTAGACAAGCGTAGCTGAACTGAAGGACTGATGGGTCCTGTCAGAACTTGCAAGGAATGAAGTACCAGATTGAAGAGGGATTGACATGCAGGCTGGCATGAGGGGGGTACGAGCCTCTTTCATGGTAACAGCTCCAACTCTTCGATCGGCTGCCTCTCTTGACACATGCTGCCCCCAATAATGAGAAATCACCACTAGAGTCACATTGGACTCCATCTTTCTCTCTGACTCAATCTGGCCTTACCTCCTCTTCCTTGTGTGTCCTGAGTGACAGCCTCATTACGGTTTAATGGGATGGGTTCAGTTTAATCTGAGAGGGAATGTTATATGACCGTGTATTTAAAAATCTCAAGCCACAACTAGGCCACAGCTGTGTTTCAGCAAAATGGGTCAAAATATTTGAAAAATAAGACTAAAGGGTTGGAGGGCTGGATTTCAGAAGTAACTTTTCTTAATGATTGTTTATTGTGTGTATCAAGACAAAAGGATAGTTCACCCAAAATTGAGAATCCGGTAATAATTTACTCACCCTTGTTGTATCTTATTCCATGCAATAAAATGAAAGTGGACCATGAACTTCAAATCTTCAAAAAGGACTCGAAAAACACCATAAAAGAAATCCATATGACTTGTGTGTTATATTTCAAGTCTTCAGCAAAAACTTGATAGCTTTTGTGTGGTGAAGAGACGTGAAGGTGCAGAAGAACGCCGTTGAAAGTGGATTGGACTGAGCGCCACAACAAACTTGTAGCCAATCAGCAGTAGGGGGGCGTGTCCACTCATGATGGGGGGGGGGGAGGAGAGAGAGTGAGCAAGAGGGAGATTTGACTGTAGAAAGAGAGATGGCTGAGAGACATTACAAAAAAGAAAAGGTCAGAGGAATATCACTGGAAAAAGAGGGGTTATGATCAGGCAAGAGCTTTAGGACAAGCGCTAATATTTGAAAAGCTTTCCAGCGCTGGAGAGATCTAGGCGAGAAGACCTGAAAATGGATGTCGAGGTTGTGTTGTTTCTGTGAGTAACATTGGTTTTGCTATGTTTCACAGAACCAAGATATGCTGTTGTTGTAATGTTAGCTATAGTAACAGGACAGTTTTGAGCGTCATTGTTTGTCTGGAGCTGGTGTGATGCTGGCGACTAACAACAACCTTCACTTTATTTTTTGCTAAGCATTATTTTGCTTTGCTTCAGCTTTGACAAAGACACATCCAGGCGTGTTCGTGCATTTTGGGGGCGTAGCAACGAAGGGAGAGGTGTGTTTGTTTGGGTTGATTTCAAATATCAACAGTGTTTCTCAAAAATTGATTGCTGCACCTTTAAGTCGTTTCTGCATTATCATCTTACCCAAAGGGCCTAATTTTATCTTTTCAAAAACTAATTTTTACTCGACAAATCTAAAAACATTAATGTGTCCACAAAACCCTCATTAACAAACAGACACAAAAAACCTTGATATTAAATATAATCCAATATCATAGATCACTATTTTCAAGAGACAAAATTAGATCAAGTAATCTCAAACTGTTTCGACTGATTAAATCTTATAAATGTTAAAGGCACAATATGTAAGATTTTTATATTAAAATATTCAAAAACCACTTGCACAGTATTATATATTTCATTCAATTGTGTACTTACATTATCATAAATGTTTCCAAGAATTTGTAAATTAAGAGAAATTCACAATTTTAAATAGTGCCCGTCCCTCCCTTGTCACTTGTCGCCTGTCAATGACGTAATATCTGCGTTATCCCTGGTTTCCGCTTGTGCTGCATAGTAACCATGGCAACAGAAGCGGACAGCTGCGTAACGTCTAGCGGCACACTGTTGTTGTTTCGTTCAAACATTATGGACCATGGCAAGCAAACTTTGGGACAAAAGGACAAATAAAACGAGGATCAATATCGGCATGGCGTTTCCGAGATGGCGAGAGCTTTACGACAAACTTTGACTTGACAGAGACGCCGCACGTTATTAGACAAGGTAAGCAAATGTAGGCTACATAAGACTAATCAATGTTAGCTCACATCATAACATAATGAAATGTTAGAATATCATCAGTATGATATTCTAATGTTGATCTAGCTTACTGTTAAGTCTCATACAGCCAACAAACTAATACATAACATTACAACTTTCAACACACTCAAATGCAGTTTAGTATGATAGTGTAACGTTAGACCAAGTGAAACAGCACTGCGTTACCTCACAATTTTAATTCGTCAAATAAACTGACCTGTATGAGTAGTATTTCAGCACTTGCGAGTAGTTCTGTAGAATGAAATGTCCTCATTCCTTTATATCCCCTGGGACTCGCGTGTGCCACTGATATCTCTCATTAGCAATCGCGCCTGCTACGCCCTGCTACATCCCACAGTCATGTTAAAAAACATGAATGCATTCACTCATCCTACATTATTTCCCCATAAACAGTATTAGATCCATCGGTATGACGACAAGTTCCATGATTCCGCGCTTATTCACTGCGTCATCAATCTACACCTTTGTTATTGTTTTGAAGAGTTTAGCGACCCCTAGTGGCGAAAAAAAATACATATTGTGCCGTTAATGTTCAGATGAAATGACCTCACCTTTTATGTTCGAACTAAATAAAGTCATACAGGTTTGGAATGACATGAGGGTGAGTAAATAATGAATGACAAACAAATAAATTGTTCCATTTTTGCAATAATTTGACAAATATCTCTTAGAGTTTCTCCTTGCTTGAGTCCTACACATATCAAGTTTCCCTGTTCTGGTGGGAAAAGTGTAATAAAGCTTTGAGTGACCTTTTGTATACTTGACTGAGTTTACTTGCTCTGTCAGCCACATGGATTTTTGTTTTAAAGCATGATTGAATCATCTATTGTATGAGCACAGAGTAAAATTGAATTACAACAGGCAACATACAATTGATCAATGAAGTGTATAGTCACTGGGGGCCAAGGGTCAGATGAGAACTGAGGAGAATACCTGCCCATCTCAGCATTCAGAACATATACATTATAACTGAAAATCCCAAATGGAGCAGTGTCAATGTGGAGTCCATCATGTATCCTTTGTGAAGGCCACTGAAGGCCACTGTGTAGGAAAAGTAAATCCTTCAGAACTGCTTTCACAGCATGGATTGAACATATATGGCGAACTTTATCAAATCATGGTCTGTGCTGATTGATTTCAAGCCACAAAATGGGTTTTTCATTGACAACAGGGAACAAATATGTGAAATGTGTCAACGTTTGCTGGTTTCTTGCGCTACGATGCTCAAGTATCAATACTGTGAAAGATTTGGAATGAAAAACATGAGCTCTTACTTTCTGGACTGCCAGATGTGTGAAATACACATTCAACAAAATCCCCATGCAAGGGGTCTTCACCCTTTCCTGCAACAGTGACCTAAAACAAATTTAATCTACCTGAAACCAGTTCACTGTGGATTTGAAAAGAACATAGTACAGGAATGAAAGCAGCAGGTAATAGCCAAGCAGTAGGCTAGGTTTCTTTATGAAATAACTGAAAAATGAAGCATATGTTCCCTCTATTTTGTTCCCTTTATTTGTCTTCTTGTTGAGCAACTCATTTTTTTCTAATAGACAGACGATCCTTCAGTCACCTGAGAAAGACATATAAGGGAGAGTGGAATCATGAGGTGTCACGTTTTACTTAAATTGTCCTCTACATGTTAGAAATGTGCTAGAGGTTAAAATAATACACATAATTATATTTCAGATGTGAGCTATCAATTATAATTAGGAGAAATGTATGAACGATTTACATTTCCAGTTATTAAATCTGAAAATAAATTAGCAAAAACTAATGTGTGGTTATATATGCATGGCTGTAGGTTACCTTTTTTGCACATAGCACTGCTGCTACAGAGGTTGAAAGTTTTGTAGCACAGGCATAATGGAGCACATGTAATGTAATGTCTGTTTCATTCATCCTCGTAGCCTGAGGGCGCCCTCGAGCAGAAAGTCCACAAGTGAGACTCATAAAGTCATAAAACTTATGACATTCCAGGAAATCATTTATATGTGTAATGGAGGCCAGCTAGTAGTCCTCACTCCCTCACTCTGGAAGCGCATTTCATAGGAGCCACAACTGCAAAAACTCGGTCACCGAGGAACAGGACCGAGGAACAGAAAGAAGCAATTGGTTACATGAACGGAGAGATCTTGGAACAGAATAAGGTTGAAGAAGACTGTACTGTTTTGCTAGCCCATGCAAAGCTTTATAAACACAGCAGAACCTTGAAATCAACTCTGTATCTGACTGGTAGCCAATGTAAGGAAGTGAGAACAGGAGTGATTGGAAAAGTGTTTGGAAAGATGTTTGGCGCATGTTGCTTTTTCATATGAACGTTACAAGTGCCTCAAATTCACAGCCTTTCCAGAGATGGAGCAGCATTCACTGCAAACCAATTGATCTGCTCTGATCTCAGTGAATTTGCGATTTCATAATCGCACTAAGCCAAATCGTGATTTCGGTTAATGGTGCAGGCTGAGAATAACCTCACAAAAACAAGCACAGAACAAACCTGTATCGCACACATGCTGCTGTGGTAAATTTATTCATCAGACAGACCAATTTTTCCGTAGCACGTGCAACATATATGTCACACTGTACACCCCCATGTATACGTGTATGTTTTGTTTTGTTTCAATTATTTTTTACGTTTTTTTTCTCAGTTATATTATTCACTACCGTTCAAAATTTTGGGATCAGTAAAACATTTTTTAAATAAATTAATATATTTATTAATCAGGATGCATTAAATCGACCAAAAGTGACAGCACAACTGTTTTTAAAATTAATAATAAGAAGAAATTATTTTTGAGCACTAAAAACAGCATATTCAAACAATTTCTGAAGGATCATGTGACACTGAAGAAAATTCAGCTTTACCATCACAGGAATAAATTACAATTTAAAATATA